>OZ024869.1:80187316-80677316 GCA_964017185.1 Rugalucina vietnamica | reverse complement strand
TTTATCTTCATTTTTTTTTCTTTCTTTGTCTTTTATGGTGTTATATTTTCTGATATTTTATTTATTTTCTTTGCAGATCATATCAATGCTAAATGATATCTTTATGGGACTAAACAAAGTATATTTGAATTTCAAAGTATAACTTTTACGAACATAGAAACTAAAGAAGGTATCCATATTAATGCTTACTTGTACCGCATTGTCTGCATCTTTTAGGTTATTTCATGACATGTCAAACATTAAATCATAGTTTCACTTAGAGTCCGTCACACCTTCGCCTGCGGAACCAGTCTCCTCGTCGCTCAATGTCGCGTCACCAGAACAATCGTCACCCGCCGTCAGCGTATCTGCCGTCAACGTGTTTTTGTCAGAGTTTGCGAGCCAGACAACGACTGATTTTACATTCTCATGTGAATTGCGAAATAAAATTTAGATTATCATGTAAAACACGAACTGCATGAAAGTATGAGTGATGATTAGGGAATGGCGTGAAAAAAAAAATAAAATAAAAAATGAAATAACTCTCAGACAAATATCTAAAGGGATTCGAACCCGCGACGGTCGGATTGTACGTCCTGCGGTCTAACCATTACACCAAATTCTAATGCAGACGTTGCAATGATATGAGAATATTTGTTCAATACCACGCTTCACGAATTCCGATCAACCGATCAATACTTGTCTAAATACTCGCATAGGATTCCGTATACGTCATCAAAAAATTTATAAATACACGTCGATAACCAAAATATTTACCAAACACCCAGCCATTTTATGATGGTCAAGCTATACTTGTCCCATCACTGAAAGGCAATAGTGTGTGCCCTAAACAAAGTGGTATTTTGTCTTACATAATCGATTTTATTTACGGAGAGGCTACATAGGGGGAAATTAAGAAAAATAACAGCGCAGACTGCCCTATACATGAAAAGACCGTTCAAGAACCGCGTTCTGTAGCAATTCTGCATTCTCTGTAATGCATTACCCGAACGTTGGTCCATTCATTTTTATGCCAACATCATGGCCACAGCGTCATATTTCCTACCTAAAGTAATGTTGTGTTTTGTGGTCAGCCTTCATATGGGGGGTGGGGGCGTTGCAATGAAATGAGAGAAAACTTATATGTACGTTAACCGCAAAAATTCTCAATGCCCGGGTTACTGAAAACGAGAATTAAGTGGTCTATGGAGTATGAGCCATGTCGACCCGGGAACAACCGGAATTAAGCGTGTAAACCGGCTAACCGCCTAAGTTAAAGAGTATACGTAGCTCGCATTCTTCGCTACACAACTCGTACAACTGGCAGACTGAGGTGCTACAATTTTTACGAGTACGTACCATAACGCAGCAGTTCCGATACGCCGTGCATACGTCAATGCCATGTATAAGAATGCAACGCAGCAGGTACTCCTAATACGCCACGTAAAATTAACGATTAATAGCTTTGTCACATATTCACGTATCTGCGGCGTATCGCTCGCGAATCTATGATGATAATGTCGATACGCCGAGGCCTGAGCCGTATCAGTTTGTTCAAGCGACGTACGTGCTCGTATGTTCCACGTACGTGTGACGTTCCTGCTACGTTCCCGTGGCGAAGATGCCACAGGAGAAATCTGGATAATCTAGATTAACATCGAAGAAAACAAAACACAAGGGGTGTGATATCTCCAAGCTCCACGAAATGAACAAAGACTGAGGCTACACCAAGCGTAGCCTTGCAAGAACCCTACAAGGCACCCCGAACCGTGAGAAACATCTGATCCAGGACTTCGGAAAAACGAATAAAAATTATAGATCTATATAAGAATTAAGATTCTCTTGGAACGCCACAAAATATTCTTAATACTCCTCATACGTCACACATACTCCACAACAGCGAAACGTACATAGCACGCGAGATACGCCACACGTACGTCGCTGATACGCCGTAGATACGAAAAGAGTGTCGCGGATACGTCACACATACGTCACACGTAGGAAAGGTACGCTCTACATACGCCACGGTTACGTGGCATGTTACCCGCGACGTACGTGTGGCGGCGTATCAGGAGTATGAGCTACGTATCTACGGCGTATCTGCCGCGTTGCTTTCGTATGTACCACGTATGTACCACGTATGTGTAACGTATGTACGGCGTATCGGACTTGCCACGTGCGTCAGCGGCTACGAATTTTTATAGTGCTGTCACACTATCGCGTATCGACTCACGTATCTACGGCGTATCAAGATACGAAAGGTACGTCACGCGTACGTCGTACATACGTGAGCATACGTAGCTCATACTCCTCGATACGTAGCTCATACTCCTCATACGCCGAGGTGCTACGTTTTTTATGTGTGCACTTAAAAATTCGTAGCACGTACGTGGCAGGTCCGATACGCCGTACATACGTCACACATACGTAGTACATACGAATGCAACGTGGCAGGTACGCCGTAGATACGTAGCTCATACTCCTGATACGCCACACGTACGTCGCGGTTAACATGCCACGTAATCGTGACGTATGTACAGCGTACCTTTCGTATCTGCTGCGTACGTGTGACGTATGTGTGGCGTATCTTTCGTATCTACGGCGTATCAGCGACGTACGTGTGGCGTATCTCGCGTATCAATGGCGTATGTGTTACGTATGTGCTATACGTACGTTTCGCTGCTGCGGAGTATGTGTGACGTATTAAGAGTATTAGGAATATTTTGTGGCATTCCAAGAGAGTATCAGATGTTTCTCACGGGCCGGGGTGGCGAGCAGGGTTCTTTCAGGGTTACGCTTGGTGTAGCCTCTGTCTTTATTCATGACATCCTACGACCAGGATGGGGACCTTGGAGATGTCCCCCGCTCCGATATCGCACCTGCATCGGGCAAAATAACTAAAAACGAGAAATATAGGTCGAGGGCACCAGGTCAAGGTGTGTTCTGAAAGGGTACGTCAAGGACGTCAATTACTATGCAAGGTTTCACTTTCGCAGCTACCTTAGGTGCACAGAAAACCAAACTTTGACGTAAAAATTAACAAAGTCAATGGACCGTAAAATATAGGTCAAGGGCACCGAGTCAAGGTGCGTGCTTGAAGGGTACGTCAAGGACATTTTTAAAATATACACGGTTTTACGCTTGCAGCAATCACTGATGCAGAGAAAACCAAATTCCGACGTAAAATCAACAAAGTCAGTGGCCCATGAAATAAAGGTCAAGGGCATGTCAAGGAGGGTATGTCATGGACAATTACTATGCAAGGTTTCAAACTCGCAGCTATCACTGATGCAGAGAAAACCAAACTTCGACGTAAAAACCAAACTTCGACCTAAAAAAATAACAAAGTCAACGGACTGTGAAATATAGGGCAAGGGCACCGCGCCAAGGTGCGTGCTTGAAGGGTATATCAAGGACAATGACTATGCAAGGTTTCATACTCGCAGCTATCACTGATGTAGAGAAAACCAAATTTTGACGTAAATGTTGACGGACGGACGGAAATTTGGACTCCTATATCGCACCCTGCTATAAACAGGTGCGATAAAAAAAACAATTGGTACAGAACAGATACGCCGCAGATAAGAATGGAACGTAGACTAGTACATACGTCGTAGATACGTCACGCGTACGCTTCATACGCCACACATACGTCACACGTACATAGCACATACACCTTGATACGCCGTACATATGAAAGAGAAATTCCATACTAATACAGATACGTCACTGATACGCCACAGGAACGTAGCAGGTACGTCACACGTACGTGGTACATACGTCGCTTGAACAAAATACGTCTCAGACCTCGGTGTATCGCAATTTTCATAGATATGCGAGCGATACGCCGCTGATACGTGAATATGTGACATTTAAGTGCGCACATAAAAAAACGTAGCACCTCGGCGTATGAGCTACGTATCGTGGAGTATGAGCTACGTATGCTCACGTATGCAAGACGTACGCGTGACGGACATTTCGTATATTGATACGCCGTAGATACGTGAGTCGATACGCAATAGTATGACAGCGGTTTAAGTAATACATCACCTACAAACGGTGTATATATATAGCTGTTTGAGTGTTGCTCTTGTGTCATCAAACTGCATTTTACTAATTTTATAAGCAACTGATACAAGTAGCTCGACAATGGCCACAGACAGATCAAAGACCGAGTATCGAAATTGACATGCGCACGTCACTGATACCTGTCATGAGCATTATGACTCGTCGGACCATATTTACTAGGATATAATGGATTCATAACATTTTATAAACATAGCAAATCATATTATTCGTGTATCATAGATTGACCTTTACATGGATCTAGAAAAAGCATCTGTGGTGTAGTTTTGTCAGGCAAAACATGGCCATGTGTTCCACCCCGAGCTTCTCTAGATCTTCGGGCGAGGCATTAAACCAAGATCCCGTCCTCGTGCGACCATAGCTGTTGACTGGGACGTAAAAACCAAATAATCAAATCAACTGAATGCATATGACTGTACATCTATTGTCCATACTCTTTCATCATTTGGCCTTTCGATCCCTGGGTTTCAGCATATCGCTATTAGCGTTTCCTGTTGGTGTGTGCGGATTTGGAATTTAATTGTTTTAGTTCCTCTGCATTTTTACGTTTTTACTTTTTAAATGTTCCTTACGTTCAAAGGAATGTCGGGACGGAGTCATTGCTTCTGGGGTTTCAACCAGCACTCTGGAATGTTAATGTGTCTTACTCAAGGACACAGCACCATGGCACCAGTGGGGATCAAACAAAAGGACCTCTCCACACGGAGTCCGATGCTCTATCAGAACGCCACTGCGCTCCCCGGTTTATCATGCTCGAACGCTTTGTCCCGGTGTCGCCCAGTTCTGCACCGGAATGTTTTTCGGCTTGCCACGCATGTCCATGGTGGCGCTATGGTTCTATCCCGGTCCGACACGATTCATCCTGGTTAACCGTAGATAATCCGGGACAGTTAGAACATGGCTTAAGCATCGAGCATTAAACCGTCTTCTACTATGTAAGTTAGCACCGTACTTCTTTGCCTAAAAGAATAATATATAATACAACTATAAGTTTAATGAGGTAATCTTGTGCAAACTCGGCGAGCAAAATTAGTTGTAGAGGACAAGTCTGTAGCAAGATAACTACGAAAACTACTTCCACCGTGCAGTGTTCTTCAACAAGGCACTTTTAAGCTTCGCATAATATTGGTTGACACACAAAAACCTAGCAACCGCTGGCGTCGCCCCAACATGACTGAAAAATTGTTGACCAGTAAATTTCATCGAACCACTTAGGTATAAAAACGAACCGACCATCTAGTACCCAGATAGCTAGGGCGGAAATGATGAAAGAGTGGTTACGAAATTACCTTGATGGGGAATGGTTTTAATTGGGTACGAAATATACAACAGAATGTGTAGTGGTTTTCAAAATGACATGGGTACCGTTCGAAAAAACAACAACAACAAAACATTCGCGTACGAAACGATTGGAAACCATAGTGAAATGAATGAAAATGTATCACTCAATGAAAATTTTACCTCAGCCCCCTCAATTTGGCAGAATCTGTGTCTGGCTTTCACTAACAATGCCTAAAACGATACAATCATGCAATATGACCTGGTATGTATAACATAAAAGCATTATTGTTACTGGTTATATGCATTGAAAAGTTGATGATCTGTGATTATCGAAATGTACAGCTCGACACTGTTATTTCCCTTTGAGAAGCGAATACTTGTCATGAGTAGTCAATACCCGTATCGAACCTCAAATGAAATAGATCTACAGTACATGTACATATAAGAAAGACCATATAATAAAATCGTGTCTCTGTACCACTTTCAACTGTTATACAATATCCCCGGGGAGGGCACTCCCTGGTAAGCAGTGTACCGATGCGTGATCAAAAAAAACGATGAGAAAGGGTACTTTTTTTCAAGAAGGGCAGTGCGCAGCGCTGACATCATTTAGGGTAGGCAAAATGTCGTTTTTGTGGAAAAAGGGTATGTTTTTTACAATTCTGCTAAAACGCTGTGAAAAGGGGTGGACCAAGGCGTCCTTGGCCGATATGTTTTGGGCCGAAATGACTAAAATGTCTAAAACCTAAGGGATAAGATATGATTTTCCCTTTCTGTTCAACAATGTGTGTTGCTTCAATAGAAATTATTGTTTCTGCTAATTGAGTAGTTCATACAAATAAAAATGGTTTGTATTAAATCTTGTCTTTTGTACCCTGCTCTCCATAATGCTTGCTATATGTAAATGCTTGGTATTTATCTACTATATCAAGATTTATTTCAAGTATGTATAGAAGCCTAGTGGTGTAGTGGGAAAGCTGCTTGCCTTGTAAACCAGGGGTCAATTCAAGGCTTCTCCAGTTTTTCGTACAAGACTTAAACTAATTTCCTATCGCCATATTACCTTAGCTGTTTAGTGGGACAAAACACAAAATTAACCAACCAACCATTATTTCATATAAATTTGTGTCGATTTTCTGTGTACATTTGAACAAATTCAGATGCTGAGGGCAAAGCTTGAAAGCCCTGGAACAATTTAAACCCCCAATACTTTATTACTGACAGTTCCAAGGCGATACTTCCTCTGTGGTTAGTCTGTTTCTCGTTTCAGTGATGACAATTTCTTTTGTATGTGCATTTCAAGGTTTACCATCTTTTCTTATTGAACCTATATGTTGCCTATTTGTAACTTTAGCTATTTCATGTGTTGATTGCATGACCAAATGTTTGTTTATGATCATATCAGTTCCACATTTTTAAGCATTTTAACCCAACAGAGCCAAAGTCTCAAAGGTGATCTTATAGGATAGGCAGGTACCTGGCATCCATCTTCCGTTACTGTAGTCTGTCTATATTTTAAAATTACTTCTCTGAAGCCATCAGGCAGATTGTTTGCATATTACACTTATAGCATCTTCACGTGGTTATAAAAGAATTATTGCATTCCAGTGTTTTAGTTGACTACAGTGGAAAGGGGTACTTTTTGACGGGACACAGTGGAAAGGGTCACATTTTAAAGCAAACACAGTGAAAAGGGGGGTCAAATTTTAAATGTCGATCACACTGTTTAGGGTATGTTCAACAATCCTTTGATCACGCATCGGTACACTGCTTACCAGGGAGTGCCCCCCCCCCCCCCCCGGGACAATATCTAAATTGGAGGTGGACAAGGTGATATTCTACAGATTTATATATACGCCCATCCATGTGGCATCTCAGTGGCTCCTTAAGCAGAATGGGTAAAGCGAAATGCAAAATATACATGAGTGTTATTATTTAGTTTTATGTTTGAAAAACAGAACTGACACTGTACCCCTACCAAACGTCTAGAAGTTTTGAAGTCGCCTCGTCATGGGACCTGCATAACATTCCTCCTATTCCCCGCTCCCCATCTCCTCCATATTCCATTGGAGAATCACTGGATTTTAATATTTTTTGCTTCCGCATTCAGGCATAGACGAACCGCTCATGGCTATATGTTGTTTACATTTTATTGATGACGCGAGACTATGTGAGTGCGCAAGCCTACTACGGTACCCCGCCTGAAGTCACGCCTAGAACTCTTTATAATATTTGAGGTAGAATCGAAAAATGTAAATGAAGCAAAATTAAGGTATTTCCCTTAATTTAAGCCCAAATTAAGGCGCGTAAATGAGAATTTTAATCCCCATGTTTAGGCACCATTTTAGCACAAAACTTATGACCCGAAAAAAATTTTTTTCTCATATAAAATTGATTGAAAATATACTGTGACTTTAAGTGGCACCTGGAGTATAAAAGGCCGAATTAGGTGTCTTTTCTCAGTTTTTGCTTAGACACCAAACGGTCAACATCTCTCTGAGCTCTCCAATAAAAAACAATAGCAACAGTCAATTCTGATTGGATATTGCTTCAGGGAGGAAAGTTACTTGTGGAATTTTTGACAGCTCTTATCAGCAGATTAAGTATTATAGGTATTCTTTATACCCCCGGCATTTATGCCGACGGGTATATCGTTTTCGCTTTTCCGTTCGTATGTTCGTTCGTTCGTTCGTTAGTTCGTTCGTTATTCCGGAACGTTCGTAGAATTTATGTCAAAGTTTTTGTTAAAGTTTCTCTGGTGGTGTATATCTCATGAACCAATGCTCAGAAACCATTCATATTTTAACCATAGGCACCCTATAGGGTTTGCTTTCTTTCTGTGGGTTCAGACCCTGGGTCCATGGGGCTAGAGGTCAAAATCTAGGTCACCTTTAATTTGAGTCAAAGTCTTTGTTAAAGTTTCTCTGGTGGTGTATATCTCATGAACCAATAATCAGAAACCATTCATATTTTAACCATAGGTATCCTATAGGGTTTAGTTTGTTTCCGTGAGTTCGGACCATTGGTACATGCCCGGGGGTGGGGCTAGAGGTCAAAATCTAGGTCACCTTGAAAATGTGCTATTTACATAGTGTTTTTCATCTCTAAGTTTATTTCTTAACAAATACTTATAGGAATGTATTCCTGTTTAGATCATAGATACCCTTTAGGATTGAATTAAATTCCATGGCACCAAACTCAAGGGTTGGGACAGGAGGTCAAAATCTAGGACACATTTATAAAATACAATAGTAACCAAGATTGATATTCTGTATGTCTATATCTTGACAACCATGTGTCAGAAAGCGTTCATGCTTACAACACATCATAGGTACCACATAAGGGCTAGTCCCAAGGGTCCATGCATGGGGGTGGGGTGGGACCTGATGTCAAGATCTAGGACTTTTTTTTTTAAATGACATTCTACTTTCATTTCAATCTAGGACTGAGGACCTGACCCATAATGTCCGTGCTTATGTCCTAGATTGGGTATACACGTCAGCTCTGTATACCGCTCTAAAATAGATCCGTCATTCTAAAACTACACTCCCCCATGTTTGTATGCAAAGTACTTTACACTGCTTATTTCTAAAATGTACTTGATAAGGGTACTGTCTTTCATTGGGGATGTGAGGTTCAATGTCAGGGGTGAGCATGTGCCGGGTTTTTTAGGTAGGGGGAAGGGAGGGGGGCTTGGTGGCTACCAGCCGGGGGTATACGTGCCTCTCAAGGCACTTTTTTCTAGTTTGATTTTAAAGTTACCTGGGCTTAAAGTTACCTGGGCCAGTAGTTAAACCACTCCCACTAAATTCTCAAAAGGTAATTCCAGGTAATAAAACCATTGTCAGTTGGCATCAAATGTGCCCCTATAATGCAACGATGTTGATTGAAATTTAAAGCTAGTCTGTTTGGCAGGTTGCTGCTGGAACTAATAAGCAGTTCACTACCACATTCATGTAATATTCAACATTAATAATGCTTAATTGTAAAAAATATGTAACAAATAATACATGTACACAAATGAGATACCTAGGTGGACATCTCTTTGGGGAACCCTATATTATCAAAGGCAAACATATTCAGCAAACCGGCTGACCAGAAAAAAAAACAGTTCCACAAAGAAGTGGCCTATCAAGTGAAAAAATTAACCCAGCAGGCACATGACGTCAGAATGACGTCAGATCGACGTCGATGCGACGCCATGACGTCGCATCGACGTTGATATGACGTCATTATGACGTCATGTGCCCACTGGGTAAGCCTCAAAGAGACCAAGTTAATTGATTGACATGTCCTTAAAACATAACTTTAAATGTAGCATTTGATCTTATTATAGCAACCAACCAACCGAGTTGTTGTCGCGCAGCGACAACAACGAGGTGTTGGTTGCTTTACGATTAGAAGTTCTGTTCTGTTCTATTCTGTTTTGCAGTATGAAGACGTCGATTTTTGTGTGTCATTCAACTTCCGGAAATTTTTACCGCAGTCGAATTCCGCCAAGCGAAACCATTTAATCTTACAAATAAAAATATGCTAGACTTGTGATAGTTGAAAATAAAATTACAAAAGAACATACAAACGCTCGAAACTGCGTTTGAAGTGCAAAACCTGTTTTTCTTTACTTTCGTTTTATCATTATTTTTCCTCTTACAAGCTGTGGTTCATTCTCTCCGTAATTGTTGCATAGCAACAGAAATCGTTCTTTGCTAGTTGGATGGCGGGAGGCAGTTGAAATGAGATATGCTTCTGAAATGCATGGAAATGGTTCATTGAAACCTAATTCATTCATGCTGACTTAGCCAATGTTAAGCCGTGTTTAACAGCCTGAACCGGTATGACATTACTTGGTACCGCTGATTAGCACTTCGGTGTTTAGTTGTCTCAAAGATAACTTTGTCAAGCGAAGAAGGACTCGTAATTTCACTACCTGATTCGGTTTCCTCTATGATTATTTGGATCTGCACCTTTTTTACTGCGAGTAGGTGGACATTGCACATGTTAAACATCGTCAACAAAATATTTATAGTCTCTAACATACAGAAGGTGTAAATTTAACTGATTAAAAACAATCCGAACCACCGCCACCAGTGGGTGGGGTAGCGTAAGACGACAAGTGATCGATCAAGGACCAGTGATCGATCATCTAGTGGTTCTCAAAGGATACGTGAAGTAAATCTTATGCTTACAAACATTAATTGGAAAGGTCCTAATTGGGTTGAATGCAGTAAAATTTTAGCCGGTTTTGTTTTACATCTGTAGATTGTCCATCGCCTACATCGAAAAAAGATCCGATACGAGAAAAGCTAGTATCTCACTGGCATGCGAATTTTGTCGCGGACTTTCGCACTACATGTACATTTGTGCGAGTGTCGCACGAGTGTCGTGAGAATATTCATGTGTCGTGAGCTTGTCGCCAACTGGTCCAGAAGGTTTTAAACATGTTTTAAAATTTTATGCGAATTTTTTAAAGTTGTTCCAAAATATTTCGCAAGAATGTCGTGCAACAGTCGTGCAAGTGTCGCGAACCTGTCGCCGCGAAATTTTGGCAAATTTACAATGCCAAATTTTCGCGACACTCGTAACAATGTCCTGCGAGTGTCTCACGATGGTTGCGCGACAGTCTTATGAAAACATGCGAAAAACCTCACAACTATCTGGCGAGAAAATAAAACTAAGCGACATTCGTACGAATGTCGTGCAGCACTCGCACAAATGTTGTGCAACTGTCGTACAAATTAAAATGAAAATAAGCTACATTCCCGGGAAAGTCATGCGACTATTGCATGACAGTCGCAAGATTTATTTTCAAAATTAGACCAAAATTTGCGAACTTGTCGCATAAACATGATAAATGTCTGTTCAATGAGACTGCAACGTGAAACGGTGAAAGTTGTGTTTTTATTGTCAATCTTTGTCGCGAAATAGTCTCCAGTTGTCGCATTCCAGTGAGATAGGGCTAAACCAGTCAAAATTCAATACGCAGCAATACTGTAAACAATCGAGATAAGACAGTTCGCCAACAAGCCGCACCACCGACCCTGTATCATTTCTGATAGATTCGGAGTGATTTTTAAACAGCGACAGTTAAAAGTCTTGGTTTTAAATCTGCCTATTATGTAATAAATTAATCATCAGGAAAACATGTCCATGAAAAGTATACCACCTCATACCCCACTTTTATAATAGAAAAACTGGGGAATGCAGGGGCATACCTATTTTTCTTAGTTTTGCTCCCAAACATAGATTGTGGGTACTCGTTAGAACTGCTTCGGTGAGGCGTTCTAATGTGTACCCACAATCTAGCAAAAATAAGAAAAATATCAAAGCTTTTCTGATGAAATTTTCAATTTTTAAAGCTGACAATTTTCTTTTCTTTTTTTTTTTTTTTTTTTTTTTTTTTTTCTTTTTTCTTCAAACCCACACAGATGCTTGAATGGTTAAGTGCGGTAATAAAATATCAGCGCTCTTAACCACTCGGCCACTAGGGCCACCCCCAATATTTCAAAGTTCTGGTTACACAATCAAATGCAAATATTAGTAAATCAAAAGTATGCCTGGCTTCTATGACACTTTTGCAAACATCTCTTTACCAAGGCAATGATGCAAAACTGTTTCAAGTTTTGAAAATAATTGGGTAATTATTTTTGTCTATCTTGTGACAAAACAAACTTAACAAACTTATTGTGAATGAAGTGAGATTGAGGCACTTTTACAAATTTATGTCTCATGAATATTGTAAGAGTATCTTGCAAATAATCCAAAATTTCAAATATTGCATAACATCCCAGAACTTTTACAATAGTATTGATCCCAGGAAATTGGAGACCCCTACCTGGTCAAAGAGCTTGCCTGTCTGAACTTAATTAATTCATAAATGTTCAAGTCTTTCAAGAACATCATGGATAGTGAAACTTGTTCTCTTTTTCTAAACCTACTTTTTACGCCCTTACAAGATTCTTTCAGCTCATATGAGATGGGCATATCAGTAGGCGGGGCGAAAACTGAAGTACTCTTAAGACAAAATACTCTGTACATCCATAAGCACACTACCCAAGGCAAAGGGGACTTGAACCCACATACACTGGACTAGTGGTGAGACAAAGGAATGATTATGAGCAGTTTAAATGGAAATAAAAAAGTTGACAAGATGAATATGAACCGCTTTTCATATGAAATTGTTCTGCCAATACTCTATTGTCTGACACTGTGGTCAATTTCATTTGAGGTGGCTCCGTGTTTCTTAATCACTCGATCATTTCACCGCTGTGTCTGGTGTGGGTTCGAGTCCCGCTCTGGCCACATGTGAGACAAGCCAAGTTCTGCTTGCGGGTGTGCCAGGTGTTTTTTCTCGCGGTTCTCCCGTTTTCGCCCCACCTATATTGATTGGCCCGTCTCATATGAGCTGAAATAATCTTGAAAGGGACGTTAAACTGAATTAGAAAAAAAAAAAAAAAAAAAAAAAAAAAAAAACACTTTCATTCGAATAAGTTTTACTGTTTCTTTGAACTGTATACATGTACTGTTTTATTTTCAGGTAAAAAACCAGCAGTGTGGTCATGAATCCATGGTCATTGAGGTGTTCTAAATTAGCCTTGGGTAAGACAAATAAAGTTTCTGTCTTTCTTGCAAATACTTATTCAGGGTGTCCATGGTCAGGGAAAAAGTCAGAGAGAAATCACTTTTTTTCAAAGCCAAGGAATTGTCAGGGATTTTTGACATCAGTCAGGGAATTTTTCAATTTAAGCCAAAATCAGGAAATTTTGAAAAACAGGTTTATAAAATGCCAAACTACAATGAACACAAACATTCTTTCACCTGCTGCTTGTCCTTATGAACACAAAACTGAAGTAAAGTAACTAGGATAAGCAAACTTGATGTAGAAATTCAATATGTAGATCATAATAAGTTGATATTATTATTTTCAGCAACTGTAGATATTCATGGTGCTGTCCTGGACTGTGACCTTTGGACCAGGAGGGGCATTAATTTCTGTTATTGTACAAGTCATAATTTCATAGGTAAGTGCTCCTCAAGTTATATGACCCAAGATTTACTCTTTCCCTAAACCCTCCTCTGGAAACCACCATAACATTTTTTCAGAGTAGAATAAAATTTAGTGATTGACATGCATAAAATTTGCTTTCCAAATGTTTTGATATGCAAAAGTTTTCAAACTGTGTACACAAATTAATTTTATTTCCAAAAACATTCTTGAATTAGGCTCCATCCTGAAAATAAATTAGATGGAATGTTTCTCACAACAGAAGTCCTGTGCTGAAATAATTGATTTTTTATCGTACCTGCTAATAGCAGGGTGCGATATAGGAGTCCAAATTTCCGTCTGTCCGTCCGTCCGTCCGTTCGTCCGTCCGTCCGTCAACATTTACGTTGAAGTTTGGTTTTCTCTACATTAGTGAGAGCTAGTAACGTGAAACCTTGCAAAGTAATTGTCCTTGACATACCCTTCAAGCACGCACCTTGACCCGGTGCCAGTGACCTATATTTTACGGTCCATTGACTTTGTTCATTTTTATGTCGAAGTTTGGTTTTCTCTGCATCAGTGATACCTGCGAGTGTGAAACCTTGCAAAGTAATTGTCCTTGACATACCCTTTGACATACCCTTCAAGCATGCACCTTGACCCGGTGCCCTTGACCTTTATTTTACGGTCCATTGACTTTGTTAATTTTTACATCGAAGTTTGGTTTTCTCTGCATCAGTGATACCTGCGAGTGTGAAACCTTGCGTAGTAATTGTCCTTGACATACCCTTCAAGCACGCCCCTTGACCCAGTGCCCTTGACCTATATTTCAAGGTCCACTGACTTTGTTCATTTTTATGTCGAAGTTTGATTTCTCTGCATCAGTGATAGCTACAAGTGTGAAACCTTGCATAGTAATTGTCCTTGACATACCCTTCAAGCATGCACCTTGACCCTCTGACCTTGACCTATATTTCATGGTCCATTGACTTGGTAATTTTTATGTCAAACTTTGGTTTTCTCTGCACCTGTGATAGCTGCAAGTGTAAAACCTTACATAGTAATTGTCCTTGACATACCCGTCAAGCATGCACCTTGACCCGCTGACCTTGACCTATATTTCATGGTCCATTGACTTGTTAATTTTTATGTCAAACTTTGGTTTTCTCTGCACCTGTGATAGCCGTGAGTGTGAAATCTTGCATAGTAAATGTCCTTGACATACCCTTTCAGAACATACCTTGACCTGGTCCCCTCGACCTATATTTCAGGTTTTTAGTTATTTTGCTCAGTGCAGGTGCGATATCGACTTCCGCGGCGTTCTTGTTAAATTTTTGAAGTACCTCCCACCAGTGCATGTAAAATGCAAGGTAAACACTGCTATTCAGTACTATAATGTTATGATTTTGTCAACTGATTTTCAAAATTTGTGTTGAACTTTTTAGGGATCGAGGAATGCAATGGGAAAACAATATCAGATACATTTTTGAACTAGGTGAATAGCTAAAAAGGTAGGTTTTAAGAATGCTTGGTTGAAGTACAGTATGGTTATTCATGAAGATTTGGTCATGAAGATATTTATACTTCTTTCCTCATATTCTGCTTCCCCTGATCCAAGAACAGATCTCAGTAAAATATACTGGTAAAGCCCTGTATATCCGTGATGCAACCAAATTTCTTAAGCACAGATTGATGCAACATTCCATCATGACAAAATGGAGTGTAGTGTTTGGAAGCCAGATTGATTTGAGTGCAACTTACCGTGAGGCATAAACCTACAGAGAGACAATGACCTCTTTGCTGTAGGTTGAATCCCAATGGATCATTTAGCTTCCAATCACTGGACTGCGTGTCATGTGTCGTGAAATGCTGCATCAGTCTGCACTGTAAGAATCACAGGTATACAGGATGGTAATAACTGCCTCAGATTGATTTGGATATATCTGACCATCCTAATAACACAGCAATTGTCTGCGAATGTAAAACATTAAGTCAAGCAAATATGCATCTAATAAATGTGTACTTATACATCTATGATTTATAACTTAATCATAAGTATAAAGTTTTGGAATATCCATCTTAATTGCTAAAATATGAAATCTTTTACAGAATTAATTATTATGAATATAGATTGAATTTATAGGCACTTTACTCTTATAGAAGTTGATGCATTTTCCTTGATAAGGTTTCATGTAATTTATTAGAGGTGTTTAAATCTGTTTCAGATTTATTTACGGTTTGATCTTTTAAGTGGGAATACAGTATTGACCAGTGTCAAATGCATCATTGACCATGGAAAAAGAACATTGTTAACACATTACCAGAGAAATTTATGCCAAGTCAGCATAAACATTATGGACTGATTTAGATTCAATTCTGAGACTCCCCATCTTGCCAGCAAGTTCATTCATTCAGGATTCTGTCTTGTCAAAGCGCAATTACTACAGCTGAATCATCAAACTACTTATTCTGCAGATATTTTCCTACCTTTTCAAAACAGGGACCCGGGACCAATGATTTTGGGAAAAATAATACGTATATCAGTCAAATTGGGAAAATGGATACAAAACAGAAAGGGGATAATATGCATGTTTTGTGTTAATTTGAGGATATTTCTCCGAAAAAAAATATTTTGAGGGTATGATCTACATATCCACAACAAATGTACAAGGATTTATTTATTATTTTGGGATTTTTTACCTGAAAATTGGGAAATTTTACACATTTTTTCAATTGGGAATGGGGCCCATAATGGGCCCCAAAATCAGCCCAGGAAAATCCCTGATTCTTAGTAAAAGTTAGCAAATACCATCTTCTTTTTCATGTGAAAGTTGTCTGTTTTAGCTTAAGAAAATGCACTTTATTTATTAAATTGACAGACCTGTGAAGGTGTCACTTAAATATTAAAACTTAACTTCAAGAATCTTAGTTAGAAAAGTGAGACATTAGAACTGAAAAATGCTTGGCAGCATTTTCCATATAGGAGTTCTGTTAAATAAAATATTTCAGAAATGTAATAGACTATTAAATGAGCCATGACACCAGAAAATTGGTCTTCAGGGTTTTCGACCAGGTCTTACACAAACCGGTCTGTTGAGTCACAGGAAAAGGAAAGAAGCTAGAAAGTTTAAGTAGAAAAGGGATTGTACTATATATGTAGCGAAAACAAGGGCGCTAATCAGATGTACAGTTACTACTCAGCTGATCTGCGGCTTTGTTTTCACATTTGCGAAAATCCTGTTTTTCTCGTGGCTCAAATTATAAATGTTACATTTTAAAAGAATAAATTCTACACACCCATATACTTGCTGTGTTTATATACAGTTTGTACATGTGACTATGTGCCAGATATTTAACCCAAAATCATTTCCATTATGTTGACATACATGTACTTGTACTTGTAGCTTAGCTCGATAGAAAGGTTGTCGTTCAAATCCTGCTTCTAAGACATAAGTACTATGA
Organism: Rugalucina vietnamica; assembly: GCA_964017185.1. Lineage (NCBI taxonomy): Eukaryota > Metazoa > Mollusca > Bivalvia > Lucinida > Lucinidae > Rugalucina > Rugalucina vietnamica. The sequence goes on along the minus strand of OZ024869.1, from coordinate 80,660,527 downwards.
TGTGTTGTTGAATAACGCTTTTGTAACCATCAAGTATCCAAAAAATGTGGCCTGTCTTGTAATAATGAAAAATGGTTGACTGTACTGTTCAGCCTGAATGCAAACAAAACTGAAACATGGCTTCTGTGAACACTGATGACGAATTTAAAATGGGAAGTAAAATAAATGGGAGGCCTGGTGGCGTATAGGCTCAATTTACAACTTTTTAAGAGATCTATAAGTGTCTTGGAACAGAAAAGCTATAAAATTGCAGACTGGTTATTTAATAATACATTTATTGATGCCTTGTTGAAAACTTCTGGTGCATATGATGCATATCCGTAATCTTGTCATGTAAACCAGTTTGAAAGTCCATTTTGCATACAGTTCAATGATGAGAGCCATACGTTTTTGTAAGTAAAGGTATCTCAGTTATGTTTACAAAAGGAAATTTGATGCACATATATACTTAAGGAATAAAGAAACGCAACAAACACTTTGGGTCACTAAAAGCATGCTTTGTAATGCAAGTATGTGGTGTTACTGAGCTTATTATATGAAAGCAATATCTAAACGTAAACTTGCAACAGATTGAGCCACAATGCCGGTTACGTATGCTTAATGGCGTACGCGTAACCATACTGACCTACTTTAGCACACCCTGTTACCATGATCAGTAAATGTCAAATTTGAAACCAAAACCAAAATTTTTTTTCCAAAACCCATAAAAGTGATTGCAGATAAAACTATTGATCAGTTGGTAACATTTGGTTATGTTATGGGACGTTTAACATCACCAACGTCAAGTCGAAAAAATGAGTCAAAAGCCAGTAAAATTTCCTTCGGCATGCGTTATATTCAATAAAATGATAATTTGTGTAAACATTATGACCTTTGAACTTAAGACGTCAATAAAACGTCCATGGTAACGTCAAAATCCAACATCCTGTCTTTTAATGACTTTCATTATGTTTTTCAAATTTTCGGATTTTCAAATGATCAATTGCCAAACATTTGATTACAGTGCGTAAATCGAGTGTTGACTCAAAGCATATAATCTGTTTCGCTTCTTTTCATAACGTGATATTCTGTTAAACGAACGTCAAAACAAACGTTCCGATGACCCATTTATACGGTGCCTGCGACGTCACTGCTGATCAAAAGCACGTGGTGTCGTATGGCGGTTCGACATACACCGTTGAGGTGCAAATGATCAAAATCGGATAATTTAAATGACGTTAACAACTCATTCTTCGTTATTGTTAACTTCAGCATTCCGTTAACAAGAGTTAACGCAACATGGGATGGCACCTAAGTAAACAGTGGTGTTGGTCTTTATTGCACCTTATCAAGTCGACGTCACGTAACCCACGTGCAAAGAATTTGGCATCTTCACCTTCACCCCGACGTTTACGTCACAATTTGCGTTTTTCATAATTTTTGATGTTTTATCCTTAATTTTGTCAATAAAATGACGTTTTCTCACTTCAATACGTGCAAAAAGCAGTCAGTATGTCATTTCATAAAAGGATTTTATCAAAACAACAAATACATACGTAAAAATTGAAATGTAATGTGTTGCGTATTTTAATTCCTTAAGTATATGACCATTGACCAAAGTTGTTCATTTGGTTAAGCAACAAAACAAACAAACTAATGTACACACAAAAATCATGAATTCAAGCGTGCAGTATCCTGATAGATTGGTTGGTTGCCCATTAGGTGTGCCTATTTCATATTAAATAGTATAAAAAAGTATTGATTTGTAAGTAGAAATCTTCATTTAATAGGTAAATAATAATGGAATTTGTTGTGAAAATGATGATGTTGTTGATTATAATGATGGCGATGGTGGTTGAAATGAAACTGGTGATGGTAATGACTGATGATCTAGTTCAGTTCAAGCATGGGAAACTTTACCCATATTTGACGAATGGATTTTCCCATCATTATCAATTGGAAGAGTCCACTTTCATTTTTAGGGGCGTCAGGAGTAATTTTGAAATTTTATTCAATTTTTCGATGAAAATTTTCTAAGCAAACAGAATAGCCCCAGATGTGACGCCGCGTTCTGCGGCGTCACATCTGGGGCTATTCTGTTTGCCTATGTCCCATAAAAGGGACGCCAGGCTTAAATGAGTTAAAGTAGTGTATACAAGTTCGATTGTCGATTGTTTCTTTAAAAGTATTTACATTAACTGTATATGGAAACTCAAAGAGTACCTTTACTGTTATTCAAATGACCTGTAAATCTCAGTAGCTTTGACCCTCTTTCCTGTCCATGTGTTTTGCCAAATAATTCTGCAGTTGATAATATGATTTTCTAAGATATTCTTATCACTAAAACCGACGAAAGCACGCGTAAAATATACATTTTATACTTTTACTTTCCGAAACATCATATGGGTTCCTCGCTTTCTTGACTATACAAATGTTCACCATCATAGGTCTACATGATTGCATGCCGGTTTCTTCGCTTTTGGCTTTGATTTGCATTAATGTTGTCTTATTGCAGAAAGGATACTTCTAGTGTCGACTCGACAGAGTACGACAATACAGAAGCAGCTTCCAGTGACGACTATGAAGTCAAGACAGTGGCAGTTGGTATGTATTAATTCAATTTATCATCACTTAAACTGTTCAAAGAGGTTCACTTTGCCGTTTGTTCTCCTTGCCTCGAACTCCGCTTTTGTGAAAGAGCAGTCACTCGGCATATTGATTTTTTCTTTCCTTTTTGTGTTTGTAAGTATATAATCACAGGATCTGGATTCCACCTGTTCTACCAGTTATTGAGAAACTATCACTAATAATAACTTATATACTGGCATTTCAGAATCCAAAGGCCTTCCGCGAACGTGCTCGTTGCCTCCAATACCTTCAGCAATGCGAACCTGCTCGTTGCCTCCAATACCTTCAGCAATGTTTATCAAGAACGCTAATGTGTCAGTTGGCGGACATATTATCGACTGTTCGAGCAGGACTTTCTCCCCCGATGCAAAAAAGAAGTACAGAGACAATTTTAGAAGTATGATTTTAAGATTCAGTTGTTTTATTATTCTAGACGAATTACATTAGTATATATTTGTATGTATGTAATTGTGGCTGTTATGTTTACATTTGTGATCCTATTCATGCAATAAAGATAAAACTGAGATCCTTTAAGAGCAGTGCACACATCAATGAGAAAGGGGATTGGCCATACCGCGGTTTCGGTTACTTAAGCCTCTTCAGTGACCCTATAGATTTGGCAATATGGAGCCAAAGAGAATTACTTTGATTTTGCATCTTTCAACAGGGTAGTCGATACAAAGACTAGTAGCAAATCCAAACGTAACCAAATATCTAAAAACGTTGGTTAGAAAATGAATCTTAACCGATAATAATTTTCTGATTTTCCAGAATACCCTCGCTGATCTCATAGGACCCAAAGGAAAATATAATCTGCACTGTGGATGATGTACGAGGATACTTTTTACGGCCGCCACTCGGCACAACACCAGCTGCAGTAATAGGAAATAAAGATAAAACAGAGTTCCTTTAAGAGCAGTGAACATATTAATGAGAAAGGGGATGGGCCATACCGCGGTTTCGCCTACTTAAGCCTTTTCAGAGACCCTATAGATTTTTTTTTTTTTTTTTTTTTTTTTTTTTTTTCCAGCTACCTACTGGTAGCCCATTTAATCTCCCCGTAACATGACATGCAGAGGGTCGGGGAGGACCATCCCTCTACACATCTTACAATTATATTATATGAATGATATTATCTCTCACACACCTCTCACACTTGCAAAAGCAATTCCTTTTTTATGTAGGATGTGGACATAATTATCATACATGCTAAGAATTGTCATTACGAGGAGTAATTTTGGGAAACGAAGAAGAGTAAGTGAGGAAATAGAGTGAAAAAGATATGGAATGAGCTGGACCTTATTGATAGCATCTGCTTGATGTAAATAGAATCTTTTCAGAGACCCTATAGATTTGGCAACATGGAGCCAAAGAGAATGACTGTAATTTTGCCGGGGGGGGGGGGGGCGAAGGGGGCCGTGGCCGAGCGGTTAAGAGCGCTGTTTCTTAATCACTCGATCATCTCACCGCTGTGTCTGGTGTGGGTTCGAGCCCCACTCTGGCCACATGTGAGACAAGCCAAGTTCTGCTTGCAGGTGTATCAGGTGGTTTTTCTCGGGGTTCTCCCGTTTTCGCCCCACCTACTGATTGGCCCGTCTCATATGAGCTGAAATAATCGTGAAAGGGACGTAAAACTGAATAAAAATGTAACAACCTACAGGTCTCGGACATCAACATGAGAGAGACAGTAAGAAATCTGAATGATATGTATGTTCCTATTTGTCATATGTATTTAATTCATTCATAACGGTAAAGTTATTGCCGAGCTCTCTAGTCATCTTTGCGCAAATCGATATACATTTCCATTGCAATTGCCTTATATTAGACGAAAGTGTCATTCTTGATGTTCTTCATTTCTCGATGAAAACACAGATAAGTCATGTGACCGTTAGACACGCCTATGGACGGAGCGACGCCATTGTCAGCCAGTGGCGCCTTTTTATCATTTTGGTGTGATGCCGGTCGCACAACGCCATTGCGCTAGCGCAGAATTGCGGTGTGTTTGCTCCTACAAAATTCCGTTAAGTAGGATTTAAAGCAGATCAACTGATGAAGGTTCAATACCCGAAAGTACGCAATATGGTCCATACTACCTCCCTTTGAACGTTTTCACTGCTTCCTAAGGATCAAACTTGTGTATTTCATTTGCTATTACTGCAGCTGGTATTGTGCCGTGTGGCGATCCTAAAAAGTTTCCTCGTACATCATTCATAATGCAGATTATATTATTTCTATCGGTCTTTTGAGATCAGTGAGAATATTCAGAGTATCAAAAATTAAACGTTTAGAGCCATCTTCTAACAATGTCTCAATCATATAACCCCGTATAGGCATGTGTCTTTGATTTAGACATCCCTGAAACTGCAGTATGTTTACATGTGTCTGGCTATCGTCGCCGGTTTTATATAAAGGGCCACTGATGAAGGTTCAGTACCCTACCCGAAATTGCGCAATATGGTCTATACTACCTCCCTTTGACCGTTTTCACTGCTTCCAAAGGATCAGATTTTCATATTTTATTTGCTATTACTGCAGCTGGCGTTTTGCCGTGTGGCGGTCCTAAAAAGTCTCCATGTACATCATTCATAGTGCAGATTATATTATTTCTTTCTCTCTTTTGAGATCAGTGAGAATATTCAGAGTATCAAAATTGTACGTTAAGTGTCATCTTCTAACAATGTCTCAATTATATAACCCCGTATAGGCATTTGTCTTTGATTTGGACAACCCTTGTGTAAAGTTTTGAAATTGCAGTATATTTATATGTATCTGGCTATCGTCGCCGGTTTATAAAGGGCCACTGATGAAGGTTCAGTACCCGAAATTGCTAGATATGGTCCATACTACCTCCCTTTGAACGTTTTCACTGCTTCCAAAGGTTCAAACTTGTATATTTTATTTAATGTCATATATCTGGAAAATTAGCAGTAGTGTGAGAAAATAGATGGCAAAAAGTTGATTTATAATATAAAATGTAAAAAAAAAACGTGTATTGGAATTCGGATGTCTAGCTGTCACTAGATGATGAAAACCCTTTGCAGACATTAAATCAACGCAATGTTTTTCTTCATTCAAAACCGAAAAATCTGAATTTCAATCCTTAAATCCTTGAATTCCGTTACTCAAAAAAAACACGTAATTCGAAACATAAATCAATAGCCTTACTTTTTACAGAACAAATGAAGACTGCTGTTGAAGCTTCAAAGGAAAAAGATTTACTTTTTGTGGAAACAAAGGCATATCGAGAATTAGAAGAGATGGTTAAAGCAACGCACTGGGGTGTTGTTACGGGGATTCCTGGCGATGGTAAAACAAGTATGGCTGGTCACCTAGCACTAAAATATAGCAATGAGGGTTATGATTATCTGGAGTTGCATTTTGCACGAGACTGGAAAGACTGGGTGGATGGGAGTAGCGGAAGTGAAAACGGAAAGAAGCAGTTCATCTTAATTGATGATATTTTTGGAAGAATGAGCATCGATGAAAGGAAAGTCAGCGACTGGATATCGATCATAGATTTGATGCAAAAAGTAGTACAACAGAGGCAAGGGAAACTAAAAGTAGTATGTACAAGCCGAAAGTACGTTTTTGAAGACGTAAAAACGAAACTTGCACAATTCGCTTCTTTTCAAGAACCATCAGTTATTGACATAACTCAGAGTGAGTTTGCCCTGACCAATGATGAAAAGTCACAGATTTGGAAGGCTTACGAAGACAAATTCACACCAACTCAGATGCCACGCACCTGCACAAAAGACGAAAAAGAAGAAAGATCCCCCCACGGGTTTCCACACTGCGTTGATTTGTATTTCAGTAGCTCGTCGTTGCAAAATGAAGACGATTTCTTTGACAATCCAATGGAATGCATTTGCAGAGAGCTAGATAATTTCAAAGAAAACGACAAAATAAAATACTTTGCTCTGTTACAGTTTCTATTCTATGACAACAAACTCACAGATGTTTGCATAGAAAACATGGTAGCTGATCATCAAGTTTTCAAAGCAAGAGCTAAGGCAGCCGGTCTTAATAACTGTCCGACCAGTACCGACTTAAAGAAAGCATTGAATGTATTAAGAGGTACGTACATTGCTGAACTTGATGGTTGCTACAGTATATCTCATGACTCTATTCGTGAAAACTTAGCATTCGTCTTTATCAAACAGAATTCTGTCTATGCGATATGGAACATGGACTTCGACTATTTGACAGACCACACAAGCATTTCTGACAACCTCCAATCACGACTAACGTATACGCTTAACTCGCAAGGCAAGGAACTGCTTGTGAAACGAATGCTGGAAGAAATCAAGCGAGGGAACGTAGTCACCGTTTGTGCCCATCAGGCGTGGAGCGACAAAGCTTTTGTTGAATTTTGGATTCAAATTGTTCTAAAGATGATCGAAGATGGCGTTGCAGATCAGCATAGTAAAACTCGTATAGCCGACGTCTTCAATACGAAGGACAGCTCTACGTCATACATCTTTGACTTCAGTCTTTTTGACGCTCTGCCGTTTTTTGGACACAAAGAAGCAAAGAAGCAGATTCTACAAAGCGAGATCGGAAGCCTTCTTGACGAGTCTCAAGGTAATTATATTTTTGACAAATATGGACTGTTGTTTATCTTGACTTACATGTATCTTGCAAGGTTTTCCTATTTTGTTTAGCTGTTTAGTATTTGAATATGAATGTTTTTATCCGTTTTAGCGCTTCGAGAAAAGTCTTACAAGCCACATTCGAGTTACAGTTTTCAATTGTAACGCACAACTGTACATATAAAATTATGTTTAGTAGATGTGTTCCAGCAAAGTAATCAGTATATAAAGTCATATCGTATTGTCTAAAGTTGTACGTACTCTTAATTTTTCGTTACAGGTCAAATTGAAAAACCAAAAGAAATGAACTTCGACAACAGAGCGCTCTGCTTGGATTGGATAATGAACAAAATTGGAGCTTCTCCCGAACTGAGGAAGTTTCAGATCCATTCGGCAATATCAATGGAACTGCTTGACACAGTGTGTGCATACATAGCTGGTGAAAAATTCAGATGCTACATATTTGGTAGTCACTCTGAAGGCACGCGAATCATCACCCACATACCCAAACGAAATTGCGATGTAAACTACCTGTTCTGCCTAAGGGATACCGAAGTTATTCAAGATTTGTCTGAAATAAAACCAGACCAGCAAACACAGTATCTTTTGGCTGTGACGGATGCAATAACAAGACCAGGCTATGTTAAGCTGCAAATTGTTGACAACGGTGTACCAGAAACGAAAGCTACAAGGAAAGAGAAAGAGAACTACTCTATCCGCGAAGATACAGCTATTGATCACCAGAACAGGGTTGTTCTGTATAAACGTCGTCCAGATAAGATACATGTTGATGAAGTCAAGGGATTAATTGCAACAACAGACCTTGTGACAGCACCGGCAAATATACCAACAGACACAGCGAAAATGCCTGTTGGGACTGGGAGGGATTACGAAATCTACCATTCCTACAGATGTCGATCATGGCCAAAGATTGCTACCAAATGGATAAGTAGGATAAGGCATCACAAATGGCCATCTCGGTCCATAATTGAGCAAATAAAATCCCTAGGAGTATTCCTCGTTCCAGTTGGTTCACAGGGCAGCTTCGAAAAGAATTTGGAATGGAAAATCCTTTTCTTGCTCCAAGAAAGACTTCTTATTTCAACTCTAAATGACACACAGTACAAATGTTACATCATCTTAAAGATGATCAACAATGACATCATTTCAAAGGCAAAGGAGTTCGAGGAGTTCGACGAGCCTGTCTTGGTTACCTACCATTTGAAAACCTGCCTATTCTACGTTATAGAAAACACGCCAAAGGCTTTATGGCAAAGAGAAAAATTACTAGATTGTTTGCAAGTGTGTCTTAGACTCATCTCGCAATGCGTTATCGAAGGAAACTGTCCAAACTACTTCATACCAGAGGATAACTTGTTCTACAGACGCGTTCACGGAGAGGTCCAGACGAAACTTACAAATGTGCTGGAGAAGCTTCTTGCTTACAGTGTGAGCTTCCCCTATCTTCCAACAATAACATGTGGAAACCTTGGACCGAGGCTCAGTCAGGGGAGATTGGGTAAACCGGACACTGTTCTAGGCGACCACGATCTAGTCCCAAGCCCATTTAGGCTTTATCTCAACCTTATCAAATTTTTATCACTGGTGAAAATGAGGATCTTGTGCAAGTGCTACAACAACAATATGGAGGAGTGCGTTCGTTTGCATTTTGAAGAAGCTGTCAAGAAGCTACGAGAAGCCGATGAAGTCATAGATCATACAAAAGAGCAGACAGAAAATGCGTTTCATCTCGTCCTTCCATATGTGGAACTTAGCCTGATGTCAGTACTGGTGGCATGGAAATGGGACACGGAGGAATTACTACCTTTGCTGAGGAGTAGAAAGTGGAAAAGGATAGGTCTGTCAATTCCAACCAGACTCAAACAAGCCCTGTTTCTTCACATGTGTGGACAGTATGATGCATCACAGAGAGTTATGATGGACTTAGAGCAATCGATGAAGCCTGACATGATTTCCGTCTGTGGTTGTCAATATCACCACACAATCGTTGACCCTGAAACAACTGAAAGAAGCAAAGACATGCCTGAACCTGAATTTCGAAGGGACATGTGTGTATCTTGCATAGCATTTCTTCCAACAGAGGAGAGAATCATTCCTGGTGTGCTGGGGTGCGAAATGAGAAGAGCTAAGATGACGACAGGTGCAAATTCAACGGCTATATTCCATTTCTGGTATAACTGGGCCGTCGTTGATGGAAAGGTGTTGCGGTACCTGATTTTGTACTTGAACTATAGGGAAACCGTCGATCGTGACAGTTCTTCGTCATCCTTTGCATCTGTACCCGCCGATATTAGGAGAAAGAAAGACAACGCCATCAGAGAACTTCAGAACGTAATCAATGACGATCCAAACCTTGGACACAAAGAGACCGGGCTGAACATCCTAGGATGGATCTACAGAAAAGAAGGTGATAATGATGAAGCAGAGAGATGTTTCCGTGAATCACTAGAAATACAACCGGCATATAATGCTGCAAATCTTCATCTGGAAGATTCGGTGTTTTATCGATGAACGACAACCACCGTAGCAAAAACGGCTTTAATAACGAGGCTTGTCATATTAGCCTCTAAGAAGGTCTGATAATTATTGTCAAGAATAACAATAAAATAAAATACCACTGCAATGTCGCAAAATAAATTGACCTCTTCACCATCATTGCATCAGCCATTGCCTGATGGCTGTTAACCTGGTTTGAATGAAACTTCTACATTTTGTGCATATGTATATTTGTGTTTAAACTGTATTAAATTTATATTGATCATGAGCAGTCCGATCGGACAGGAAGCTGTCTTTGACGTATACCAAAAATTCTGACAGATTTAAAGTCAAGTTCTCAAGTTTAGGCGACTGATATGATGTACGTACTGTGAATAGTGCCACTTTCTGACCTGAATGTTACATAGGCATCTTAAATAAAAATAAAACTGGGGTGACCATATTAATGAGCAAAGGGGATGGACCATACCGCGGTTTCGGCTACTCAAGCCTCTTCAGTGACCCTATAGATTTGGCAACATGGAGCCAAAGATAATTACTGTAATTTAGCAATTTTCATCAGGGTAGTCGATAAAATGACAATAGTGTAATCAAAATGGGTCCTAATACGTATACTAAACGTTGGTTATAAAGTGAATCTAGACCGATAATTATTTTCTGATTTCTCACAATACCCCCGCTGATCTCAAAGGACCAAAAGGAAAATATAATCTGCACTATGAATGATGTACGGGGAGACTTTTAGGGCCGCCACACGGCACAACACCAGCTGCAGTAATAGCAAATAAAAATAAAACTGAGATCCTTTAAGAGCAGTGACCATATTAATGAGCAAAGGGGATGGACCATACCGCGGTTTCGGCTACTCAAGCCTGGCATCACATTCGGAAATGTATAAAATAAGAAAATGGAATTTAAATGTATTTGATATTGGAAGTAACCAAAGATGATATTAGAAATAACAAAATTCAAGTTAATCACAAAATATGCAAGAAACAGTTTGGTGCAAGATTTTTGATTTTCAGTATATTTGATTGAAATCTATACTGTGACTGGTGATCTTATCAAGACGTTTATATTAGTAATCATCCTATGGAAACTCCAACGAAATAAATTTTAAGCGTAAGGAACACAGCATGATGTAAGTGGACAGTACGAGCAGATTTGCTTCCTTGGCACATGCATGTAATGAAAGGAATATCGTCTGGTTAATCATTATGTCAGTACTTTAAGTGTATTGCGAAGGTAATGTCTACAATAGATGTCAATGAATAGCATTCAGGTCAGAAAGTGGCAATATTCACAATGCAACGCCTAAATTTGAAAACTTGACTTTAAATCTTTCAGAATTTAGTATACGCCAAAGACAGCTTCCTGTCTGATAGGACTGCTAATGATCAATATAGGGATCAATCATGGTTTTCAGTGTTCAAACATTCGATGGATCACGAGGACAAGGCCGCAGGCCGCGTGTTCAAACACCTTCCGAGTGATCCAGCGAATGTTTCAACACTGAAACAAACCATGGTTGATCGCTATTCTTGCATTTTCACTCTAATCCATTTCAAATCTCGTGAAAATAACATTAACAACGTAAAAATTCAACGAAAACCGCGCAGATTCTTCAACGTCGGCCATTTTGTTTCTGCGAAACACATGACGTCACGTCGCATTGACCAATGACGTCGGCCAAAACCTATGTTCAAACGGCACGTGAATTTCATGATTTGAACATGGGTTTTGCTAATTGAACACGGCTTTTGACCAATCGAAAACGGCTTCAAACAGGTATGCGCATAGGGTTGGGTATGAAAGCCCCTGCCGAGCCGAGCTTTGAGAAAGACCCTGCCGAGCCAGGGTTTTGACTTGTAATCGCGAATTTAACTCAAAATACCAAAAATGAATGATTTCATATGTTGAAATAGATAAAATCGCACAGGTGTTAAAGATATTGTTCGTCATGATTAATTTCAAAACAAATTTTGATGGCATTTTTCTATTTGACTGGTACAAAAGCTGAGATTTTCTATCAAATTCATTTAGCTTGGCAAATTATCATAACTGAGTTTATGTAAAAGGTTTCCAGGCATATCAAATCATTTCAAATGCTATAAAATATCATTCTGTATATTATTTGTCATGAAGATAACCAGCTTTTAGCAATAATAAGTCAAAAACCTGGCTCGGCAGGGTCTTTCTCACAGCTCGGCTCGGCAGGGGCTTTCATACCCCACCATGCGCATAGATATCTATGCAAGAATATAAATTTAATACCATTTAAACACACATAAACATATGCGCAAGATGTAGAAGTTTCATTCGAACCAGATTATAGCCATCAAGCAATGGTCGATACAATGAAGGTGTAGAGGTCAATTTATTTTGCGACATCATGAGCATGGATATTATTTTTGAAACCGAGCTGTAGTTCCTTATGTTATGTTTAACCATAAATCTCGGTCCCGATTGGCGTATGAGACCGACGTTAATCGAGCAGGTATGAAAATGTCTGAGTCCGCAAATGTCAGAAATAGAATGATGATAAAGCAAGGTAAAACTCGTTACATACGCGCTGCATATGCTTGGCGTAAGTCACTTTACGTCGCTGCGTATGAAAAAAAAATAAACATGTATATTTCTTTTCAAGGCCTCGGTGTAGCTCTGACGCGTGTCTTATTTTTTAATCGTATCAGCTCAACATTCGAAATAGGTGCCTTGAATGCGTTTTGAACGCGATCAGCGCAAGCGTATAAAAGCGTGTGTAACGATTTTATATCAAGTCGCCGACTTACGTTATTTGAATTTGGCATTGGTTTTCAACATACGAGGGTCGATCAAAAAGTAATAAAACTGGCTTTATAGTTCTGGAAATCTATATTCAAGCAATAATTCATTATGGTAAACATTAACATATTAGCGGAAAATATACCAAGTTTGGTAGCAAAATATTGAATGAGTACAAAATGATGACATTATTAGTTTATTAGTATCACCACCCTTCAGACCTCGCCTCACGCCAAAGTTGCGTTCGTTTTTAGGGGGTTCACGAAAATTATCACATAAAATGCACGCCGAAAGTAAATATAAATGAATGAAACTTTCACAAATCTACAAGAATAAGTTAACTTGTGTAAAAGAAAGGTCTTCCTTTCTCAGCCTCTATCCAAACAAAAGCAATGTGCAAAAATACCCATCTCGGCATTTCAAAATGTCTCTTTTTGACCATAAACGTTATTTACGCCAACAGTTTTAAATCGTTGCCTACTTGAATTATGAATGCGTATATCTGTTAAAAGATGAAATTCTTAATTATTATGAAACAATTTAGTATATTGAATACAAAATGTCAAAAATTCAATGAGCAGAAAAAAGAAAAGTAAGTCTACGGAGGACTTTGTTTTGATTATATCTGAATGTTTAGAGCTGCCGTCATTCCAGAATTTTATACACCCTGTATACCGTTGATGTAACCAAATTTGTTACGGCACAGATTAATGCAACATTTCACGAAGGTAGGGGGAGGATGGGGAACGGTCATTTCAATTTTTACATGTATTACTTTTAGGATGTCTGGGTTGTGACTTTGTGGGAAAACAAAGTAAGGATGCCTTCAGGTTTTAGCTCGCCTGTACGAAAGTACAGGAAGAGCTATTGCAGTCACCCCGGCGTCGGCGTTAGCGTCGGCGTTAGTGTCGGCGTCGGCGTTGCTCAAAATGTTAAAGTTTTTGGTTAAAGTTTTTATGAGTCCATATCTCTTGAAGTTGTTGATGGATCAAGTTCATACTTTGCATGTTGATAGATATTGGTCTGAAGTTTTATGCTGTATCATCAAGACCCACCTGGGTGACAATGAGGTCAAGGTCACGGACTTAGAAATTTTGTCTTGAAGTTTTTGGTTAAAGTTTTTATAAGTCTATATCTCTTGAAGTTGTTGATGGATCAAGATACTTTGCATGTTGGTACATAGTGGTCTGAAATTGTATGCTGTACCATCATGACCCACCTGGGTGACCTTGAGGTTAAGGTCACGGACTTAGAAGTTTTGTGTTAAAGTTTTTGGTTAAAGTTTTTTTTTTTAAGTCTATATCTCTTGAAGTTGTTGATGGATCAAGCTGATACTTTGCATGTTGGTAGATAGTGGTCTGAAATTGTATGCTGTACCATCATGACCCACCAGAGTGACCTTGAGTTCAAGGTCACAGACTTTGAAATTTTATGTTAAAGCTTTTGTCTAAAGTATTTTGAACTGTATATTGCTGGAACAAATGGATGGATCTAGCTGATACTTTGCTGTTAGATATTATTGTTAAGTTTTATGCTGTAGCATCTAAACGCACCTGTGGTCAAGGTCACAGACTTAGAAATTTTATGTTATAAGTCTATTTCAAATATGTAGATGGATTAAGTTGAACTTTGCATGTTGGTAGGTATTGTTCTGAAGTTTTATGCTGTGCCATCACGACCCACCGGAGTGACATTGAGGTCAGTGTCTTGGGTCATAGATTTTAATAGATTTAGTGGCAAAGCACAAGTCAGGCGAGCTACGCTGTCCTGCGACAGCTGTTATTGCCATAAGTAGTTTGTTAAAAAACCTTACCTTGTGACAGAAATTATAAATTTTATTGGAGAAATATGCTACCAGAAACACGAAAATTGATTGTGTTTCTAATGCTAATTGCTCAAATCCTTCATCATCGTTTGTCATTATCAAAGTTTCAATATACATGTATACCGGAATCATTCCTTGTTTCATACCACCAAACAGCAATCATGTATTCGAGCCGACATTTGCACAATATGGTGTTAACACACCTAGATTGGATCGTTTGGGAAGCAACGTACGTCAGTGTGTTCATTGCCTGGATACTACCTACGCCCTAGAGGTGTTATTGAAAAATGATGCTAACTACGGCGGATCTTTAGGCCAAAAATGATTTTTCTTGCGGCGGACACTTTCGCAGAATGAAAATGTTGTTGAATTTTTAACATTTTGTGCCGTGAATTGACAGCTTTAGTATCAATTTGGATAAACATATTTGAGTTTTTAAATTAATCTACATGTGTATGCAAATATAGTGAAAAGTGTATAACCCTATACATATTCTCCATAATGCAGCAAGTAATGCTTCTGTTATTCTTGCCCGTTGTTATGGGCGATCTATTGCACAAAGTGAATTTTGTTTCACCTTGCTTTTGATCTGGAAATCTTTTCTTGAATATGACTGATGCTAGTGGTCCTGCAAACTGCAGTTTGTTACTCCCCTCACGTTTCAGAAAAAATAATCGTATATACATGCTTTAGCAATATTGCAACAAGCAAAGTTGAGCCCCTACCAGGTATTTGGGGAAAGGGGGGGGGCGGAGACAATGGCTAGTTCATGAGCTAGAAGGTGCATTAGTGATTATTTGTGGGGAGTTACAGACGGGTCAGCTAAGATCAGATGACAATTTTAAATTTACTAAGTGTTATGCGGTTGGGTAATGAAAACGTCAACACTAATATACATAAGTTGACTTGCAGGATGTCAAGATCAATTAATTCTAACTGGCCTAAAAATATCATGTTGATTGGACAAGCCATTTTTTCACAGTATAATTTTATATAGCCAAAAATACCCCCAAAACAGGTGTTATACTGTCTCACTTGAAAATTTCTTCTTTTTATGGGTATGAGGGATTGAAACTGACACTTTATGCGCATATAAAATATTTTGTGGCTAGTAAATGATCATATCCCGTTTATTCTGCCGTTTATTTGAATGGGCTACGACTATTTGTTTTTAAGTTATGCCATGATTACTAAAGCTGATGACGTGTGCCAAACTGAGATATTTTAATTGAGAACGGAGTGACATGCCTGATAAGTCAGACTGTTACATCTAATTCTACTTTCAATGGGTTATAAACAATATTTGGACATACCTAATCAGTAAAAATAACCAGTAGTGTGGCTTACTTTTATCGCTGAATATAAATTTATATCCCAAAGTACTGAGGACAATGTAACGAAAAAGTGTCCTGTCCGTAACCCATACATTACATCTATGGCGTCTTATACTTCTGGAAGTTCAAAACCACATTGGGGGATGGAGTCTTCAGAACTGATAATTGTCATGAGAAAAATATTATACCAACGCCAATGACAATGTAGAATTATGGAATTTTTATTTCGGTCAAAAATGTCCTGTCCGTAGTGAAAAAATCGACAACAAAAAGTGTAAAATTTCTTAAACCAATAAACCAAGAGCCATCAAATTTCACATGAAGCATACTTTTATCAGGACAAAACTTTTATTAGAATATAGGGTGGAACGGATTAAAACTCTTGTTACCATGGCAACGGATAGGTCCCATAGGGTTATAATGGCGAAAACAAAGTTTTCTTATTTTCTAGCTAGCTATTAATCTTATTCTGTCCAAACTTATTTGTAACCAGGGTATACACATCAGCTTTAATTATATTATGTTTCGGCCAAATCCGATTCCTAAATAAAAAGTTAGCTCCCCTTTCTTAAATTTTCATGATTTTTGAAGAAGAAATAATGTTTTGGATATAACGGAATTCTGTGGCATAGAATGATAAAAAGGTATATATTTTCCGAAACTGTATGACCAACAGATTTTAGAAAAAGTGGAACAAAGCCAAGGGTACAACTTTGACAAAAAACCTCCGAAAACAGGTGAGACAAAAATTTGCCTCTGATCGTAGCTGAGACGAGAGCAAGCACTTTATAGGTGGGTGTGGGGAGTGTTGAGCATGTGCAAAACACTTTTTAGGGAGATGTGGTAAGCAATGGCAGGGGAAGTCAGTCCATTACTTCAGATGCAGGGAGTCCATCTGCATGGACCTTCTGTAGTCTTTACATCGTACGCTATTTCCTTTTGAGCAAGAACAAAATATGTAAACCTATTTCAGACGTATATTTACCTGTGCTATCAAGAAAAATGAGTAACGAGAATTTAAATGAGTACCGAGTAACACTAAGATACTCAACCTTATTGCATGGAAACAGACAATTTTTACAAGCGAGTACACACACACACACACACACACACACACACACACACACACACAATGTTGATTGGGGCGTTTGAAGTCATTGCCAAACGAAACAAAAAGTTTTGGAAGCTTGTGGAAGATGTATTCAAGATATGCAAAAATCACCTAGGTCCGCTCACTTAAGCTTTAACGGTCACAAGATTTCTCATTCTGCAAAAGTGTCCGCCGTAAGGAATATCATTTTTGCCCAAAGATCCGCCGTAGGTAGCATCATCTTTAAAACAACATCTTGCACGTACGTTGCATCAAGGCAATGAACTCGTTGACGCACGTTGCTTCCCAAACGCCCCAACCTAGGTGTGTTAACACCATATTGTGCTAAAGTATGCTTGAGTTCAGGATTGTGTTTTTATGGTATGAAAAAAGGAATGATTCCGGTATATACCGAAACTTTGATAATTACAAACGATTGTGAAGGATTCGAATAATTGGCAAACGTAATCAATTTTCGTGTTTCTGGTAGCATATTCCTTCAATGAAATATGTATAATTTCTGACACAAGGTAAGGTTTTGTAACATACTACTTATGGCAAAAACTGAAGGCATCCTTACTTTGTTTTCCCACAAAGTCACGACCCAGACATCCTCGCATTAATGCCTGTAAAATTAACATAATCGTCAACTAACTGTTCTCCATTCCCCCTTACCTTCGTGAAATGTTGCATCAATCTGTGCTTTAACAAATTTTACAATTCGCATACTCTTTGAAGCATTTTCCAATATAATTTAGCGTTTACGAATTTGGCTTGCTCAAAACGAAGCGTTTTTTGCCTATCAAATTCATACCTAGCACATCGGATTGTTTTGTTTTTTTTTTATACTCTGACCTTGCCCTTGTCATCATAATTCTAGATTTGTCATTCTTTAAAGTTCGAAATATATTTAATTTTTGCAAAAATACATGTCGTTTTTCTTCACGATCTTCATTAAACCAAGGATTTTCACGTTTTTCATCGTATTTATAGCTACTGTTTACCTTACTGGACTTAAAATAGGGGGAACAAACATTTGAAAATTGATCACATGTATACCTTCATCTACTCCATTAGTTGTTTGCATCTACCACTTTTCAGGTCTCAGGCTGCAATATTAAAAAAAAAAATGCATAGTTTTCACTTTTTGTGTGGTTGTTACCATATATGGGTGTGGCGGCCATCTTGGTCATGTGACCTGGATTTCGCGATCAAACTTTTGTTCCCTTTAACCATGGATGCGCCGCATAAAATTTCACTTTGGTTGGCCAAGCCGTTTCAGAGAAGAAGATCTTTTAAAAGTGTGTATGGACGACAGACCGGCCAAGGTCAAGAGATGACCTTGACCTAAATTGATCACATACCTTCATCTACTCCATTAGTTGTTTGCTTCTACCACTTTTCAGGTCTCAGGCTGCAATATTAAAAAAAAATGCATAGTTTTCACTTTTTCCCATGTAAAAGCCTATGTTTCCAAAATTGACCTTGCCGTAAAATAGGTCAAGGTCATCCAAGGGTCATCATTTGATCAAACTATGATGGGCTGGAGTCCCAAATGCTACATACCAAGTTTCGTGGGGGAAAAAATCGGCCTGCCGGTTCTGGAGAAGAAGATTTTTGAGTGGTTTTTACCATATATGGGCGTGGCGGCCATCTTGGTCATGTGACCCGGATTTCGCGATCAAACTTTCGTTTTCTCTACCCATAAAATTTCACTTTGACTGGCCAAGCGGTTTCAGAGAAGATCTTTGAAATTGTGGACGACGGACGGACGCCGGGCTGATTGGTATACTATAAGCTCACCTTGTGAGCCTTCGGCTCAGGTGAGCTAAAAATCTCAAGCGGAATTTAGGAGAAAAATCAGTTTGTGTGCGAAATCCTAGAAACGTTAATTTTTATTTTCCCAATGAGATGATTGGCAAAAAAATGGAATTCACCTTGCCTGTAGCTCGACAACAAATAAAAAAAACATATTCTTTAAGAGCAGTGAGCATTTTAGAGAGAAAAGGGATGGGCCACACCGCGATTTCGGCTACTTAAGCCACTTCAGTGACCCTCTAGATTTGGCAAAATGGAGCCGAAAAATGAAAAAAATTCTCAGGTCGCATCATCTACAACACACTGACCTTAAATGTGGACCATTCACTTAGATGAACCTTTATATTGACAGAAAAGTGTAGGTCTGGTACCTGTAAGATACAAGTCGATCAGCGACCAGAGATTAAATATGCCGTTGAGACACATCAGTGGCGGCTTTTAAATAGTGGGTATGCATTTATCAGAATGTTTTACAAATGTCCAAACGCCCTTAGTGTGATGTTTTGATTACAGTTGGTTTACATCAATCGAATGGTTCCACGATCACGAAATTATAAAACACACTGCGTCCAAAAGGCCATCGGCGAACTTGATAAGCGTAAAAAACGTGTCGTGACCGTTTACACTTGGCTTGGTCTCAGTCTGTACATTTGAAATATTTGGAGTTTAAAAGACTGTCAAAATAAAATAAATTGTATGAATAATAAATATTTATGCAATTCGTTTACTTGCTGATATATATTGAGAACTAACGGCTATATTCTCTTCCGTCACTCAAACTCAAACTCGAACTCAACTCGTGAGAGTATGGCTGGAGTATGAGTCGAGTGGGATAAAATTGAGTGTGAGTGGAGAATAGATTTGGTCTCAACCATCACTCACTGGAGTGTCAGATTTTCATTATATAATATAAAACAAAGAAATTTGAAATCTTATGGACATTTGATTTTATTATTCTAACATCAAATTAGCAGCAAAGACTCTGACTAGACGCCGCATATTGCGGTGAGCTGTTATCTAATTTTGATGTGCACGCATGATATCTTATTTGCTTATACTCATTCCTTCTTGTTTGATTGTTTTTCTGTTTATTTGTTTATTTGTCTTTCTGTGCTGCTCTCTCTCTCTCTCTCTGTCAGATTCTCTCTCTCTCTGCTTGTTTGTTGTTTTATGTCTTTTCTTTCTTTCTCTCTCTCTCTCTCTGGGTGTGTGTGGGTGAGTAGATGGGTGTGCGTGGGGGTGAAAGGGGTGAGTCTGTGACGGCGATTTCTAGCGTAAAGGCACAAAAATGTCTGCATCTGGATGTACAATGTTGACCACTCACCTTAAATATGGATCGTTGCTTTTCATGTTCAAAATAGTCGCAAATGACATGCCTTGGGAAAATCGAAATTTGCTATGGATTTCGCAACCCATGTCAAGAAAAAAATTGTCCGGAGCATATAGCTTGGTCCAGGTGATGTATGTAATCTGATATTTTTGGGATTTTTCGAAGAAAATGTGGCGAAATAAGGGTTCGAAAATTTTCGAGTAGCGCTCGAGTGAGGTATCGCCTTCACTCAGCGTTAATTCGAAATTTGAGTTGAGTTCGAGTGTGAGTGGGACATGTGCATAACAAATCGAACAGTTATGCGCTCACACGAGTGACTGATCAGATTATCTGAATGAGTATGAGTGGAGTATGCCTCGAGTGTTGGTTGAGAATACAGCCGTAAGACACTCTGCTTAGAACTTGCATAACTGGTTCGTTATATAATATCTTCCTACAGAATAAATTGCATGCCAGCACTTACTGAATGGAGCTCTACAGACGTTGTATAAATTATAGCCCTGGGGCGACCTTGACCTATTTGATATTGGATTTTCCAGAAATATTTGTAGCCTGTGGCCTGAAAATTGGAAGACACATACAGTTTACAGTATTAATTATTATGTGAGTTTACTTTTTACCCTGCATGACTATATTAAATTGCACTGGTATCCATGTAATACCATTGTCAGCACTCTATGACAATTCGCATCTGAGATGCAAGTGATTTTGTAGGTTCGTCCCAATATACGGAAAATTTCAACATGGCAAAAATTAATAATCTGGCAATTCCAGTGGTGGGGTCCGGACTCCCTGTCCCCCTCCCATCTCTGGATCCGCCCATGAATTATTGACGGGTCGGAAGCACGAAACTCGTAGTCATTCGAGATATGTACTTAGTGAATGGAAAGAGCGGGGACTCCAAGAATAAGGGTACTGAAAGAAAATAATATAACTCTACAAAGGAGCTGGAGGATGCTGAATTTCATACTGCTTGGTTGGTTTAAACTATATTTTATTTATTTTGAACTCAGTCAAATACAACAACAAAACACACACACACACACACATCTAAGATACAGGGCAAAGACCAGAACGAAAGCATGTGACTTATGGAGTTCATTTCCTTATTGCGTAGGTAAAAATCGGCAAACTGTTTTAGCATTTAATCACTACCCGTCCCAAAATTCTACAGATCAACGTACATAATATGCGTTTCGAAAAGTTTAAGCTAGAGCATGTAGAGGCTGGAAGAATTTATTATTAGTTTGTCGGAATTCACAAACTATTATTAAATAAGTAAGTTTTAATATAGTGTGACATGATTATGATGATGATGATGTTGTCAAAAAGATGTCAAACTTGAGCTGAAGATTGACAAAACTCCCTTTTTCCTATATTGGAACAAACCGGTAATGAGTTACATTATTTTCTTTCGTGCAAGTCATCATCTTCCCGAATCCAAAATTGTAGGCTCAGGTGAGCTAAAAATGGAGCTTATGTTATCATGTTTTTGTAATATACCGACTCAAAATAAATTTTACTTGACTTGGCTCACGGACAATGGCTTCCCATAAGCTCCCCTTGTGAGCCTTCAGCCGAGATGAGCCAAAAGTCTTTGGTCAGTGCCAAAATTATAACCATGACTCTTACAATTGTGAAAGAGCAAAGTTGATCATTGGTATACAAGCAAGGAGGAAAAAGGCTCAAAGTTGTTTAGTTTGTTTATTCATGCAGACATTTACAATGATACCAACTGCAGTTTTTCATGATTATAGTTCACCTCATAATTGTTTCAATAACATTGTAAAAGATTTTACAACTTAAAAGCCACAAAATGACCATAACAATGATCAGGAGAGTTAATACGGTCTACTTAGGACCTGCAATATTTACACTGATCTGCCTAAAAGCGAGTTTTCATATGTGCATGTTATTTGGTAGTGATCACATACATGCACATGTACCTGTCTTAAAAGCTTTCGCTTGAAGGGTATGTCAGTGACAATAGCCATGCAAGTTTCTTTGTGCACAGCTTTACTGCACTTTAATGGACTCAGTACAACCCCACAAATTTTTACAGAGACCGAGAGAACTTTAAACTCATATACCACATCCTGCTATAAGCCACAGTGATAAAAGGATTTAGAGATGAGGCATTCTGTCAATAATAAACATCATTACATGGTGCACATCTGCTGTGTAGTAGCACCATGTTGGTCATGGTAATATATACACTTGGTTTTATTATATGTATATATACCATATACATGTTATATATACCATATACATGTTATTCATTCTATTTTGCTCACATGATCCAATACTGCTTTATAATTCTATTGTTCATGATTCAAGATTTTTTTATAAATCAACAAGAATTTCAAAAGCTGAAGAATTCCTACAGAGGTACAAATAAATCAATGACATAAAAATACATAATCATTGCTAAGTATTCAATCTGTAAACAGGATGATTTTTTTCTATTGAAAAACGAATTCATTTGTCTGACAGAAAAACATAGTTTGTAATAGTTCAAAAGATGTCATGATTAATTGATTGCAGCAGCCCTTGGTATTAACCAGTACTCTGAAGAGTTGATGTGTCTTGCTCAAGGACACCACACAGCATCGCCAGTTGGGATTGAACCCAGGACCTCTCAATTTGGAGTCCGATATTCTACCACTATGCCACTGCACTCCCATGAAGGGGAGCTGCACTCCCTTGAAGGGGACCACTGCACTCCCTTGAAGGGGAGTACAGTGGCATAGTGGTAGAGTAGTATCAGACTCCAAATTGAGAGGTCCTTGGGCCTATAATGTCTACTGTGCCAAAATATCTATTCCCATGTCTACAGGGTAAAATGTTCAAAAATTTGATTGTCAGCTATATTAACTTTTTTGAATTTTTTGCACATTTTATTCAAAACAGTTGTAACCAACACAAATAGTTGATAAAATATTTCTTCGATTTGTAGCTTTACCTCCCAGTCAACATGCCAGAATGCTGTCTCCATTCAATGAGACTTCAACCAAACATAGGGATGTCAACTCATGTCATATCTGAAATGTGCCTCAGAATAAAACCAACCATGTAAAACAACTAAGGCTTATATGCTTGACCACTTTCCTGAGCCGCACAGACACAGCCGCTTATCTCCTTTATCACAAGCAAAAATCGAACAAGGGTATGCTTGTTTAGATGGCAATTCTTCCTTTACAGCTTAACTAATGTGAAATCGAAAAATGTCATGCAACCACACAGAGTTTTCAGAGCAAGTTTGTAAAAGATTTGCAATCAAATGTTTAAGTGGGTCAAATTGTATTTTCTTCTATAGACTAAGTAATCCCCAATTTTTCACCAGGAAAAACTGAGTCTGTTTCGCTTCCTAGAATCTATGTTCAAACTTAAGTCTTTATTAGAAGAATATCTGTAAGGTTGCACGACATTCCCCAATTCTGAATTTGACACCAGAGACGAGTGGGAAGAAGATTTATAAAGAGCTCACCTTTGTGTTTACATTCATTTTGAATCTCCTTCAGTACCACCGGATGTTCTCCTTAACATTTTCACATTCACAGCACTGATTCTCCTTTATCACAACCGTGTGGTGATTTAGGAGATAAGCGGCATTGACAGACCTTCTCAACAGTTAACCAGTAATCAAATGGTCTGTCAGTAATTAGCTTTGTCTGAAGGCACAACCCAGCAGGCACATGACATCAGAATGACGTCAGATCAACGGCGATGCGACGTCATGACGTCGCATCGACGTTGATATGATGTCATTTTGACGTCATGTGCCTGCTGGGAAGCAGCATATCTAGCTCTCAGTCCTAATCAATGGGCTGGATCCAAAAGTGTTTTTTATTTTTGTTTATTTTTAAGTGCAGTAACTAAACACAGGATGAGACCTGCTACTTACTAACAGCACTAATGGCTTACAAAAAGTACAAGTCTTCTTCAAGTAGAGTGTGTTGTGACAAAACAGTATCTTCTGTGGTAGTGGTTCTTTTTGTTTTATGTCTTGGTGTTTAAAATTTTTTTTGTGCTGTTGGCGCCTTATGTATGTTTTCATATTTTTAATTAAGTTAAGGTAACTGAGTGGCCACCTATTGGGAAAATAGCTGCTCATTCGGCTTACGATATGTTTCATGGTATAAGTGCCTGATTGTTAGTTTGGTTTTTTCCCACCTCGGTTTTTGGAGTGGGAATCTCTTTCTGATTGCGCCTTTTCCTGATCTTTG
Organism: Rugalucina vietnamica; assembly: GCA_964017185.1. NCBI lineage: Eukaryota > Metazoa > Mollusca > Bivalvia > Lucinida > Lucinidae > Rugalucina > Rugalucina vietnamica. The sequence continues at coordinate 80,636,404 of OZ024869.1, read as the reverse complement.
CCTACTTGTACCTTTCTATAATTGTTACGCTTTCCAATTTTATAGATAGTATGTATTCATGATATTTTATCTTTAACAAGACACTTAAACAATGTTAAACCAGTCACAATATAAAAACATGACATTTTGATCATTTTAAACATGTGGTGAAAAAACCTGCTATTTGATCAGCGTCTTCGTTTATGCTATCAAGACAGTACAATGATCCATCTATTTTAAAAGCTCAAATCTCAAGCTACAACAATCTTCTGTGGCTGAAACCAAATACAGGGGCCAGTTGTTCAAAACTTTGTTAGCTTAACATCATCGTTAAGACCTCAACTCGTTAAGTAAATGCCGACTACATAAGCAAATACACTGCTATTTTTTGTTGATAAAATGCGAGAATCCTTTGCATTGCAAAGGATTCTCGCATTTTATCAACAAAAAATAAAAGTGTATTTGTAATATTCATGTTTGAAATGTAAACAAATCGTTAACTAACAATGTCGTGGACTTTGAACAACCGGCCCCAGGTTTTTTCACGACTTTGTTTAATTGTCCAATAAAGCTAATGCTGTTTCACACCACTAAAGCACCTAAATAATGAACAGTGAAACCTTCTTCCATAAGGCTGTAAAAGCAATGTTCTAAACACAGTTCTCCACTATAGTTCTGACTAAGGTTATCAGTACTGGGTCTGATGAGCTAGTACTCAACATATGAGCCACCTCGTGAGAAAACCAACAATCTGCATATGCGAAAACAAAGGCGCAGATCAGCTTCGCGGTAACCGCGAAGCTGATCAGCGCCTTTGTTTTCGCTACTCGGATAGTACAACTCCTCCTCTACTTAACTCCAAAATTTCCAGCTTCTAGCCTGCTTCTGTAGCTGTACAGGCTGGTTTGTGTCGAACCTGTTCGGAAACCACATTGTTGGTTTTCCCACGAGGTGGCTTGATTAGGCCTATGTGGATATTGGTAGATCTACTGATGAGCTGCTGACAACACAAGTCAATAGTATGTGTATTCTCCCCTTAAAATAATACATTCCTCCTAAAAGTTTATAGCGCTCCATTACTGTGCTTCAGTTTCATGCTGCATAGCATATTGCACAGCCTGTCCATGATCTTCCCCACCCTCATGCTGCATGGCGTACTGCACAGTCCCACCCTGGTCCACGATAGCCTGCGTAACCTCGTTTGGGTCGTTGGTCTGGACAATGATAATGGTCTCCTGGCCAGGCTCTCCTTGCATGGCCTGTATGGCCTGGTATTGGCCATCACCCATGACTGCGGCGTACTGTCCCTCTGACACGGTGACATAGGTGGCGTCGGCATCGTCCCCAGTAACCATTTCTACTTCCTCCTCGCCTTCCATCTCTTCCTTCACCTGCAGCAAAACAATGGGGATATTTTTAATTTCCTAGTCAACATATTTTACACCCTGTATACCGTTGATGCAACTGAATATGTTACGGCACAGATTGATGCAACATTTCACGAGGGTAGGGAAAAACAGAGAACGGTAAGTTGACGATTATTTCAATTTTACAGGCATAAATACGAGGATGTCTGGGTCGTGAGTTGTAGGGAGAACAAAGTACGGATGCTTTCAGTTTTTGCCATAAGAAGTTTGTTAGAAAACTTACCTTGTGATTGAAATTATACATTTTATTGGAGGAATATGCCACCAGAGACACGAAAATTGATAACGTTTGCTAATTGCTCGAATCCTTCATCATCGTTTTTCAATGTCAAAGTTTCGGTATATACCGGAATCATTCCTTGTTTCGTACCACCAAACGACAATCCCGAACTCAAACCGGCTTTTGTACAATACGGTGTTTACACACCTTGATTGGAACGTTTGGGAAACAACGTACGTCAATGTGTTCATTGCCTGGATGCAAGCTACGTCTAAGATGTGTTGTTAAAGAATGAGGCTACGTACGGCGGATCTTTGGGCCGAAAATGATATTTCTTACGGCGGACAAATGGTAGAATGGAAATAATGTTCAATTTTAGACATTTTCTGCTGTGAATTGACAGATTCAATATCAATTTGGATAAACATATAATTTTTTATATATCGCTTAACATATTTGTTGTACTTATCTACAATCGTTGCAGAATTATCAATATACTTAAGGAATAAAGAAACGCAACAAACACTTTGGGTCACTGTAGTCAGGATGTGTGATGCAAGTCTGTGGTGAAACTGGTCTTACTACATGATCGCAATATCTTTACGTCAAATTACAGCAGTTAAAGCCTATATGTCGGTTACGTTTGCTTGATGGCGTGCGCATAACCTCACTGGCCCACAGTCTCGCACTCTGGAAACATGATCAATACATGCTGAGAACATCCTCTTATAAAATTAAGTGCGGTTACCCGAGAAACTAGGTGCTAACTCGGGTTAGATAAGGAAGTGAGGTTTTGAGGCTTCCTGCTGATAACAGGTGGCTTTGATTCATCCTGTGGTAATTATTGCAATAAAATGCTGGGGCAGTCAGAGTCTCATATCTGCTGAGTCATTAAAAGGTAATCTGATACCACAATCAAAAGAATGGAAAATATAAAAAATTTAAGTTTTTAAACTGTACAAAAATTTTAAGGCTATAACTTTAAAGAGGGGGAAAAGTTAATTGAATTTTGTTTTTCGAACGTTAAATTTGACCAAAAAATAACATTTTTAATACTTTGTTGAGGTAAAGAAAATGGGCAAAATACAGGTAAATGTAGCTAAAGACTCAATGTGTTAATTAGTCCATTTACATAATAGGTGCATAACAGCAAGATAAGAATTCTTGTTTACAGATATAAGAGATGTTCTCATCATGAAAAGTCAAATTTGAACCAAAACCAATTTTATTGTTTCCAAATCTGCTAAAAGTGATTGCAGAGGTGATCATTGACCGTGGGTAGCATTTGTTGTGATTTGGGGCGTTTAACGCCACCTACGTCAATGCCAAAACAAATGGTTGGTGCACCATTACTACAGTAATTGTGGCGTCATTGTTGCTTGAAAAGCATGCCGTGTCGTCTTTTGGTTCGATGAATACCGTATAAACACAAAACGTCCACATCGAAAATTGTAAATGACGTTAATTGCTTATCATTTATTATTGTGCACTTTTGCAGTTTTGACGCAACATGGCATGACACCCAAGTATGCAATCACGCCAGTCTCAATGGCATATTTTCTAGTCGATGTCATATTACCAAGCATGTACAGTATTTGGAATATTCACCTTCGCCCCGACGCTTGCGTAACAATTTGCTTTTTTCCATGGTTTTTGACGTTTTGACGTTAATTTTATCAACAAAATGACGTTTTCTCATTTCATCACATGCCACATGCAGTCTGCAAGACATTTCTAAAAAAGATTATGACGTTTTTGCTTATCATTCATTATTGTGCACTTTTGCAGTTTTGACGCAACATGACATGACAACCAAGTATGCAATCACGCCAGTCTCAATGGCATATTTTCTAGTCGATGTCATATTACCAAGCATGTACAGTATTTGGAATATTCACCTTCGCCCCGACGCTTGCGTAACAATTTGCTTTTTTCCATGGTTTTTGACGTTTTGACGTTAATTTTATCAACAAAATGACGTTTTCTCATTTCATCACATGCCACATGCAGTCTGCAAGACATTTCAAAAAAGATTTCATCAAAATGTTAAAAGCATACGTTACAGTTGAACTTTTATGTGTTGCGTATTTTAATTCCTTAAGTATGATGAAGAGTATGGAACCATATATACACATTGTACCTATCCACCCTAATGCAGCGAGTACCTTATATTTGACGGAAGGATAAATTTCCACAAATATTGCACAAATCGGGCATATAAAGTTTGAAAAGAATAAAATATCTAAGTTAGATCCTTTGGAAGCAGTGAAAACGTTGAAAGGTATGTAATATAATATGGGTCGCATCGTGAGAAAACCGGATTTTTGCCTATGCGAAAATAAAGGCGCAGATCAGCTTCGCAGTGACTGCGAAGCTGATCAGCATCTTTGTTTTCGCTACTCGGATATCACGTTTTCTACTTCCTACATCTGAAATTTCAAGGTTCTAGCCATCTTCTGTGCTTGTACAGCTCGGTTAGTGTCAGACCTGGTTGGAAACCCCGAAGGCAGGTTTTCTCGCGTCGAGGATAAATTATGATATGTGACGCCGGTAAAGATATTGCGATCATGTAGTAAGACCAGTTTCACCACAGACTTGCATCACACATCCTGACTACAGTGACCCAAAGTGTTTGTTGCGTTTCTTTATTCCTTAAGTATATCGATAATTCTGCAACGCGTGTAGATAAGTACAACAAATATGTTAAGCGATATATATATGTTTATCCAAATTGATATTGAATCTGTCAATTCACAGCAGAAAATGTCTAAAATTGAACATTATTTCCATTCTGCCATTTGTCCGCCGTAAGAAATATTATTTTCGGCCCAAAGATCCGCCGTACGTAGCCTCATTCTTTAACAACACATCTTAGACATAGCTTGCATCCAGACAATGAACACCTTGACGTACATTGTTTCCCAACGTTCCAATCAAGGTGTGTAAACACCGTATTCACTCATTCTAAAATAAGCAGCGCACCCCCCTGTCTCGGGGTGTTAAATAAAAATTGGAGTGACATTGTTCAATATATCACCAAGGTTGGCTGTATTTTCAAAATTTGGTACTATCTCCATTTAAACCGAATAAACTATCCAGTTATGTTTTTTAAGATCTCTGGTAGTAGTGAATAATGCATGACCCCACCAAAAACGGCATGTCACAAACTGAAATGCAAAAATTCACAAGGCCATAGAATGAGCAAATTCTATTTTCAAACGAGACAACATCGTTTGATTTACTTAATTTGACATTATCTTTTGGTAAAAGAAATGGTTATTTTATATCTTGTAAACAAACAAAAATATCAAACATCAAAAATCGAAAAAGGCATGTCACAGAGTTTCTGTAATTTACGTGACGCTATAGAAGATTGTCCAAATCTTAATACTGCTTTCTCTTATTGCAGACCAAACTGTGTCAATTAAATAGTTGAATATGTCCTTTATATGGATAACATATGGATTTTTCATTTCGCTTTACTATTTTGGTCAAATATATCTCATCCCCCTGCTTAACCATTGCGTCCCTTTTAAGATGTAATCATACGTGACACCATTTTTCTACAAATCCAACATGGTATTTGAAACAACGTTATCTATATATGAAAGTATGGAGGATGAATACATCTCACAAAAAAATAAAGTTAATATCAAACGACCCTAAGGTGGGTTTTTCGGATGCCAAAGTTGAAAATGTAATAAACGTGACAGTAATTTACGTCACGGTACTTACTTTCAAAATGCCAATATGACATACAATATAGCTAAGATTGTGCTTTGAATCAGCGTCAATAAATGTTTTAGCTTTGAATCAGCGTCAATAAATGTTTTAATGTCCATTATGTACTTTTCAGTAGTTAAGTTTACGGAATATGATGTTTTTTCAAGCAGTGTCACGTAAATTACGCATTTGTCACGTAAAATACAAAGGTAGTTTAAGTCTATTTATCAGTTATAGTTGAAAACAGTTGAATCTAAAAGGATCACACCACCTTCAATCAAAGACATAGCAATACTGAATTTATTATTTGCATTTGTCCATTCCAAAATACTGACCAACAGTAAAATATCAGCCCTGAGATTAATATACATTTTTATCGATATAAAACAGTTTTGTTTCATTAAATAATTACGTGGTTAATTAATCGAAGGATTTACTTCTTGTGCAGACTGGTTCAAATTCCATGCCTCATTTTAAGTTAGCAAAAACTCAAACATATCTAAGTTTAAAAATAATGTAGGTGACTTAAATATTACCGTCACGTAAATTACAGTATTCTGTCACGTATATTACATTTTTATAGAATGTTGTGCAAACAGTAAAACAATATTAAAAATGAAATAGGATCACACAACATTGTCTGTTTGGAGTATACGTATCCAGATAAAGTCTTTCAGATAATATTTAATGCATTGTGTATCTGTATTGCAAAAATAATTTATGTTGCGGTTTGCAAGTAATTTACGTGACGCTGAATAAAACAAGACCTGCCAAATAACAAGATGTATTTAGAAAAGTAATTCATGTAGGACAAATGTAATTATCATTACATGTTTTGATATAACTCTGATGTACAGGTCTGATGTTATTATAGTTGCAAGTTAACAACACTGAAAATTCTGAATCAAGAAGCCTGCATCATACACATATTATCTAACATTTTTCGATAGTAGATATGAAAGGACGTTTATTGTTTGATTTAATCTACTAAATATTGCTCTTTATTTGAGAAACTGAAGTCTGCTAGTCAGAGATATACGTTGAGTTTGTGTTATGGTTACATTTAGTTCATATGTAGTGCGTCACGTTGATTACCAAATTGGAATATACCCATCAAGTTTCAAAATGATGTAGAAATTGCAAGAATATCGGGGGTGAAATCTTACAGGATGAAGCCTGAATGATCCACAATAGTGATGGTATGTCGAAAAAGTGTAATTCTAAAAGTTTATTTTTCTTCATTTTTTTCTCCAGGATTTGCACCTTATTTTAGAATGAGTGATTGTGCAAAAGTCGGCTTGAGGTCATGTTTGTCGTTTGGTGGTATGAAAAGGAATGATTCCGGTATATACCGAAACTTTGACATTGACAAACGATGATGAAGAATTCGAGCAATTAGCAAACGTAATCAATTTTCGTGCCTCTGGTGGCATATTGCTCCAATAAAATGTATATTTTCTGTCACAAGGTAAGGATTTTTAACGAACTACTTATGGCAAAAAATGAAGGCATCCTTACTGTGGTTTCCCTAAAACTCACGACTCGACATCGTCACTTTAATTGAAATAATCGTCAACTTACCGTTTTACATTCCTCACTAACCTCGTGAAATGTTGCATCAATATGTGCCGTAACATATTCAGTTGCATCAACGGTATACAGGGTGTTTTAGTCATGTTGAGATTGAGCCGTCATACCTTCAGGGTCACTGTTTCTTGGGTATTTAACAGTACAATATCAAGCTTAAAGTGTCTTGCTCAAGGACACGATACAGGGTGGACGTAGGTATCAAACCCAGGACCGAGTGCTCCAGAGTCTGGTACTCCAACACTAAGCCAATGCGCTCCCCCTGTGAGAATTTAGACTTTGGAAAATTAAATAAAGGAAATTTTGAGTGGTGTTAAAGACAAAGGCGTAAAAAAGTAGATAAGCTACACAGAAAGTAGTCAAAGTCTTGGTTTAGGAATATGAATCATATGATCATCTACTATGCTGCAAACACATTTGAGCCGCTACATGGGAAAACCAACAATCTGTATAGGCGAAAACAAAGACGCAGATCAGCTTCACGGTAAGTACAATTCCTCCTCTACTTAACTCCAAAATTTCAAGCTTCTAGCCTACTTCTGTAGCTGTACAGGCCGGTTTGTGTCAAACCTGTTCGGAAACCACATTGTTGGTTTTCCCACGAGGTGGCTCAGTTGATAGTGTTTTACATCCCACACAACAGTCAAGGTCATATGGAGATGGAACCTCAGCTTTTCAACAGTCTTACTTGAAGGGCACAAGAAGCATGTGATCAAACCAAATTCGGTTTTACAAAGCGAGTGTCTTAACCACTGCGCCATGGAGGTTTCTCCTATTAATGATAGAATTAAACCCAAACTTTAACTGACCTGGTAATCATCTTCATCCTCATCATATTCTATCTCAAACTTCCTAATAATGGCCTGGGCGTGTTCCCCGGCCGACACGTGGACCTTCCCAATGTGCTCCAGCAACATTTTCTTCCTTTTAAAGGTCTCCTGACACATGTCACACTGGTATGGCGAGAGTTTCTTGTGGACCAGCTGGATGTGGGACATCAGGTTAGACTTGTTGTTGAAGCAGCGACCACAGTCATGGCATTTATGGGGCTTTTCACCTAAAAAATGAAAAGAATTTGAGCCTTTGCATGAGAAAACCAACAATCTGGATTTCCGACTAGGTCGGACACAAACCGAACTGTACAAGCACAGAAGATGGCTAGAGGCTAGAAATTTTGTATTTAGAAAGTACAGAAATTGTACTATCCTTGTAGCGAAAACAAAGGCGCTGATCAGCTTCGCGGTTACCACGAAGCTGACCTGGGTCTGTTTCTTCCTAATGGCGCCTATATGCAAAAGGCTGGTTCTCTCATGATGTGGCTCATTTCAGATTAACATCCCTTTCAAGATTATTTCAACTCGTATGGAGACGGGTCAAAGCGGGGTGTACAGGAGAGTAACCTGAGAAAGAACACCTGGCACATCCCGAAGCAGAACTTGGCTTCTCTCACAGATTTGAGTTCACATACATAAAGTATTTGAGCCTCGACGCGAGAAAACCGGTCTTCGGGGTTTCCGACCAGGTCTGACACAAACCAACCTGTACAGCCACAGAAAAGAGCTAGAAGCTCGAAATTTTGGAGTTAAGTAGAGGAGGAAATTTACTATCCCAGTGGCGAAAACACAGGCGCTGATCAGCTTCGCGGTTACCGCGAAGCTGATCTGCGCCTTTGTTTTCGCATAGGCAATTATCCGGTTTTCTCGCGTCGCGGCTCATTTAATTGCAAGGTAGGTTAATCTATCACAAAGTACCTCAGCATTAAAATTGAATGTCTATAAAATAATTTCACTAAAATTATAGATTGTGTGACACAGTGGTGAATAAGACTGAAAACTTAAGTTTTTTTCATTTTTGTGGAAGCGGAGCGGGGGATGACGGAATATGACTATGAAACATGATTATGTCCGATCATTATTATTTTACTCTAATTGAATCTTCCTTTACCTTTTTAATGAGCACCAATAGCTCTATTTTGCATAACTATCATTATTTTTCAACATGTTTTACAAAGATCACGTTCATTCCTACCTGTATGAATCAACATATGTCTGTCCACATGGTATTTCTTGGTAAACCTCTTCTCACACACAGAACAGATGAAAATCTTCTGATTAGGGGACTTCCAACCCTCGTGGACTCTCTTTGTATGGCCTATCAATGCTCCCAGGGTCTTGAACGCAGCCTTACAGCTGTTGCACAAGTATTGACGAGTGTGCAGATGCATTCCTATAAATAAATGAGCCGCCTCGTGAGAAAACCAACAATGTGGTTTCCGAACAGGTTCGACACAAATCAGGCTGTAAAGTCACAGAAGCAGGCTAGATGCTTGAAATTTCAGATTTAAGAAGAAGAAGAAGTGTACTATCCGTGTAGCGAAAACAAAGGCGCTGATCAGCTTCGCGGTTACCGCGAAGCTGATCTGCGCCTTTGTTTTCGCATATGCAGATTGTTGGTTTTCCCACGAGGCGGCTCAAATGTCACATAAATTGTCAAGCACAGGTATTTTCAAGATGGTTAAGAAATGAATGATATGTTCAGTATAAATGCATGTATGTCACTTTAATTCGAAAACACGCAATGACTGCTTTAAAAGCCAAATACATATACATGTATCCAGGCAAAAGTAATTCACTTAAATTTACAAGTCAAAGATCTTCCATATAGAATCATTAAAATATATGGCCTAATGCCTAAAAATATATTTTAAGATTGCCTTTACAATTAAAATGCTGATCTGAAGCTATAAATCATTTCAATGAACATATAATTCCCCTTTTGTTTTGCCTTTTCCTATGAAGAATCTATACTCTACTATGAACAGCTGCAATTTTAAAATAAATGTTTTTTCTGAAACAGAACAACACACATTTACAGTAATTTCACTGTATATCCTCACCTTTGATGTGAGTGTTAAGGTTTCCACGGAATGCAGAAGCGTAGTCACAATGGGGGCATTTATAAGGACGACGTCCAGAATGCACTGTACGCATGTGGGAGCTCATGCCGGTCTTCAGTACAACCTAGAATAAACATTTCAAATCATAAAGAAGTCTTGAAAGAAACGCCTATTATCAATATCTATTAAATTCAATATCTGAGCCGCCTCATGGGAAAACCAACAATCTGCATATGCGAAAACAAAGACGCAGATCAGCTTCGCGGTAACGCAGACAGTACAATTCCTCTACTTTCTAAATCCAAAATTTCCAGCCTCTAGCCATCTTCTATGCTTGTACAGTTCGGTTTGTGTCGCACCTGTTCAGAAACCACATTGTTGGTTTTCCCACGAGGTGGCTCACTTCTTATTTAATTTCTGTCATAATAATAACACTGTCAACCATTATTCAGATACGTTGGGTTAAGGCCATCGCTTAGACTTAAAAATCTACTAGTGCTATGAGGAGTTAACTTATCATGCTCAATGAAACAACTCTGTATCAGTGGGGTTTATTTAACCCAACACCTTTCTACAGACCGATGCACTAACCACTAGGCCATCATGCTCCAGGATATTTAACTTTGAATTAAAGAATAAGGCAATGTAACAAAACTCCACCCACCTTGCCACAGATAGGACAAGGTATCTGCATCCTATTCTGCTGATGGAGCTCCATATGACGCTTCAGATTCTTTGACAGTTTCCCACACTCAGGGCATGGCTCCCCCTCCTCCTCACCCCCCTGGGTCGAGACTTTCATGATCCTCTCCCTCCACTTGGCGTTTCTCATCTCCTCCTCAAAGTCTGGCTCATCTTTATGCTTGGTCTTGATATGCTTGACTAGTCCTGTAAATGGAGTTCAATGTAGGCAGGTTTTAGTGTTTTCTTGATTTAAACTTTTTTCTTTCAATTTTATTTTCTTTTATTCTTTTCAATTATTATTATTCGGTTTCTCCTACAGACTTGACCTGGTAGGCTAGTAAACTTCACATACCTGTACCCTTAAGAAATATGTATGATACCCCTGAGACTGTATCTTTTGTCAGATTCTTGGGTATCACTTATACTCTAACAGGGAAAATTTACTATGTATGGAATTAACAAAAATCAAAGAGCTAATTCCTTGCATATCTTTGATACAAATTGCATTACACTGTATGATTACTGGGTTCGCGACACTGTATGATTACTGAGCTATTTCTCAGATCTCTGTGACAATTTATTCCTATCAGTGGTTGTTAACTGCTTCTATGGAAGACTCAGATACACACTGATACCCATGCACGTGAGCTTTAAATTATAAATACACGTACATATACAAAGTCAAACATTACAACTGCTAACATACCTATAAATCCTTTGTCACAGAAGGGACATTTCAGAGCCTCTTCAGCATTCCTCTTGAAAGATCTTCGGCGATTCTCCATATCTTCAAACAGCCCAAGCTCGTCTTCTCGCTTCCGTCTTTTCCTTGAATAATCATCCATGTCATAGTCCAGTTCTCCCTCAGCACCTATAGGACCAAACTTTTTCCTCCTAAGTTTTGGATCAGTTTGTGTCATGACTGTTCGTTTCCCCGGTACATCATTAAATGTAACAACCTCAACAAAATCATTTGGATCGACAGGATCTATAGGTGTCTGGGTAGAAAATGTCTTCATCATTGGACTATCAAGATTTTCAACCTTACTCTCAAGTAAAGCAGGCTTAGGTGTACTTTCTTCCATTTGGTCAAAGCTATACGGGTCCCCTGTGGGCTTAGCCATGGGTTGAGCAATCAATATTTCACCCCCTTGAGATAAACTGGTCCTGTTACGGTAAATGAGAACTTCTTGTTGTTCATCATCTTCTTCCATTATTTCTTCTTCCTCAACCTCTTCCTCCTCTTCCTTTGCTTCTTCAAAATCCACACCCTCTTCCAATTCTTCCTTTGTTTCATCCAGACCATCATCTTCTATAACATGCTCATAGACCTCCTCAGATTCCAGTTTCATTTTCTTTACCGTACCAGAAGTCGAAGGCCCAGGTTCCATTTCATCCGAGACTCTACCACGTTTTAAGTTTGCCAATGGCGTGTCATCCTCGTCGCTGTCTTCTTTGATAAGATCCTCTTCTTCCTTGCTGATGTCTGCACTATCATCTACCTCTTCAGCTTCATTTTTCATTAATTCATATTCATCATCTTCGGCATTTTCTATCTGGACCTCTGGATCTGCAGCTTTCTTTGAACGCCCTCCTCTACCTCTTGGAGATTTATCTTGTATATTCTCTTCATCCTTCACAGCTTTACGTGTAACCTTTGCACTGCTAGGGGTTTCAGATTTAGCCGATCTTCCACGCCTGCCTTTCACAGGAGTTGTTTCTTCTACTTCATCAAGATCTTGTTTTATTTCTTCTTTCTTTTGCCTTCCTCTGCCTTTTCTTGGTGTTTCAATGACCTCAACCCCATCATCATCATCATCATCAATAATTTCTTCAACAACTTCCTCCTTCTTCCGTCTCCCTCTGCCCTTCTTAGGCATCTGTGTCTCTTCAATTTCTTCCTTCTTACCCCGACCTCTACCTTTCCTCCCTGTATCTGGCGTCGATACAACAGCGTTGTCTTCCTTTTCTTTCTTAGCCCTGCCATACTGCTTAGGAGCTGTCTTGTTTACAACCAGCTCTTCATCTGAAACCTCTTCCGCTTCAACATTTTCTACATTTTCCTCAACTTCGGCATTTACTTCCGTCTTAGATCCCCTTGTTCTTCTCCTGCTAGGTGTCTCTTCAGTATTTGCCACCCCACGGCCTCTACGCTTTTTATCCACAGGTTCAACTTCTTCTTCCAGCTTCTTCCCTTTACCTCTTCCCTTCTTACTAGGACTAACTGCCACTTCTTCAATTTCTACATCAATCACATTTTTGGACTTGCCAGCAGTTGGTTCTTCAACTGCTTCAATAATAGGTGCTTTATCCCCATCTTGTTCTAACTCATTCATTTCAGATTCTTCTTGTAACACCGGTGGTGACATTGATTTTTCCTTTCCTGCTGAAGGCGTAACTTCTGAAACAGTGATCTTCATAGTTGCTTGATCGACTTCTACAGACACTTGTGATTCCTTCCTATCTTGTATTGGATTTTGTGTTCCCTCATTTTCTTCCATGGGTGTATAGATCTGTGGGACTATAGTCTCCTCTACCACAGGAACTTTGTTGAAACCTGCAATATACACATTATCACACCATACTTAGTCTTAGCTATTGGAAAACAGTGTCAGACACTATAAAGACAAACCAGAGGACCAATGGTCCTGTAAACGCTCACCCGAGATCTACTGTATATACCAATAAAAATGTTTGAATATTACAGAAAACAGTCCCAGTATAGGGGCAGATGAAGCCCTCGGACCATTTTTTTTTCTTTTTCCCAGATAATCAAACCATGTCCATTTGCTAATTTCCTAAGTTTTTTCCTTCAAATGACATTTTAACAGTTTACCCATTCAAATACATAGGCAACCCATGTTGACCTTGTCTTAAAATAGGTCAAGGTCATTACAGGGTCATAATTTATATACACATTGTAGTACTTGAGTCATCGATGCTTCATGCCAAGTTTCTTTGAAATCGATAAACCAGTTCCGGAGAAGAAGATTTTTGAAGGGTTTTACCATATATGGGCATGGCGGCCATCTTGGTCATGTGACCTGGATTATTTATATACACATTGGTTCCCCTTTCCTTCCTATAGATGCTTCATATAAAACTTGGCTTTGATGAGAAGAAGATCTTTGAATATTATTGTAATATACATGTATATTGCCCCGGGGTGGGGGCATACCAACCCCTGGGATCCAATTTTTGTTTTCAGAATCACACAGTCCATTTGCCCATTTCCAGCAAGTTTTCCTTTCAAATGAGGCCAAAATTAAAAAATTGTTGGTTTGCTGTTTACCGACCGACCCGAATTTTTCCTGCGACCCAATTGTTTTTTTATTTTTTTTTTTTTACTTCCAACAAAAAAAAAAATTTTTTTTTCCGACTCGCGCCGGTAAGGTCCGGTTTTTAGTCCTGACGTTTTCGAAATACAATAGGTAGTTTGTGTCGCTCATTTAATCGATCCGTATCAGCCAACCGCTTTCATTTGTACTTCAATTTTATTAAGCGTTTCTTAAACCGACATCAGGTAGACTGGACATCGAGAATTCTGATGTAATACACTTTAATGGATGTAAAAAAAGTGGAAACCCATCTAAGACACATCTGACATGGCCGCCAGGAACGTTAGCTAGCATGTTTTCGATAAAAATCAACAAGATCGGCACGGACAAGAGGGCTTATCCGATCATTAAGATCACCATTAGAAGGATAGATTCATCGAGTTGCTGGTTCATCTGTTCAATTACTCAGCCGATTGTCTAGACGATCTGCATGGGTCAATTTTGAAAAACTTGCGATGGTGTCAGTTGCCTCCTCAGAGAACAGTTTCAAGTAGACCCATACGAAAAAATAAATATCCTCATAGAATTCGACCCTGGTTTGAAAATATGTAACAATCTATATCAGTGTAGAGACTTCCAATTCCAATGATGAAAACAACAATACCAATACAGATGCTGGGTTCCAGAAATAACAAAAAACTGTCCAAACCTTTGGATATGGAGAAAGGAAGATTGTCTGGTATGTACGAAGAGGTGGGGCAAGTGCAAAAACTGACCCATTACGGTGTAACATTGAGAATAAGGCTTATCTATAAGTCATTTGTAAACACACACCCAGCCTAGGGGATCTTGAATTTCTGACCAGCAAACTCCAGCTAAAACCTCTGAACTGTCCTTGCTATCTGTTATTTTCATTACACTGCTGTTTTTGCATAAAGTGCAAACCCAGGTAGTTTCACTTTCCCCGCACTCTGCCCTCTTTATATGCATAAAGCAAACCTCAGGTATTTCCCCCACCCTGCGGGTGCAAAACGTTCTTGTGCAAACCACAGACTATCCTCTCTTTAAAAAAAAAAAAAAAAATGCCTGACTGACCGAACGACCCAGTGTTTTGAAAGGAAAAAAAAAAAAAATAAGAGCTGTCGCAGGACAGCGTGCTCGACTGCTTCTGACCTTTGTCAAACATAAGGCCAAACCCAACCGGTAACCCAAAGCATTATGCTCATACATCTTTTTGCCTTGATGCGATAAGGCAAAATCACTGAACCATGAAAGTTAACTACAACTACCTAAGATTTAAAGGTCTCACTCATATTGTGAAAGAAGTGTGCTCATATACCAACTGAGTGCCAAGACACAAGGCAAAATCACTGAACCGTGAAATAAGGTCACACTGACCTATAAGTATTTCAGGGTCAACGCCTCAAAGGTCTAGTGATACTTACTCATAATGTGAAAGAAATATGATCATATACCCATTCAGTGTTGAGATATAAAGCAAAATCACTGAACCATGAAATTAGGTCATAGTGACCTATAAGTATGTTTGGGTTAAAGGTCTGGTCATACTCATTCATAATCAGAAAGAAGTATGAAAAAATACCAACTGAGTGTCGAGATATAAGGCAAAATCACTGAACCATGAAATTAGGTCACAGTGATCCAGGAATACTTTACGGTCAAAGGTCTTGTCATACTCATACATATCGTGAAAAAAGTATGTTCATATACCAATTGAGTGCCGAGATATAAAGGAAAATCACTGAACCGTGAAATAAGGTCATACTGACCTAGGACTACTTTAGGGTCAAAGGTCTTGTCATACGCAAACATAGTGTCAAAGAAGTTTGTTAATAAACTACTTGAGTGCCAAGATATAAGGCAAAGTCACTGAACCGTGAAATTAGGTCATAGTGACCTATAAGTATATTGGGGTCAAAGGTCTGGTCATACGCACTCATAATCTGAAAAAAGTATGAAAATATTCTAATTGAGTGTCAAGATGTAAGGCAAAATCACTGAACCGTGAAATTAGGTCACAGTGACCTAGGACTACTTCAGGGTAAAAGGTCTTGTCATACGCAAGCATACTTTGAAAGAAGTTTGTTCATAAACCATTTGAGTACCTAGATATAAGGCAAAATCACTGAACCGTGAAATTAGGTCACAGTGACCTATAAGTATATTGGGGTCAAAGGTCTGGTCATACTCACTCATAATCTGAAAAAAGTATGAAAATATACTAATTGAGTGTCAAGATATAAGGCAAAATCACTGAACCATGAAATTAGGTCACAGTGACCTAGGACTAATTCAGGGTCAAAGGTCTTGTCATACGCAAACATACTTTGAAAGAAGTTTGTTCATAAACCATTTGAGAACCAAGATATAAGGCAAAATCACTGAACCGTGAAATTAGGTCACAGTGACCTATAAGTATATTGGGGTCAAAGGTCTGGTCATACTCACTCATAATCTGAAAAAAGTATGAAAATATACTAATTGAGTGTCAAGATATAAATCAAAATCACTGAACCGTGAAATTAGGTCACAGTGACCTATAAGTATATTGGGGTCAAAGGCCTGGTCGTACTCACTCATAATCTGAAAGAAGTAAGAAAATATACTAATTGAGTGTCAAGATATAAGGCAAAATCACTGAACCATGGAAAGTAGGTCAACCGACCCTTACCGTCATGACACACAAGTCAGTGTCACAAAGTCAAAAGATGAATGACCAACCATCTTCCTAAGTTGTTTCTATTAAGAAATAAAAAGAAAAAAATTCGGGGAGTTCTAGATTTTGACCTCTAGCCCCGCCCCCCTGACTCCGACCCAGAGGTCCGATGTCATGGAACCTAAAGTGTATGAAGTATGAATGCTTTATGATAAGTTGTTGTCAAGATATGGACTCCTTGTAAAAGTTACACAGCAGTACATCTATTTTTTACAGTGTTCTAGATTTTAACCTCCAGCCCCACCCCCCAGGCATGGACCGAGAGACCCGATGCCATGAAATGAAACTCAACCCTACAGGGTACCTATGGTCCGAGTATGAAAGCCCTCTGATAAAAAGTTTTCAAGATATAGACTTCTAGTATACTATATTACAGAAAAGCCATTATTATTAATGGTGTTCTAGATTTTAACCTCTAGCCCCACCCCCTGGCATGGACCCAGGGATCTGATGCCATCGAATGAAAGCCGACCCTACAGGGTGTCAATGGCCCAAGTATCAATGCTTTCTGATGAGTGGTTGTCAAGATATGGATTTCTAGAAAACTTTAACACAAGAATTGCCATTTTTGAATGTGTTCTAGATTTTAACCTCCAGCCCCACCCCCTGGCCTGGACCCAGGGGCCCGATGCCATGGAATGAAAGCTAACCCTACAGGGTATCTATGGTCCAAGTATGAATGCTTTCTGACGAGTGGTTGTCAAGATATGGACTTCTAGAAAACTTTAACGCAAGTGTGACGCGCACGCGCACACGCACGGGAACGCGCACGGGAACGGGAACAGGAACGTGGACGACCGGGGTGACTGCAATAGCTCTATGCACTTCGTGCAGTCGAGCTAAAAAGACCTACCGACCGAACGGCATAAAAAATTCTGGGTAGGTAAACAGCAAACCAACAATTTTTTAAGGTTGGCCTGACATTTTAACAATTTTCCCCATTCAAATGCATGGGCAATCTATGTTGACCTTGCCATTAAAAAGGTCAAGGTCATCCAAAGGTCATAATTTATAAACACATTGTAGTACTCTAGTCCTCAATGCTTCATGCCATGTTTCGTTGAAATCAGTCCAGTGGTTCCGGAGAAGAAGAATTTTAAAGGGTTTTTACCATATATGGGCATGGCGGCCATCGTGATCATGTGACCTGGATTATTTATAAACACATTGATTCCCCCTTCCCATAGATGCTTCATATAAAATTTGGCTTTGATTGGCCGAGTGGTTTCAGAGAAGAAGATCTTTGAATATTATTGTTACATGGGGGGAGGGGGGGGAGGGGGGGGGCAGACCAACTCCTGGGGTCCAAATTTTTTTTCAGAATCACATATCTTTAGTCCATTTGCCCATTTCCTGCAATTTTTTCCTTTCAAATGACATTTTAACAATTTTCCCCATTCAAATGCATGTGCGACCTATGTTGACCTTGCCATAAAATAGGTCAAGGTCATCCAAAGGTCATAATTTATAAACACTTTGTAGTACTCTAGTCCCCCATGCTTCATGCCAAGTTTCTTTGAAATTGGTCCAGTGGTTCCGGAGAAGAAGAATTTTGAAGGGTTTTTACCATATATGGGCGTGGTGGCCATCTTGGTCATGTGACCTGGATTATTTATAAATACATTGGTTCCTCCTTCCCATAGATGCTTCATATAAAATTTGGCTTTGATCGGGCAAGCGATTTCAGAGAAAATCTTTGACCAGAGGACCAATGGTCCTGTAAACGCTCACCTGAGATCTGTTGTACGTATATACCAATAAACATGTTTGCATATTATGGAAAAAAGCCAATCTGATTAAAATCCGATGTTATTTACATTTCTACACAATAACATCTGACAGGCATCGATAGGAGGTCATCTCTTGTGACCTTTCTTCGCACCAATCAAATTCGGGCTTTCAGAATTCTGAAAGCGATTGAGGCATGCGCACTGCACTGCCGTTGCTAACAACAACCAATAATCGATCCAACATGGCGACACCCAGGAAATTGTATTTTCTGAAAGACGTGTGTGTTCTCTGCGGATTTTCCTTTATTCAGAAACAAAAAATGAGCGATGGATCCGAAAAAATTATGAAGCATACAAATAAAAAGCTACGGCTCACGGATGATAAGTCGAAATCAATCTCAGAGTGTCTGAAAGACTTTAGCGATCTTGTTGATTTGTCCGTTGATCATGCTGTTTGCATTACGTGTTTTCGGAGGGTTGAAAAAGCAAACTCTCTGGTCGCTGAGAGTGGTAGAATAAAATCAGAACTTTCTGAATCCTTTAAACGAGTTCGTGGCTCATACACTCTCGATTTACCTTCCCCAAGGAAACCTGTCATAGAAAAAAGAATGGCGAAATCACCATGCATTGGTCAGGAGAATAAACTTTTCAAAGTTACCAGGGTGAGGCCAATACAGCCTAAACCATTCGCTGACTTGACAAATACCAGTGTAGTGGCTTCGATGTTTACCCCACCAAACTTGTTTACCCCACCAAATGTATGTAATGAAATACAAACTTCACTCCCAACTACAGTCAAATCAACACCAGATCGAGAGCCACAAGAAAGAGAGAAGCCGACTAGGAGAAAATTGATTTCAGTTGGTGATGAAGAAGGAAACACTGAGGTAACAGTCTGACATTTTTGTGCATGTGGTTGTTAATGTTTGCATTGTTAATTTTGAACAATTGGGTCCTGGCTGCCCCGGCACTGCAGATCCTAAAATATTTTGTAGTCTTGCCAACAACCAATGGGAGAACCCTCTGTATGAAAGCATTACGAAAACTTGCCCATGCAATATATGGCGATTTATTTAGCTATAAAAATTGAAAATTTCATGAGAAAAAAAATGATATTTTTGATATATATTCGCTCAAAACATTGATTGTGGGTGCACATTAGAACCACCCTAACGAGTACCCACAATCTCTGTTTTGGATCAAAAATAACAAAAATAGGTGTACCCCTGCATAGCCCAGTTTTGCTGTATAAAATTGGGGTATGAGTGGGTATATATTACACAGACATGTTATCCTGATGAATATTGAAATACACTGTGGATCCCTGGTATAATCCCGGTCTAAAATATTTTGCACAGATACCATGAAAATAGATTTAACTGCACGGCTATTGTATTGCACGGCTATTGTAGCAGCTTCTGAGATACTTGATCTAACTGTAAGATTTTATACTGGTAAGAAATAAAACTGCAACTCTGAGAGTAAATGCTCAGAAAGGCTGTTTTTTTTTTTTTTATTATTCAATTTAGCACACCACTGTATATGTCTAGAATCCCCTTTCAAGAACACATGAACTGTGACACAAGAAAACAAACATACTGACAAACTCATCAGGATAACATGTCCATGAAATTTATACTCCATTATACCCCACTTTTGTACGGTAAAACTGGGGCTTTAATACAGAGGTATGCCTATTTTTTTATTTTTCTACCAGAAGTGTTTGTGTGGCATACCATGGCCTTGCAATCCCACAGTCGAATAGCTCCCAACCCTAGGTAATTTGACAGAACATTTTGGATGCAAGAGGGCGATGCCTTTTTTATGAAGAAACAGGAATTTTCAAGACACAATTGTAGCTTGTGGGAAATTGGACACCAGATTTTCAAAATTTCAAAATTGTCTAATCCCCCCCCCCCCCACACCCCTTTTGTAGCCAGCCACTTCCCCTCTGGGAGAAAATTTTGATGTGCATTGGGCCAGATTTAAAAGAAAATGAGGTAAAATAATTTTTTGGTTCAAGACAGCGATTTGTTTTTATGAAAAAAAGAGAGTGTTTCAAAAGAATAATGTCATTATTGATGAAATAATTCTTTTAAAAGTTGGCCTGTGCAGTGTTTCTTGTTTATAATAGGGATATTTCTGGCCAGATCTTTCTTCCATGTTCAGTGATTTTCTGGTGGTCAGTAAAAAACCCTCACTTAAGCACATTGAGGGGGGTGTACTCTAAGCATTGCTTGCAGCAAAGTTCATGATTTCATTCAAAAACATGCATTGTTGATACTAAGTGTAATTAAACACCTCCACAAGGTGATTTTAATGAATACCACAATACATGGTGCAAAAGTAAGAAAGAAAAAAAGTTTTCCTCCTCAAATCTTCAGTTTTGCAGCCTTAAATCCAATGTATTTGAACAGATATTTTGATACTTGTCTCTGTAAATACAATAATGAAAATGCCCATTGGGACAACATGAACTTTAAGAAAGATGGTGTGTCTTTTTAGAACAATGTACATTCAAGAAAAATTCATGTGTTTGTGTTATGTGCATGGTGTTATTTTTTGGTGTTATTTTGTTTTAATTAAAATAATTGCAGGTTGACAGCTGATGATCTCGAGACAAAACAAGCCATCTGCCTGATTTTCAGTTATATATGGCTTTTAAAATTTAATGGTAAGTCCGTCCTGATCTTTGATATATGTGATGCAACATGAGAAAATAATTATTCTAGCTAAAGCAAAACTTCAAGCGAGCCTGCCCCTCAGTGCAGTTTCACCAGAACCTATGACCAAGAACCTTCAGCCGAAGTTACAGCTAAGAAAACTTATTTTGATTGTCAGAAATTAGGGCTGTATTTAATGATAGTAAGGCCAAAAGAAAATATATGTGGTACCAGTTCCCCTGCCTACCTTAGCCCACAACCCTAAACATTATTTTGCCTGGCCCTTCTCTTGGTAAAATGTCTAAAAGTTGGCTATTCATAAATATATAGTTTTGGTATGCTTTCTTGGTAAAATATTTCAATAAAATAAAATAATAATAAATTTACCCTATTTTTCAAAACAATGTAGGTACCACATGTATATTTTGTTTTGGCCTGAAGAGAATTACTGCATGATATAATTATTTGAGCCAAAGGGGGATATAAATGTCCCCACATTATGTGACATAGGACTGCAGTTCAACTTTAATTTAACAAAGTTTACAACAATTGTATGACTTTCTTTATATGCATATGTAAGATCATGTAATAAATATATATGCTTGTTATTATTAAGCAACAACACATTTTCTGTTAAAAAAAGTCCACCTGTAAAGGCATTAACATTGAATGTGAATATAATACATTAAATCTTACAAATCTATGTAAGCTACAGAATATAGCATCAATTGAAATGAATTCCAGTAAACCTTACCAGAGACAGATACAATCAGAGGAATTTCTTTTGTTTTTCCCAAAAAAATTGAAAGACAAAAAATCCCAGCTAGCTGTATACCATTTTATAAATCTTAAGTGTATTATGGTACAAATATTTCCTTTTCAGATTACAATTCATTACAAGAGTGGCATCAAATCAAGGGTGATAAGCTTTGAGACGCATAAGAAGATTTGCAAACTGATATTTCACAACCGTCAAGTAGAAAAGGGTATCCTCCATTTGTTAAAGTCCACAAATCCAAATGAACTTGTAGCTGAAGCAGCAACTGTGGTGGCAAATGAGTGCAAAGACTTGTGTAAAAGAAATTCTGGAAGTGTGTTACAAGACAGGACTCATGCTGGAATCCTGACATTCTCTTGGGATAAATTCCATAAGGAACTGCAGATCAGGGCACCTTGTCTCCTAATGATTGTTTCAACGATGATTTCCGATGTTCCTGTTCCTGTTCCAAGCACTACTCTATGCCAGGTTTTGTTCTCAGTCGGGCTTATTCTTCATGGAAGGTTTAGAGAAATGACAGCTTTGCAGTATTTGGTTGGCATGATACTCCTTCATGGTGGATGCACACATAAGGTAAATCTACATGGAAAACTTAAATATATGCAACATGTATTTTCCTTATTTTTCAAAACCTACTAACTAACTGTTTCAAGTAACTACCAAATAGGGTTTGTTTTGTTGAAAAATGAGGAAAAATATTATTATTATGTTGGCCACAACCTGAGAAAATGTACCTTCGGACAATTTTTGAGTATTAGAAAAACAAAGTTACTTTGAATGTATGATTTTTCTAGAGTCTGTTAGTCTTTATTTGACCAGATTATTCTAGTTATTTTGTGAGATATGACCAATTTACTATATGAAACCTACAGACGTCATTGTCCTGAAAAATGACGTCAAAATTGCGTAATGCTTTTCTGCATGTTAGTACAGCTTACAAAACTCAATGCATCTGCTTAACCTATTGTTAAGATAGTCTAAGCATACCATCCTTACAGGCAATCTGACATAATTATTTTGTCTATTATTATGATGATGCAGTTGCTAAGGTTACCGTATCACGATAGATGTATGAAAAATGTGTATTATTGGCTAAAACAAGGGCAGATAACTCCAAATATTGAAAATAAATATGTTTTAAAACTCACCCATTTGGTAGCCCAGTGTTCAAAGGTAACAAACACAGTGCTATTTCTAAAACGTATATTTCATCAGTTTTCTGCTTTTTTGCTGCTTGATACTAGTAATGTGAGAATGTCCAAAGGTACATTTTGTCGCGTTGAGGTTCATTGTATCATCCTATCTGTAGCTATTGTCCTAAATGTGTTGCATAAACCTTTGAGAAGTTTGAACCAACTGAGCTTCATTTCTAAGGTTGGAGTCCTGGGCCCGAGTTTATAAAACTTTTTTCATGTTCAACTAGTCAGAGTAAGATTTATCCTGCTCATAATTGTTGGCATTTTAACATTTACGAGAAGGATAAATTACTAGTTATTTCTGTTTTGAACCACTTATTTATCCTGCTCACAATCGTTGACATTTTAACATTTACAAGAAGGATAAATTACTTCTGTTTTGAACCACTTATTTTGACTTTTTAAACATCTGAGCATTTGAAATTTCATGCTCATTGGATGTAGTAGATTTGTTTTTCACAATCTGTTCTGTGTCATGATTGCAATGCTAGCCAACTTTAATTGGTTGTAAATTTTTGCTCAAATATATACTTTACAGGATATAGAACGGCTGTCAAAAGTTGGAGTAACTGTGAGACCAGACACAATTCAACACAAACTGTCGACTTGGGAAGGGGATTTGGATGTTGAGTTGATTAAACTAAGAGATACATGGTCAAATGAAGGTGAGCTTACGAGTGTGAAATACCAGTTAGTAGGTGACAACTGGGATAAGAACATCCTGCCATCGTATCGGACTACCGACAGAAAAACCGAGTCATTACATCTGTTCAATGTGATTGGTGTAGTTGACAGAGTGCATGTAAAAGACACAGACTCAGATCAAATTGAACCCATTGTCAGGATAGAAGATGTTTCAGCAGACGTGTTCATACCCAGTGTTGAGGATCAGGCAATACTTCTGAATGAATTAACTTTCATGGTAGCCTGGTCAGTGATCCTGAATGTGGAGGAAGTAGGCTCATATTTCGAAAAAATCTATCCCAAACACCTTGATCATGAGTACAGTGATTCTGCTGGAGAAAAAACTAAGCAGGTATGTCTTACAGCAATCAAACCAAAATGTTTAATCTTCAAGTGAGCATCCTCAGCCCCTTCATTTTTCAGGCTGAAACTTCTTGGTCTAAACATATGAGCCGCCTTGTGGGAAAACCAACAATGTGGTTTTCCAAACAGGTCCGACACAAACGGGCCTGTACAGCTACAGAAGCAGGCTAGAAGCTTGAAATTTTGAAGTTAAGTAGAGGAGGAATTGTACTATCCGAGTAGCGAAAACAAAGGCGCTGATCAGCTTCGCGGTTACTTCGCGGTTACCGTGAAGCTGATCTGCGCCTTTGTTTTCGCCCATGTTGGTTTTCCCACGAGGCGGCTCAATTATTTAGTGATTTCTTGAGCAACATCGCGCAATCACTCAAAACATCACCACGCCTGTGCTGTAGAAAAGTCTCTGTAAATTGTATAGGAGTGTTTTCGTAATGTGAGCAGTTGACATGCTAAGTTGAGTTGAGTATGAACAAAGTTTTTTACAGGTTAATGTAATTTTGCAATTTTCTAAGATTATAATGCAGCTCTTAGTTGTTTTCCAAAGGATATAATGGTAACATATATGTACATAACACATTTGAGCCGCCTCGTGGGAAAACCAACAATATGGTTTCCCAACAGGTCCGACACAAACCGGCCCGTACAAGGACAGAAGATGGCTAGAGGCTGGAAATACTGGATTTAGGAAGTAGGGGAATTTTACTATCCGTGTAGCGAAAACAAAGGTGCTGATCAGCTTCGCAGTTACTGCGAAGCTGATATGCGCCTTTGGTTTCGCATATGCAGATTATTGGTTTTCCCACGAGGTGGCTCATTTATTGCAGTTTTCTCTTGGGTTGTATGATTGTGATGAGAAGAAAACTCAAGACGTTATTAAGCTTCTGAAAGAACTGACAGAGAAATATGTACCTAAAGCTGATGGAGAAATTGTTGAGGAGGTATTTTTTGGAGGTAAGTTTCTTTTGTGTCACATAAGATAATACCGGTACCTCCTGATCCTGACTGTTCACTTGCTCATTCTAGCTTTATTGAAGTACATGTATCCGACCATTCCCAGATTTCCAAGCTTACACAGAGCAGGAGGGGTATTAAGCAACATCCATTTTCATTTTAAAACCCAAACAAGACCACATCATTTTGCATAAAAGTATAATTATATATGCCACGACGACCACATGAGTACTCTGAAATTTTCTATATATGTAGGCTCGGCCAATTTATTTTAGGGTCAAAATTTGAAATTTCCGTATTTTTGGGGGTTTTCAGAAAACTTGAATACTATTGTGGGTCAATCTGAATAAAACCAGATGTTTCTTTGGGTATATGAATATTTTTGCAGGTTTTTAGCTCACCTGAGCCGAAGGCTCACAAGGTGAGCTTATAGTACAGTAGTCGAGCCGTCGCCCAACAAATTCACATATGCTTTGGGTGTCCTTGAAATACAGAGCAGATGCTGGGTCCAAGCCTATATGTAGGCAAAAGTTCAGAGTACTTCCAGGGCCTACATAATGCTGATCATATTTACTTTTATTTAGGAGACAGACTAACTGATGAGAGAGTGCAGATTGCTCAACAAGCTATGGCTAATGCTGAAACATCTCTGGAAAGATTGGAGGGTTTTATATCAAAGATAGAAGACTTTCATCGCTCCATGAATTTCTTAGAGGTTTGTACAGGGAGATTGTTTCCAGTTTTCTATCGTTAATTGCATGATTGTTCAATAGTAATCGATTGTTCAATAGTTATCTGATAACCAGATACTTCACTCTGACAGCAATCTCTACTTGGCCTGAGAATTTTGTAGATGTACAATTGGAACCTCAGATGTATCAGTCAAGGATGGACATACTCGCCTGGAACTTTGCTGTTTGTTTATTAGCTCACCTGAGCCAAAGGCTCACAGGTGAGCTTATAGTATAACCATGCTCTGGCGTCCGTCGTCGTCGTCCGTCCATCGTCCACCATTTTCAAAGATCTTCTTCTCTGAAACCGCTCGGCCAATCAAGATGGCTGCCATGCCCATATATGGCAAAATTCTTCAAAAATCTTCTTCTCTTAAACCAATAGACTGATTTCAAGGAAACATGGGGTGAAGCATCAATGGCTAAAGTACTCCAATGTGTATATAAATCATGACCCTGTGATGACCTTGACCCAGTTTATGGTAAGGTCAACGTGTTGCCCGTGCATTTGAATGGGGAAAACTGTTAAAATATCATTTGAAGGGAAATCTGCCCCTGCACTGGGGTTAAATACCATAATATTCAAACATGTTTATTGGTATATGCAGCAGATCTCAGGTGAGCGTTTACAGGACCATTGGTCCTCTGGTTATATGAGCCATGACGCAAGAAAACCGGTCTTCTGGGTTTCCAACCAGGTCTGACTCAATAATTTATTTCCACAGAATTTTACTTTAACATGTTTCTTTTCATTTTATCCATCACTGTAGTTACCAACATAATTTAACCTTACGTAACATCATTATGACGTTATGTCTTTAGACAGCAAGTTATTTATAGTAAATTGATTGCCAATTAGCATAAATGTAATTTAGAATAAAATATCCATTATAAACCGTTAAAACAAATGCAGAATGTTGGCATTTAAAATATCAGTGAAACATAAATCCACAAATTATAAAAAACAAACCAAAATATGCAATAATTCGCGAACATTTCACGACAGCCTGTGATGTACAAAAGATGAATAGAAGCTTAAATTTTCGGATTTAGGAAGAAAAAGAATTGTACTGTACATGTAGCAAAAACAAAGGCACTGATCAGATGTGCAGCTACTGTATACAGCTGATCTGAGCCTTTGTTTTCGCGACAAAAATCTGGGTTTCTCATGATGTGGCTCATACTATAAAGGCCATTTTCATGTGTTGGGGCTGAAATGTGTCAATTCGTGTAGCGAAGGCGCTGATCAGCTTCGCGATAACTGTGAAGCTGATCTGCGCCTTTTCTTTCATATGCAAATTGTTGGTTTTCCCATTGAATCTGCAATTTGGCTAAAATCAAATGTTTTTAGTTTCAACATATTTTTTCAGGCTGTTTACAGAATGACTTACAGCACCAGTTCTGTAAGGGACCAAGGTACCATGTATTATTACAGAAATCTCCTCAACGCTAGAAATGTTAAAGGTGACGTAAAGAACTCCTACAGGGCATACAAACATCTGTATTACACAGTGTTTGATGGGATCTGCTGTGTGCTTTTTTACAAACATCTCAACATTAACAGTATTGATCAGATAGTCAATCTACCAAGTGATCTTTCAACATGGGATAATGATGTGAAAATAAGTTGGCTTAATAACATAATCAGAAATATTGTGAAGAAGTGGTTTTTTGATGATAGTCAGGACATAGTCGAAGAGCTACGTCGTATATTGTGTGACCCTGCACATGATGAAAATTATTGGGTGAACACAGCCATTGATGGCCGTTTTAAGTGTCATCTGTGTGACAAAAGTTACAAATTCATTGGGACACTAAAGGCTCATGAAAAACTGAAACATGGAATAGCAGTTGAGGAGTCCAAGAAAAAGTCCAAACCAGAAAGTTCAGACAAAGATGAGCTATTGGATTACCTGATATGCTTGTTTCGCTTGGTGGCCCTTCATAAGAACCTAGACTCAGCAGTTGACATGGCAGATGGAAGAAGAAGTGTCAGGTCAGCAAAATATGAAACACCAATATACAACCGAACAAATAAGGTGAAGTATTTAATTGGAAGTGTCCATTTAACTGGTTTGTGTTTAACATTACCCTTGTCCCTAAGAGAACGGCTAATTTCAAACAGATTCATAAACATCAGTGGTGGCAAAAACAATAACATTGCATTAGATGAATTTGTTGAAATTTTGAACAGAGATACGAAGGACACATGTTCAGGGCATCAAACAAAGGAAAGCATTATACGCCACTCAAAAGAATACCCACATCTAATCAATGCAGTGAAAAACATGGACGTGATATGTGCTGTATCAAGGAGGAAAGGATTCCATAAAATTCCATCATACAAATCAGATGTTGCAAAAGTAATTAATGATTTGTTACGGATTGATGCCTTCACTGTTCATCCTGGTCGGTCTCTGCATGCACGTGATATAGTGCAGCATCCAAACCCCTTTCATGGCAGTCACATTCAGTTGTCTACAATGATTTACAGGCACAAACCATTGTTGCCATTTAGAAGACTGCGAAACAAGCATGTGTAATTATATGAGCCAAATCATGAGAAAACCAACAATCTGTATGGGAAGCTGATCAGCCCTTTTGTTTTCGCTCCATAGATAATACAAGCCTTCTTTCTAAATTTCAAGCTTCTAGCTAATCTCTGTGTCTGTACAGTCCATCTTGTATCAGAAATGGTCAAAGGCCACAAAATTGGGTTTCTCGTGTCCTGGCTCATGACTTCAGGTGGTGCACAAGTAACATTTCTCTGTGTTGTAACAGGTGTTTATTTTTAATAGATTCACTTCTGTCAATTGATAAACTTTTTTTAGTCCTCACCTGCCCCAACGTTATTAAAGTTTTTTCATGCTCAACTCAGCTGAGCATGAAATTTAAACTGCTCATAAATACCCAAATTGAAATTTCAGGTTTAGATCACCAAAATATGTAATTTATTCTGCTAATAAATGTTAAAATGCCAACAATTGAGCAGGATAAATTTTAGTCTCAGCTATGCTGAGCATGAAAAAAGTTTTATAACGTTGGGGCCTGTTCTGTGTATTGAGCAGAGCATGACATTTCCTACAATTAGCCAGTCTGATCTGCCTTTTCGCAGCTGTCCACTTAATTAACAAACCACCCACTGAGCACAAAATAAAGGCATTGTGCAGATATGCATGTATTGGATGCACAGGTCCCAACATGACTGAAAAATTGTTGACCAGGGCCCAGTTGTTCAAAGCATTGTTAGCTTAATGATGTCGTTAATATCAAAATTTGTTATTAGAGTGAATTTCAGCTATAGATACAAATACACTGTAATTTGTTTTTGCAAAAATGTGAGAATTGTGCAACAAAAAATGACAGTGTTTGCAATATTTGTTTGAAATTTCAACAAAACATTTACTAGCAATGCCATTAGCTTTGAACAACTGGGTTCAAGATGTTAAAAACAAAACAAATGAATTGGGCATTCCTAAGACAGCAAAAGACTAAAATTTGGCACTTTTATTCTTGATCCAATTCCAAATCTGATAGCTCAAGTGATACAATTTCATCTTCAAAAGTGTATGAAATTGTATCACTTGAGCTATCTACTTCACTGTCTGAAGAAACAACTTTTTCAAGTTGCAACATTTTCTCAAGGGGGAGATCAATGCAATGGCCACAATCACATATTTCAGTGCACAAATCACAACAAGTATGTTTTATGTCTGATTTTAGTGCCTTCAGCTCTGAAGAACTTAAAAAGTGGTTCAGAATGGATTGTCTTCTACATTCTTTAGTTTTAATAATGTCTTTTACTTCCTGATCCACACTGCCAAGCTGGTACTGGTTACACAAAATGAGCGCAAGGCAGCTACTCCCATCTCTTCCGCAGCGCCCTGTTTGCTGAACAAAATCAATTATAGTTTTGGGAGGTCCATACAGAATAACATTTGAACAACCCAAAATGTCAACACCCATGCCTAATGCACTAGTTGCAATAACTACCCTCAGTTTACTTTCTATACTTAATGCAGATAGTATTGCCTTTTTCTTCTCATCTGTTGTTTCAGAATGAAACATTTCAATAATAGAGTGGTCCACCACCTCTCCAGTTAAAAAGTCAAAAATGTCTCCAACATCTTTAATTGAGTTACAAAAAACAATACACCGTGGAAATGTTTCTTGTTCTTCATTTAAGGCATCAACCAACCAGAACAATGCACTATTTAATGATTTGTCTGTCCTGCATACACTGTACTTGATATTGGGTCGATTTGGAGAAATGCTAATTGTAACTGCATTTTCTAAATTAAGGGATGAAAGCACTTTTTTCTTCAGGGTTAATGTACATGTTGCACTAAGGGCCATTAGAACTGCTGATGGAAATAGAGACCGCAATTCTCCTACGTGCCTGAACCACTTCCTGAACACTTTCTTCTCATCTTCCGTAGACAAACCACCCCTGAAAAAGCAAATACCTAGCAATAAGCAATGTCACCTTGAACTATTTTATCAATGTTTGGATGGTTGGACATGTATAACAACAAGAACTCCGCGGAGGTCGATATCTCACCTGCATCGGGCAAAATAACTAAAAACGTGAAATAAAGGTCAAAAGCACCAGGTAAAGGTGTGTTCTGAAAGGGTATGTGGAGAACATTTTATACTATGCAAGGTTTCACACTCACAGCTATCACTGATGCAGAGAAAACCAAACTTTGACGTAAAAATTAACAAAGTCAGTGGACCGTGAAATATAGGTCAAGGTCAGCGGGTCAGGTGCGTGCTTGAAGGGTATGTCAAGGACAATTACTTTGCAAAGTTTCACCCTCACGGCTATCACTGATGTCGAGAAAACCAAACTTCGACGTAAAAATTTTCAAAGTCAGTGGACCGTGAAATATAGGTCAAGAGTACTGGGTCAAGGTGGCGGCTTGAAGGGTATGTCAAGGACAATTACTATGGAAGGTTACAGACTCGCAGCTATCACTGATGTCGAGAAAACTAAACTTCGACGTAAATGTTGACGGACGGACGAACGGACGGACGGACGGACGGACAGACGGACGGACAGAAATTTGGACTCCTATATCGCACCCTGCTATAAGCAGGTGCGATAAAAAGTGCCTAATTTTTAGCCACGACACAAGAAAGCCAAACTTGTAGTTTCCGAACAGGTATGACACAAACCAAACTGTACATCCACAGTAAATGGTTATAGGTTCAAACTTTCGGATTAAGAAAGAAGAGGATGTACTATCAAAAGAGCTGATCAGCTTTGCTGTCCCCTCAAAGCTGATCTGCCCTTTTGTTTTTTGCATATATGCAAAACATTGGTTTTCTCATGATGCGGTTCATATGAAATTCAATGTGAATGTGATTATTAAAGGTAGTCTTTCATTTTATTCCTTTTCCCCAAATCTTTGATGAATTCAGACATGGGCACCCATGTTAAATTCATGAAAGGTACTAGCTAAAAGATACAGTATTAAATATTGACAATTTTATATTTGAGCCGCCTCCTGGGAAAACCAACCATCTGCTTATGCGCAACCGTAGGCGCAAATCAGCTTCGCAGTAATTACATGGATCGTACAATTCCTCTTCTTTCTAAATCCAAAAATTCCAGCCTCTAGCCATCTCCAGTGCTTGTACAGCTCAGTTTGTGTCGGATCTGTTCAGAAACCACAATGTTGGTTTTCCCACGAGGCGGCCCATTTGAGTTATGGTGCATCTTCCAACAGAACCTGGAAGCAATGGGCCAATATATATAGCTATAAATAGTGAATAATTAAAACATAGGGATAAAAGCCGAGTATTAAGTGTGCAGATATCACTTGATATCGGCACGCTTACTTGATATTGCATTGTTATTGGGATGTCCTCGCATGTTGCCGTTACATGGAGTTACTTTAGATGACGTCAAATGTTAATGACGTTGCGGGAAAAGGTTTCACTCAAAAGTGCAAAATCTGAAAATTACATCCTATAAAATTGCTCTTAACGTTATTTCCGACGAGGTAGTCACTCAAAATATTTATAGCTTTATGATAAAAGGGTTATCAAATTGATATCGGTGAATATTGTCCCTCCGAAATCACAACTCTGGACAATATTCACTGATATCAGTGAAATAATCCTATATTATTGACTGTTCCAGTTCTAGGTTTTGTGTTTGGGTGTTCATTTCTATACCGTTTGCACCTCATGATATATAAATTTAAGTTTGGTTAACTGAGTAGTCACCTTTCGGGGAAATAGCTGCTCACTCATCTTACCGTAACATTATGAAAACTTGCCCATGCAATATACATCAATTTTTTTCAGCTGTAAAAAATGAAAATTTCGTTAGATAGAACTTGATATTTTAACTCAAAACATTGATTGTGAGTAAACATTAGAACCGCCTCATCAAGGCGGTTCTAACGTGTACCCACAATCAATGTTTTGGATCAAAATTAAGAAAACTAGGTATACCCCTGCAAACCCCCAGTGTAGGGTATGAGGGGGTATACATTACATGGATATATCTTCGTGATGATATGTTCTCTTTGTATCTGTACCTATCTGTGCTTTTTCGCAGTGCCCACCTAGGTTTTTAGGGCGGAATTTTGATTGTGTCAGTTCCTGGTCATTATTTATTTTTCACTTTGCACAGTTTTGTTATGTTTACAATTATTGCTCACCAGGTCATAATCGTATGGAACTCATCTATAACTATCAATGACACATTCAGGGTTTGAAGTTGTGCTCGAAACTGTACATCTCCAACAAGCGATTCTGGTGATGCAAAAATAATATCAATGTTGCCCTCGGTAATCTTCTGATCTGTATCAGGATCACATCCTAGAGAGAAAAAAGTATGTCATAATTCATTGAAGGACCTGCAAGATGTTACCCAAAACAGCATTTTCGAATACACATATAATCCTATCAGTTCGAACACATATCCTATGTTTATTTTATACTTTTATGGATAAAAGTGATATGTTCACTGTAGAATTGATATTGATGTTTTCACTAGTGATTAATATCAGCTGATATTTTCACTGTAGATTTTGGATTACTTCTGACGTTTCCATTCACTTGACGTCATGAAATATGCCTCACTTCAGAAATTTAAACGTCAATAACTCTGTTATTTATGAACGAAAGCATAAAGTGTGGGTATTCATTTTCTTAGTTAGAATGTAAGGAACACTGTGGAACCTAAATTATTTGTCATTTCAAAAATTTTGGGTTTTTGCATTTCCCCCGCCTTCCTTGAGAATGGGAAAATGCCATGTATTGTATAAAATAAAAAGAAAATTTACTTTTTATCGGTGAATACCAAATATATTTCATCTTGTGAGTTGAAAACATCTAAATTTTCAATTCACTTGATGAAACATATTTGGTATTCACCTCAAAAAAGTAAATATCCTCTATATCATACATTTTCCGGGAAGATTTTTGTGATACACAGGTTATGTGTTCAAGCTGATATTTTAAAATATTAAAACACTGTTTTCTCTATTGTTATGTACATGTACAAGATTGTCATTTTTTTTTATTATACTGCACAATGTACATCATGATAAAATGTCAACTGGGGTCTACTAGGGTATACCAATTATTCTTATTTTTGCTCTAAATCAAAGATTGTGGATACTAGTAAGAACCGCCTCAATGCAAAAATAAGTAAATATTCAAATTTTTTTCACCTGAAAATTTTCATTATTTTACAGCTGTATATTTTATGGACATGTTTACATAATGATTTTACGAGTTGTTCCCTGTAATTCTGTAAGGAATGGGTTGAATATACATGTATTTTGTATAATTTGTGCATGTCATTATACATCATCATAAACAAATAAACCGAGGTATTAGGATTTGTTTGTGGATTATTAGAATCTTGAACCCTACACATCAGAAAACCAGCATATACGTGTGATAAGGCCACTCTGGTGGAATCCAGGAGTAACTGGCCTATATATTTGTATAAAAAAAAAAAAAAAAATAAAAAACACAAGTATATTAAGCGTTTTCAAAACGCTTGCGATCTCTAAGCACTGTATGACCACGTATAAACCCACGGCGATAAACACAGACAGAAAAGATGTCACTGATGATGTTTGTTCAGGAAGGATAATGTAATATGATGATAAAAACTGTTCTTACAGGGATAAGTTTCAGTTTGAGTGTACACATGACTTACGTACAGATGAGTATAAAAAGCACAGAGTGCTGATAGGCAGCAATATGCCAAAATGATAAACAACAACTAAAAGTTGTGTGCTAGTGAAAGTATAATTTATTCACCATATCTACATTAATTTGCTGGTTCCCAGTTTTTCAATAATCAATATAAGAAATCCAGGTAACCAGTAAAACCACCCCAGTTAGCCATTGGTCAATATTGGACACACCTTCAAATATTGACTAATGACTAACTGGGGTGGTTTTACTGGTTACCTGGTTTTCCAATATTGATTATTTGTAAGCTGGAAACCAGTAATTAATGTAGATATGGTCAATAAAGAAATGAGGCAGCTTAACAAACCTTTATATCCTGGTTTAACTTGACCCATTGCTTCTAAACGCTTAACTTGGTCGTTCATTAACGACACTAACGGGCAACACACAATGATCTTTTCGTCACACTGTCCAGCCATTTCACGTTTTACCGGCAAATACAGTTGGTACGGAAGCGATTTGCCATATCCAGTAGGCAATATTCCGACACAATCTTTCCCTTGCACCAAAAGTTCCAGTAGTTCAAGCTGGTGTTGCTTCAGTTTCGATAAATTCACGTTTTTAAGGACGGAATCAACCGCTTCACTCAAATTTTTAGCAACCGCCGCCATTTTGATACGTTAACCGAACTGAGTTTGCAACGAGCGTTTTGATTTGTTCGCCTAAAAATAGAATTTTCGGATTTTCCTAGGTCACAGAAGATGACCTCCGATCGATGACTGTCAGATGTTACTGTATGTAAATAAGAAGAAACATCTGGTTTTAATCAGATTGGAAAAAAGCCCCAGTAAAGGGGCAGATGATTCCCTGGTGTCCATTATTTTTCTTCATAATAATCAATATCCTGTCCATTTGCCAATTTCCTGCAAGTCTTTCCCTTCAACCGACAAATAACAGTTATCCCCATTCAAAGGCATAGGCAACCTATGTTGACCTTGTCGTAAAATAGGTCGTCATCACAGGGTCATGATTTATATATACATTGTAGTACTTAAGCCATTGATGTTTCATGCCAAGTTTTGTTGAAATCGGTCCACCGGTTCCAGATAAGAAGATTTTGGAAGGGTTTTTACCATATATGGGCATGGCAGCCATCTTGGTCATGTGACCTGGATCATTTACATTTATATATACATTGGTTCCCTCATTCTATAAATGCTTCACATAAAATTTGGCTTTGATTGGCCAAGTGGTTTCAGAGAAGAAGATGTTTGAATATTTTGGTAATATACATGTACATTGCCCTGGGGTGGGGGCATATGAGCCCCTTGGGTCCATTTTTTTTTTCAGAATAATTAATATTCAGTCAAACTACCCATTCCTGCAAGATTTTCACCTCAAATTACTTTTTAAAAGTTTTCCCCATTCAAATGCATAGGGACCTCTGTTGACCTTGCCATAAAAAAGGTCAAGGTCATCACAGGGTCATGATTTATATATACATTGTAGTACTTGAGCCATCAATGCTCCATACCAAGTTTCTTTGAAATCAGTGTACCGGTTCCGGAGAAGAAGATTTTGGAAGGGTTTTTACCATATATGGGCATGGCGGCCATCTTGGTTAAGTGACCTTGATTATTTATATACACATTGGTTACCCTTTCCTATTGATGCTTCACATAAAATTTGGCTTTAATTGGCCAAGCGGTTTAAGAGGAGATGATGTTTGAATATTATGATAATATACTTGTATATTGCCCCGGGGTGGGGGCATATGAGCCCCTGGGGTGCAATTTTTTTCAGAATCATTAATATTCAGTCCTACTGCCCATTTCCTGCAAGACTGTTACTAAAAATGACATTTTAAAAGTTTTCCCCATTCAAATGCATTGACGACCTATGTTGACCTTGTTGTAAAATAGGTCAAGGTCATCACAGGGCCATGATTTATATATACATTAAAGTGCTTGAGCCATCGATGCTTCATGGCAAGTTTCGTTGAAATCGGTCCACCGGTTCTGGAGAAGAAGATTTTTGAAGGGTTTTTACCATATATGGGCATGGCGGCCATCTTGGTCATGTGACCTGGATTTCTTATACACACATTGGTTCCCCCTTCCTATAGATGCTTCATATAAAATTTGGCTTTGATTGGCCAAGTGGTTTCAGAGGAGAAGATCTTTGAAATTGTGGACGGACGACGGACGGACGACGGACGAACGACGGACAGACGGACGCCGGATCATGGCCATCCTATAAGCTCACCTTGTGAGCCTAACGGCTCAGGTGAGCTAAAAATGGTGGACGACGGACGGACGACGGATCATGGCCATCCAATAAGCTCACCTTGTGAGCCTAACGGCAACCTAGAAGCTTAAAGATGCTTAATCTGATGCATTTTTACATAAATCATAAAGAGCTGTATCTGCAGTGGAACGCAGTAGAAGTATTATCATTTCAATATTCAAAACAAAAAAAAAATCATTTTCTATTTTGGGTGCAATTAACTTCCGTCAAATTTTACTTCAGCTCAGAATTTGGGAAAATGTCATCTGGATGAATGTTTTAAGCCAAACACTTAAAAGAACTGTTTTAATTAGTATTAATTTCGAAGTAGTGGCCACTTTTTGGGTATAACCAGTACTAATAAGAATGAGCCGCCTCATGGGAAAACCAACAATCTGCCTAGGCGAAAACAAAGGCGCAGATCAGCTTCGCAGTAACTGCGAAGCTGATCAGCGCCTTTGTTTTCGCTACTCGGATAGTACAATTCCTCCACTACTTAATTCCAAAATTTCAAGCTTCTAACCTGCTTCTGTGCTTGTACAGGCCGGTTTGTGTCGGACCTGTTCGGAAACCACATTGTTGGTTTTCCCATGATGCGGCTCAAATCTGCCTAATACTCAACGACAAAATGATGCCGCCAGTGGGGATCAAACCCAGGATCTGCTGATTCGGAGTCTGATGCTCTATGCCACCGCACCCCACTCTCTACAGTCTACCACTTAGCTAATGTGCATCCCTTTATAAGAACTATAGACTTACTTTGACCTTGAAGATCAATAGAATGACTTTCCCCAGCTACTGCAACAGGTTCTGGATTAACCGTTTCAATAGACACCTTGAAAACATAGCAACAAACATGCTAAATTAAGCAAAGTGTTAATTTTGCTGGTAAGGCCCCAAAGGACTGGGCGATAGTACTTTTACAACATTGTACAATGTACTTAGTGCAAGCATTTACTCTAAAAGTGACCCCAATGTGGCCCCTTTAGTATTTCATCTGTTAAAGACAGGTAATTATTTAATGGGTAACTATCATGCACAGCTAATTTTGCTTATCACATCATTATTTTCAACCACAAAAGCTAACTTTGCAGGACTCTTGAAGCAGCAGCTAAAATACCTTTCTTATATCTGTTTTACTTTAACCAAGTCACTAACAAATGAGCCGCCCCATGGGAAAACCAACAATCTGCATAGGCGAAAACAAAGGCGCAGATCAGCTTCGCGGTAACCGCAAAGCTGATCATCGCCTTTGTTTTCGCTACACGGATAGTACAATTCCTCTTCTTCTTAAATCCGAAATTTCAAGCTTCTAGCTCTTTTCTGTTCTGTGCTTGTACAGGTTGGTTTGTGTCAGACCTGTTCGGAAACCACATTGTTGGTTTTCCCACGAGGCGGCTCAAATGTAATGATCAATGAGCAGAGGTTTACCTGTACATTTCCAGTGGTCATGTATCCCACTTGTGCTCCAGGTAGACCATTCTGGACTGGGGCAGCTTGGAAATCAGGCTCATACACTGCAAACAAAAACAACATAAATTGCTCACAATAGACAAACATTTTTTGTTTTCTACTAGCATCATTCGAATTCGCTGCCTAGCCTAGAGTTTGTGCTTTTTGTCCCACTGAAAGGTTTAAAGTTTCATCTGCAAGACTAGAGAAGGCTGGGCTGTATCCTGATCCCAGGCCTCGGATTATAAAACTATTTTATGCCGAGCATAAAATCTAAATTGCTCATAAATACAGAAATAATTACAATTGGCTGAAAATTCAGGTTAAAATTAACAAGCCTGCAATTTATTATGCTAGTAAATGTTAAAATGCCAACAATTGTTGCCATTTTAACATTTATGAGCAGGATAAATTTTAGTCTCTGCTCAGTTGTGCATGAAAAAAGTTTTATAACCTCGAGGCCTGGTCTACAGGGCAATGACTTCATTACTAAACCACATAGGCTTCTGTAAGTGGTGACTTGTTTCATTGTATAATACATATAACCAAGGAAGGCGTACAAAATGGACACATGAAAATGAATTTTGATATGTTTAACATTCCTGTTTGTTTAACTTTTACCCAAAATTAGGATGTCATATCCAAAAAGTGCTTCCAATATAACCACCTAACCAAGCCAATATATGGCTTATACGTGTGGATGGTTTGACTTGAAACCACTTTTCCTGGGCAAGCTCAGACCTGAGCAGATATCCAGTAATCAGATGGCCAGGGAGTAGCGTAGAAGCTTTGCCTGGAGACAAAAGCAGCCCATCTACTTCTTTAGGCCCCAATGAGCGGGGGCCTTTATTTAGATATAAAATTTAAGAGCCTTTGATTCTGCAAAATCAATTTTGTTACAGTATTATGTTCACAGCACTTGAACTGTTACCTTGTTGAGAGGGGTCTGAGATGTAGGTCTGTTGACTGAACAGGTCTTGACTACCAGGATTAACCTGCGCTTCTGTCATGTAGACCTGAAAAAATTGAAGGATTTTGCTGTTTCGCATTCAGAACCATAACTTTTCATTTATAAACCTTCGAAAGATACATAATGTTAGTCTCTTCCTGACAATGAAATATCATCCAACACTGCTCTACTTAATTAAAGGAATAATATTTAGCCACTTATTTTACAGTTTAATGTCAAATATATTTAGTATGATTTCCAATAGCAGGGTCAAGCATTTGGAAACATCTAAGAAATGACTTGATTCTAAATTCTTTTGAAAAGCTGCAACACTAAAGGAACAATTCCAGGTTTTTGTCTGTTTAAGTTGAGGCTTAACGTCCCAGTCAACAATTTTTCAGTCATGTCGGGACGGAGCCAACAGTTCCTGGGTTTAACCATTTCTGTAGGGAGTTAATGTGTCTTGCTCAAGGACACAACACACTGACGCCTGTGGGGATTGAACCCAGGAACTCTCGATTCGGAGTCTGACGCTCTATCACTATGCCACCGCGCTCCCCAATTCCAGGTTTTATCAAAGTCATAGCAAGAATGGTGCTGGGGTGTATGAAACATTTTACAGGAAATCTTGTAGTATTTGACTTTTTCCTGACCTGCTGTTGTCCTGCCATGAGTTCTGGGGGAATGGTCTCTGTCACTGCACCAAGACTACCATACTGGGGCTGACCTACAGAAGAAAAAAAATTCATTAACAAAAACATTTATTTCATTAACACAGTAGTGAGAAGTTTTGCTCAGAGAAAAAGTGGCTAGATTCTAAGAAGGGATTAAACGCTTTTGAAAAATAAATCTCTTTTGAATGAATTTTGGCAATGGCCACTTGACTTTAAAGTCAACATTGTTAGTTTTTATCCCAGTGAAACATGAATGTGTAATAATCAGTATTATTGCATAAATACCCATGTCACACGATATTAACAGCCGTTTATTAATGAAGAGAAAGCCATGCATTAATACTGCATTCATGCGCGCATGTGCTGTTAATGCTTTAAAATGCTCATTACCGGGCGCCATGCAAAACACGTGCTAGTAATGAAAAACTGAAGTCTGCCCGGAACGAGCATAAAAACGAAATCTTTTACGTGTATGAAAATGTGACCAGGCTGTAAAATATAGAGCACCATATTTCTTTCGTTTCTGCACCTTATTTCTTCTTTTCTGCAGAATTTATGCAGTAATAGCTATCAAAAATGATTTTGTTGTTCATTAACATTCGCCAAGTCCCTCAGAGAGTGTTGAAAACCTCGGGCATAGCCCTCGGGACCTAGCGAATATTAATGAATGGAAAATCATGTTTGATCCCTATAATACAATTTTAAATAAAGCTTTCTCAAATTACCTTGGGGTTGCTCATTGTACAAGTGCACACTATCTCCAGCCCCTACCCCAGTGTACTGACCAGACTGCATGCTGATACACGCTGCTCCAACAATACTTCTGAGTAAATCTGTGTTGCTCCTGTATCAACTCTGAAAATACCAACATACATTTACCCATAAATTTATGATTAATGGACTTACCCATCATGATCAATTGGGTGACTCACTGTCATTTTTAGGGGATTCTCAATTTCTCATCCATTTTCAATGAAATTCTTCTAAGCAAACAGAACAGCCCCAGATGGGGCGTCACATCTGGGGCTATACTGTTTGCATATGTCCCATAAAAAGGAAGCCATGCTTAATACTAGTGAAATATTTCATCCATTAAGACCAAAATGTAATAATTGAAATCGGTTATCAGAATAACATATCAGTGAAATCATGTGTATCATTTATAACGCTGGTTATCCAGAAACAACCACAGCGATTGAGAACAATCAACGCAGAGAAAATAAATGACAATAGGTACAATAAATGAGCCGCCACCTGAGAAAACCACCAATCTGCATATGCGAAAACAAAGACACAGATCAGCTTCGCATTAACTGCGAAGCTGATCAGCACCTTTGTCTTTGCTACACAGATTATAGTACAATTCCTCTACTTTCTAAATCCAAAATTTCCAGCTTCTAGCCATCTTCTGTGACTGTACAGCCCGATTGGTGCCAGACCTGTTAAAAAAAAACACATTGTTGGTTTTCTCATGAGGCGGCTCAAACACCTGTCTGGCAACAACTTTCCAAGGATAGGAATGATCCCTGGAAAGTTGTAATGTTCCAAGACAGGTATCTGAATACTATGTACAGTCAAATGAGCCGCCTCGTGGGAAAACCAACAATGTGGTTTTCAAACATGTCTGACACAAACCAGCCTGTACAAGCACAGAAGCAGGCTAGAGGGTTGAAATTTTAGCTTTAGAAAGAAGAGAAATTGTACTATCCGTGTAGCGAAAACAAAGGCGCTGATCAGCTTCGCGGTTACCGCGAAGCTGATCTGCGTCTTTGTTTTCGCATATGCAGATTGTTGGTTTTGTCATGGGGCGGCTCAAATATTGATTGTATCCATGTCGGTTGTTCACAGTCGCTGTGGTTGTCTCTGGATAACATGTTCATTGCAATCACCCTTAGATCAGTCATTCTTGATGTTCATTTCGCGATGAAAACACAATTTACACCTTTTCGAAAAATCTAAACAGTAATCCCAAGGAATCCGGGTCAAGTCGGCCTCGCGTTAAGTCAAATCAGGCTTGTGTATTTTATATGGGTTTATGTTTGTCCGTTGCTACATCGATACGGAAAGATTGTCCAAATACGGAGAATATTGATTTTGAATCACTTACATTCCAATACTTTGCATTTTTTTTCAATTCTTATTTATGTTTATCTCTACGTGCAGCGTCTATATTCTTTTTAATTTTGATGCAATTGTTTGCTCTGTATCTGTCGCTACCCAGAAAAAATAATAAGAGCTGTCGCAGGACAGTGTGCTTGACAGCTTCTGACCTTTGTCAAACATAAGGCCAAAATCAATCTGTAACCCAAAGCATCATGCTCATACATCTTTTTGCCTTGATGCTATAAGGCATAATCACTAAAACATGACAGTTAACTATAATAACTACCTAAGATCTCACTCGTATTGTGAAAATAGTATGTCCACATATCAACTGAGTGCCGAGATACAAGGCAAAATCACTGAACTGTGAAATAAGGTCACACTGACCTATAAGTACTTTAGGGTCAAAGGTCTAGTAATACGCATTTATAAACTGAAAGAAGTATGAAAATAAACCAACTGAGTGTCGATTGTCGAGACATAAGGCAAAGTCACTGAACAACGAAATTAGGTCACCGTGAACTAGAACTACTTTAGGGTCAAAGGTCTTGTCATTAGCAAACATACTGTGAAAGAAATATGTTCATATTCCAATTTACTGCCAAGATATAAGGTAAAATCAGTCTGAACCGTGAAATTAGGTCACAATGACCTAAGACTACTTTAGGGTCAAATGTCTGGTCATACCCACTCATAATCTGAAAAAAGTATGAAACAACTATGAAACTATACTAAGTTTAGGGAGCGTGGTGGCATAGTGGTAGAGCGTTGGACTCCAAATGGAGGTCCTGGATTCGATCCCCACAGGCGTCAATGTGTTGTGTCCTTGAGCAAGACACATTAACTCCCTACAGTACTGGTTAAACCAAGGAGTTTCCACACATGGAGTCAGGACTTCGCTACTTCAAAGGTTCCATGTCTGTGACCACCACACCTTTTTAATTACTCAAGTTTCATTATAAATTAGTACCTGTGTTGGAGCTTAGTTTGACTCGGACACATATTTCCTTATCAGCTGCAATGACAGGGAGGTCAATGATTTCCCAAAATTCAATCAAATCATTAAAATAAGCACACCAGTAGATGCAGGTCATCGACAGAAACAAGATGCAGTTTGAATTTTGAAAATCAATGCAAAAATAACAAAGTTATCAATCTCTCATTGCGCTCTCAGTATGTAATTAAAGGTGCTAAGTATGTCACTAATTGAGTTCTTAGTCCATCCGTAGAAAGTCCTTCGTTAAACCCAGGAAGTGTTGGCTTTGTCCCAACATGACTGAAAAATTGTTGACTGGGACGTGAAGCCTCAACACAAATGAACAAAAACATTAACAGGTCAAGTTGACCCGGCCAAGTTGACTGGAGAGCAAACTTGGTACCAGGCCAAGTTGACCCGCTTCCAACCCAAGTATCTGTTAAAGGCATCCTCCGTGGCAGAGCGGTTAAGAGCGCTGTTTCTTAATCACTCAATCTTCTAACTGCTGTGTCTGGTGTGGGTTCGAACCCCGCTCTAGCCACGTGAGACAAGCTCTGCTTGCGGGTGTGTCAGGTGTTTTTTCATGGGTTTCTCCAGTTTTCACCTACTGATTGGCACTTCTCATATGAGCTGAAATAATTTTGAAAGGGACGTAAAACTGAATCAAAAGAATCAAGTAGGGCCCCGGAGTAGGGCCCTATCTTCACGCCTGGCCCGACAGCTTGAGCTCGGCTTTCATTACCCTCCATGGTTTTTGACATCCTGCAATATGTATCTGTGACAGAAAATTGTAACTTTGCATTCGAGTGCTGACATGGATCATTTTAATAGTTTTGGAAGAAATCTGCTGAAGGGCTACACATTATGTTGATTGGAATGCAGTCGCCATTTTTTCATAAATTTCGCTGA
Source organism: Rugalucina vietnamica (assembly GCA_964017185.1). NCBI lineage: Eukaryota > Metazoa > Mollusca > Bivalvia > Lucinida > Lucinidae > Rugalucina > Rugalucina vietnamica. The sequence continues at coordinate 80,593,265 of OZ024869.1, read as the reverse complement.
CCTGTAAACAATCGAATAACACACGCTTCCATCATGCATTCTTCAAGAATTTGAGGCAGCATCGTCTTAACTGTGGCCGAAACAGTCTGATCAGCTCAAACTGTGCAGGGTGCGTAATTTTTATGCAATTTAGGAGCACGTTTGTCCCCCTTCTTTCAAGGGCAAGTAATGACGCCATTTTGATTTTCCGCATAAAATTACCGTCCGGTTATCGCCCATAAAACATGGCCTCAGCCACGTTTGCCGCTGCATTTTCCCGTAATATTTACCAGATTTAGATTGACAATCCTCGACTGCTGTTCTGTGTCGCTGGCATGGAGTTGCTGGTGCCAAATTAACAGTTTTAGCGCAAAAATTGTAACCCGGTTCGCCTCCTTTGTAATTTATCTAGGTCAACCTGCCGGGGCGCTTCTTTACCCATAATGCTCTTGCGTGGTCATGCTTGGCTGCGGCGCAAATCAATAAAATCGAAACCGAAAGTAGATTTTTGTCTTGTCAATGGACCCGGGCAATACAAACAAACGTAATTTAACAAACACAGAAACAATATTTTAATAAACCAAGAAAGATAAAATGAGCTGGACAAACAACCGACTAACTAATGCAAACGAACTACCAAACAATGAAAACGAACTTGTAAGCAAATCAAAGTATACCTCAAACAAACAAACACACTAGGCCTACATGTGTATCAACCAAACAAACAATAAACTCACTACCGCTTATCTCCTTTATCACAAGCAAAAATAGAATGAGGGTATGCTTGTTTAGATGGCAATTCTTCCTTTAGAGCTAATCTTTTGTGAAATCGAAAAATGTCCTGCAACCACACACTGATTTTTGAGCAAGCGTGCCATAAATTTGCAACAAAATATCGCTTAATTAAGGTCATATTGTATTTTCTTTCAGAAGACTGAAGAAGTTATCTGAGTTAACTGAGTGTCTGTTTGGCTTCCTAGAATTTAGTTTTCAAATAGGAGATTATCTGTGAGGTTGCATGAATTCTCTGATTTCGAATTTCTGACACCAGAAGATTTATAAAGTAGGCCTAAAGTGCACATCGTTTTGTGTACATTCATTTTCAATCTCCTTCAGTACTACCAGATGTAATCCTTAACATTTTTACATTCGCAACACACATTCTCCTTTATCACAGCAGTGTGGTGATTTAGGAGAAAAGCGGCCGTGAAACTAGCAAACAAACAAATAACCAGGGCACCAAACAAACAGAACAGCGGCCCCCGTGACCGAGCGGTTAAAAGCGCTGTTTCTTAATACCGCTGTGTCTGGTGTGGGTTCGAGCCCCGCTCTGGCCACATGTGAGACAAGCCAAGTTTTGCTTGCGGGTGTGCCAGGTGGTTTTTCTCGGAGTTCTCCCGTTTTGGCCCACCTACTGATTGGCCCGTCTCATATGAGCTGAAATAATCTTGAAAGGGACGTAAAACTGAATTAAAAAATAGAACACACATTTATTATCTGCTAGATACTCCAAACACCTCATAAGTAAAGTATTACATGGAGTTCCATCGGCACCATATTCAAATTATAGCTTTGATTGTTACCCAACCTAGTACACAAAGAGTAAAGAAGCCGAGCCGAGTGGGGGAATCTACCCAGTCACGTGGGGAACAGTCACCAGTTCTCAGTTACAGATTCCCATCTTAATTGGGCGTTTGAGCATGAAATGCGATATAATTCGATATATTCATCATGCTGACTCTTAAATTGTGTCGGACCTGTTCGAAAACCACATTGTTGATTTTTTCATAACATAGCAGGGAGCGCGGTGTCCTAGTGTTAGAGCGTCGGACTCCGAATCGAGTGGTCCTGTGTTCGATCCACACAAGGGTCACCGTGTTGTATCCTTGAACAAGACACATTAACGCCCTAGAGTACTGGTTAAAACCCAGTAAGCGGTGGCTCCGTCCCGACATGACTGAAAAATTGTTGACTGGGACGTTAAACCTCAAAACAAACAAATCACAACGTGGCTCATTTGTTTTCTTATTTATACACCTGAGCTGAGGCGATAGGTCTGACCCTTGAGCAGAAAGGTCTGAAATAGTTGTATACCATTTCTTAACTTGTATTGTGCATCTAGTCTGCACAAAAAAGTGCACGTGCGCACGTGTGCAAAGTTTACTGTAACATTTATCATAACTAGTCAATTTTACCCGTCTCGACTTAGCAGTAAGATGATTGCGGCGATGAAGACAAATAAGACACACACACACACACACACACACACACACACACACACAATCTCAAATAAGATATAACATGACCAACAGAAAAAACATAAATTTGACCTTTGACCTTGATGACCTTTGACCCAATTGGACCCATAAATCTTAATCAGTGATCAACCTGTATACACTCACCAAATCGGACCAAGGACTGCCGAGATAAAGAAATTTGACCTTTGACCTCGATGACCTTTACCTTTAAGATCGGCCCAAGGACCTGGGAGAAGTAGGGGAACAAACAGAAAAAAACACATGACCATCAGAAAAAAACAACATAAATTTGACCTTTGACCTCGATGCCCTTTGACCCAATTGGACCCATAAATCTTAATCAGGGATCAACCTGTTACACTCACCAAGTTTCATGCAAATCGGACCAAGGACTGCGGAGATACAGAAATTTGACCTTTGACCTCAACCTTTAAAAATGAACCCCTCAAGCTAATATCCGGGGCCACCCTCAACCGTCTCACCAAGTTTGATGAAGATCGGCCAAAGGACCTGGGAACATAAATTTGACCTCGATTACCTTTGACCCAATTAGACCCATAAATCTTAATCAGGGATCAACCTGTATACACTCACCAAGTTTCATGCAAATCGGACCAAGGACTGCCGAGATACAGAAATTTGACCTTTGACCTCGATGACCTTGACCTTTAAGATCGGCCCAAGGATCTGGGAGAAGTAGGGGAACAAACAGAAAAAAATGACCAACAGAAAAAAAAACACACACCTAAATTTGACCTTTGACCTCGATGACCTTTGACCCAATTGGACCCATGAATCTAAATAAGGGATCAACCTGTTACACTCACCAAGTTTCATGCAAATCGGACCAAGGACTGCCGAGATACAGAAATTTGACCTTTGACCTCGACCTTTAAAGAATGAACCCCTCAAGCTAATATCCGGGGCCACCCTCAACCTTCCTACCAAGTTTGGTGAAGATCGGCCAAAGGACCTGGGAACATAAATTTGACCTTTGACCTCGATTACCTTTGACCCAATTGGACCCATAAATCTTAATCAGGGATCAACCTGTATACACTCACCAAGTTTCATGAAATCGGACCAAGGACTGCCGAGATACAGAAATTTGACCTTTGACCTCGATGACCTTGACCTTTAAAAATTGAATCCCCTCAAGCTAATATCTGGGGCCACCCTCAACCTTCCCGCCAAGTTTGGTGAAGATCGGCCCAAGGACCTGGGAGAAGTAGGGGAACAAACAGAAAAAAACATAAATTTGACCTTTGACCTCGATGACCTTGACCTTTCAAAAAATGAACCCCTCAAGCTAATATCCAGGGTCGCCCTCCACCTTCCCTCCAAGTTTGGTGAAGATCGGCCCAAGGACCTGTGAGATACAGAAATTTGACCTTTGACCTCAATGACCTTGACCTTTAAAAAATGAACCCCTCGAGCTAATATGCGGGGCCGCCCTCAACCTTCCCACCAAGTTTGATGAAGATCGGCCCAAGGACCTGTGAGAAGTAGGGGAACAAACAGAAAAAAACATAAATTTGACCTTTTACCTTGATGACCTTGACCTTTAAAAAATAAACCCCTCAAGCTAATATCCGAGGCCGCCCTCCACCTTCCCTCCAAGTTTGGTGAAGATCACAGACAAACAAACAGACAAACGTTGCTCAAATTATAGTATGATATTTAAATCATCCTGATAATGTCGGAAACGTCCATACGCTGAACGGAAGTCATGTCTTCGAGATTATTATTCAATTGATTAACCGCATGGTGGTACTCCATTAAATCATAGCAGCTAAAGAGAAAAGAAAGAAAGAACTCGTTTTTCCTATTTCTTTATTTTTTTTCCCTCGTCTTCGTTTCGTTATTTTCCAATGACCTCAGTCTCTTCTCTGTGCTCATATAAGTGACAAATATCAAAGTTCCACACTCTGTCCCTGAAAATATAATAGACTTTATCATCGGTGTGAAAGAGCATGATCTTCGGCCAGGTTCAGACACTACACGGACCGTACAATTATCGGTCAGGGACAAAACATAAACAGGTTATCAAAATAATGACTGAATCAAGGTATTATTTAAAAATATCTTCCGTTCTTGTTAGAGTTAACTTTTCTCAGAGTTATTTAAGCAGATCTTTGAAAATTTTTTATAACTTTATTCAGTTATGAGTCAGTTATTATTTTGATAACCTGTTTAGGATTTGTCCCTAACTGATTATTACAGAAAGTTACAATGCCGCCTTCTTAGAGTTTCCATTTAAATCCTGCAAATATATATATAGAATGCGATATACGTACTTTGCAAAAATACAAACACTGATCATGTTGATTAGATACAGGCTCTATTTAAATTATGGACGCTTAAAAACAGTGTCTTATATATTGTATATATTTACATTTTTCTAAAATCTCCTTAGATGAACCTTTAGATTTTCATCTGTGTTCATACTTCCATGAACACCATTGTGCCACGCGACGTGACGTAATCCAAATTTGACGTCAAAAACATGAATCTCGCCAATCTGATTGGACGTTGTAAACGTCGACGCCGTTCCGCTGTTTGAACACACACTGTGTGTTCATTCTCTGTTTTGATGGTAAAGTGACCGGCCTTGGTGATTTTTCAACATGCGATAGAGAGAAATGAATGTAAATATAAGCAATGAGTTTAATTTTTCTGTTGTTCATGGAGCTATGAACCGCAGTGGGTCGCTAGCAAAGCTTACATGAACCCCTTCGGGGTTCATTCACTTTGCACGCGACCCACTGCGGTTCATAGCTCCATGAACACCAGAAAAATGAAATTCATTTCTTAAATAAAGCGCACCCAACTCATTTTACGGAGTAAAAAGGCAAAATCATAAATTGAGATAGCAGTTGTACTTACTCATAATGGTTGCTGTGTGTACTAATCACACCTCGCAAGACTCTACCACTTGGTACATAATAGTCTACAGGTGCGTCATACTTGTTCAGAGCACCAGTGAAATCACAATCTTCTGTATGTAACCCTGTGAATACAAACAGTTTCCACCAGTAAATATAAGCACCAAACAGCATGCTTTTAATGATAAATGGCTGATTTTCAACAAAAGTTGGGTATAAATTAATAACAATGTTTGGGTTAATATTATGTATGCCCCTTGAATGTGCGTAGGGAACACAAAGGTGCTGATCAGCTTCACATCTGTTTTTAGATGCACATGCGCCCTGAAACACTCACCTGACCTAAGGATTATGATTTACAGATTTTGTATAGATCCCATGATGCCAAGTTTCAAGAATTTCTTGTGTGCGCGCGTGTGTGTGTGTGTGTGGGAGGTTAAGAGTTTGCCATATATGGGCATGGCGGCCATCTTGTTCATGTGACTTGTTCGTTTATAATTTATATAATCGTCTGCCAATGAGATAACCCATACAACCTGGCCTCAATGTGCCACGCGGTTTCAAAGAAGATATTTGAAAATGGTGGAGAAATGCATCCGTACTTTGAAAGCTGGGGAGGGTTGCCTCACCTAGATCAGCTGGCTATCCCGCCGTTAAACTTCATGAGCTCGCTCCACTTCCGTGGAGTGGTATCATAGGACATCGACGGGAACATCCTGCCGGCGACGCCTATTTTTATCATTGGACATTTACCTGTTGTTTCACAACATCGGAATTTGAATCGTCTGTCCTCATAACTGTTGTCATGGTAACTATCGATACCGGTGATGTAGCCATTCTGTGGGCACTGGAAGGCGATCACTTCGTCAAAGTTGTTAACATACTCTAAAGCATAATAAGAATGGCTGTGCCAAAGGATGATACTAAAAGGACATCTGGATAATAAAATGTGTTGCTCACCAGTAGTACATTAACAAACCTCGAAACAACGTTTTATGTGCGTATTCATACATTTAGATACGTCAGGTAATTAAAGCTCTCTTTGTATCAGTGCCTCGTCATTTTTTCCATCCACGTCGGTTTTAGGGTGGGATTTCGTTCTTATTGCACTGGTTCCTGGCCGTTGCTTACTTTAACCGTGCGCTGAATCTCGCCATATCAAAATATTTTCTAATTTGCGTAATTATGTGTTTACTATGTGTTTACCAATGTTTATAGAGATAGCAGTATATATGGACTATATTAATATTTAAGAGGAGTTTAAATCTCATGTTCTGCTGAGTTGAGCATGAAAAAAGTTTTATAACCTCGGACCCATGACGTCCGGCCACATTATAACTTACGGGCCGTCCACTGGCACTTCTCGGGCAAACTTCCTGAAGCATTGACATTCGAGCAGGCGAGCTCAAACTGTCTGTCATTGGCATGGTTGTCATCTACACTGTGGAATCTACTAATAGACTGGTGGGCACCGCAGACAAAGTGTAGAGGGCCATCTAATACGTTTTGATACCCAGCACACACCACACCAAAGATTGTTGACAATGTTATACTCGTCAGGGAAAACTGCAATGTTCATGTGTTTGATACGGCTATATCACACACACACACACACACACACACACACACACACACACACACACACACACACACACACACACACACACACACACACACACACACACACACACACACACACACACACACACACACACACACACACACACACACACACACACACACACACACACGAGAGAGAGAGAGAGAGAGAGAGAGAGATCAGGGCTCAAATTCCATCTTATACTTGACCTTTACATTTATTTCAGTTTTATTAGTGACTGACATGTTGTATGCTGGAATCATTGCAAATTGTTGTTTTCAAAGATAATTCTTTACTAATCGTTTTTATGAATATAGGAAACAAAAAAGTTTATAAAGAAAACGTTAAACAAAACAAACCACCGAAATTGACTTGGACATGCTTATTCCTTATCACAGCAAAATATGATTTTATGTCAAGAAAAAGTCTTATCAATTTGCACTTAACACTCTTAAAATAAAAGACAACAGCCTGTAAATATTTGTTTTCTGTATTTAATATCATTTTTATTATCCAACAATGAGTTCAGTTTCTTCTGGGTTCTCGTAAAAATTGCAAATATCAAAGTTCCACACCCGGTCCCTGGAAATAAACACAAGGTTTGAGATAGAGCCTCATCACTACTGAGAATCACCTACAAACCGATAAATAATCGGTGACACACAATGAAATTCTGTCCAAAGTTGAGGTTAGATTTTCTAGTTTTCTCCTAAAGCGTTTCTTCTACTGACTGATAGATAGGTGCAGTCAATGCAGAAATTGAACATTTATTGAAAGAAAGTAACGTAAGAAATCCCGGATATTTCGTTTTCGCAAACACTTCAATGTTATTGTGATGAAAGTACTATATGTTCATGGGGCAGAAGCGTTTGCGAATTTCGTTTTCGCAAACACTTCAATGTTATTGTGATGAAAGTACTATATGTTCATGGGACAGAAGTGTTTGCGAAAACGAAATAACCTGGGTTCCTTATAACGGTTTCTTTCATTCAATAAATATTCAATTTCTGCATTGACTGCACCTATAGTAAACGCTACATAGGAGAAAACTCGAATTTCTCATAGATCTCAGCTTCGGACAGAAATTAATTGTGCGTCACCCATTCCGTACCACGTGTTTCTCAGCATTAAAGGAGAATTTGTTTCCGACACAAACTGACTTACTAAAAATACTTTCAACTACAAAGATTTTGTTGCTCGGATCATTTTTAGCTCGACTGCACGAAGTGCATAGAGCTATTGCAGTCATCCCGGTCGTCCACGTTCCCGTTCCTGCGAGTCACACTTGCGTTAAAGTTTTCTAGAAGTCCATATCTTGACAACCACTCATCAGAAAGCATTCATACTTGGACCATAGATACCCTGTAGGGTTAGCTTTCATTCCATGGCATCGGGCCCCTGGGTCCAGGCCAGGGGGTGGAGCTGGAGGTTAAAATCTAGAACACCTTCAAAAATGGCAATTCTTGTGTTAAAGTTTTCTAGAAAAAGGTACAAGTAGGCAAAGATCAGGAAAAGGCGCAATCAGAAAAAGATTCCCACTCCAAAAACCGAGGTGGGAAAAAACCAAACTAACAATCAGGTACTTATACCATGAAACAATCGTAAGCCGAATGGGCAGCTATTTTCCCAATAGGTGGCCATTCAGTTACCTTAACTTAACTAAAAATATGAAAACATACATAAGGCGCCAACAGCACAAAAAAATTTTTAAACACCAAGACATAAAACAAAAAGAACCACCACAGAAGTATCGACTTGGAACGATCAGTAACACAAAGTTACTGGCGGGCTTAAACCGGTTTTACATGGCCATAACCTCACCCTCAGCTTCTGCAGTGGTTCATAACATTTAGTTAGTTATTCGGTCCTCGTGGTGAATCTCTAACTAGTCAATGAATCATCAAGAACAAACAAATAAATCATGATAAACATCCTGATGAATCAAAAACCAGGACTCACAGACTGAGTAAGCTGCCCGACGATGGAGATCCCTGGGCGCCGAATAACCTACTAACTCCGGAGCAAAAGAAAAACACCAGTTGGACCCCGGTGGGCCAAGCAACAGACAAGAAGCTCCGGCCCCAACCAACTAAAATGAATAGCTTTATGTCGGGGCCATCATAGAGTCTGACGCCCGACCCGCCGGCGTGCAATTAAAGAAGGCAGCATAGTTATCAACCATGATTGGGTTAAAAACTAAGCATGCAGACTGTCGCATAACATTCAAGTTATAACCTATACGTTTGTAACGTGTTATGATTTTTCTGAACTGAAAAGAAAAATCATTAATTCCTTTAAGTTTCTTAAATTTGTAAACCAAGTCACCATAAAATTCAGGTTCCGAAAGGCCCTCACTTAAAAGCGTCTTTAACCCAACATTATATTTGGAAATCAATTCATAGTGTCTACGATAAAATTTAGAAAATGTTTTTCGAAGTTTATGATACCGATAGCCCTGTTGGAGAAGTTTTGCCGTTAAACATTTATTTCGAGCGTTGAAGTCTGTAACATGATTGCAGACTCTAGCAAACCTAATAAGTTGCGAAATGTATACACCATAAGAAGCACGACGAGGAACGTCACCATCCAAAAAAGGAAAATTCACCACACCAAAATCAAAGTCATCGCGCTTATCATAAACCCTAGAAGAAACAAATCCATTTGCAACAGAAAGATGTAGATCCAAAAAGGGGGCTTCAGTATCTGAAATATTGGCTTTGTTCAACTGAAGTTCAGGTGGATAAATTTGATTGACCATACCTTCAAAATAAGGGTTGTCAATGTTCAATAGGTCATCGAGGTACCTAGATGTGGAATTAAAAGCCTCGATAACATCAGCTTGATTATCATGGTTAAGAGAATCCATGAAATCTCTTTCGTAGCAGTATAAAAATAAATCAGCTACGAGAGGTGCGCAATTTGTACCCATCGGAATTCCAACAATTTGTCTGTATAACTTGGTCCCAAATCTAATATAAATATTATCAAGGAGATAGGATAAGGCGTCGCATACATTCTGACATGACCAAAGTGTATACCGACTTTGGTCAGAGGAAGTGAAAAAAGCCTTTCTGTCATTACATGCCAAATAAAGTGAACCATAGTTTTTTAATGCCCTTTTGAAGGTCCACTCTATCAAATCCAGAAGTTTTTCTTTAATTAGATTATGTGGTAATGTTGTATACAGAGTAGAAAAATCATATGTGGACAAGCTTGTCGCACGGAACCCTCTACACTTCAATTTACTGAGCACCTCACCAGAATTTTTAATTGACCAAAACCAATTTTTATTTGAAGTTTCATACACTGTCTCACAGTATCTTATAACATGAGATTTGATAGCAGTAAGACAGGAAGTTAATAATTTAGAAAGTTCAGTGGTAGTACAAGAGCTAGAATTTGCAATAAATCTAGCTTTGTATGGTCTTTTGTGAAGCTTAGGTAACCAGTACATCGTAGGAAGTTTGTCTTGGCCTTCATTGACACAAACAGAAAACTTAACAGGTAAATCGTTTAAGTGGGCATTAACTACAGACACCTCATCAGTATCTGTCTCCAGATAAGCCCTGGTACCATCAAGCTCCTGTTTTAAGGTGTTAACGTAGTGAAGCCTACAAACGACAACAACATTGTTTGCGGCTTTATCTGCCGGAACCAAGACATACTTTCTATGAAATTCTTGGATACCCTGCTTCAAATGCCTAAATGACGATTTGGGTTTAGGAGGTAAAAGATTAGTATTTTGTGAATAAAACTTAATACGTTTATCCACGATAGTGAAGATACTTCTTTTCCATTCTTTAAGAGCATTATCCTCAACACCCTCTCGTTTACACCATCGATTACCGAAATCATTTAATGCAGATGAAATCTCCTCTCTACATTTGTCGAAATTAATGTAGGAAGGGAATCTATATTTCGGACCTTTAGAAACAATTTTGCGAATTCTAGAATCCGAAATTATTTTTAAATTTCCAGTAACAATATGTCCAGCGGGTTGATAAACATATTTTGAATCTTTACAATCTCAAGACTTAGGAGTATTAGCATGGATATCAAGATCAGAAACAAGTTTATTGAAATTAAAAATTGTATTTCTGATTGGTTTGTTATATTTGTAACAAATAATAGGAGGTTCTGAATTTTGGAAGTAGGTAGGTATAGACTGTATCACTGATTTATCCTGGAATATGCTTGGTAAATCAATAAAGTCAATTCCTTTATTGATGAAAGGAATTTTAATAAAACTTCTAATGTGATTGGATTCGGAATCGATAAATGGACGAAGAGCATGCTGAGTATAACATCTTGTTAACAGTGCAGCGTCATACATTTGATGATTTCTATCGTAAAATCTATTAGCCTCTGTGTCCAAGGAACGTAATGCAGCAATAGGTAGAGAACTAAGATACGACAGCATTGGATGTCGACCGTGAATCCTTAGTTTAACAGCTAAATCATTAAGAGAAATGTTCAATTTCAATGCAGCACACCGTTTACGTTTGTCATTACCCCTTTTCCGTATACCATGAGATCTAGATTTACGTTTACGAGAGTCCGAAAGTGTAAGTACATCAAAATCGGGCATTTTGGAAATATTGCCTTCATGGTAAATGTTGTCGTTAAATCCTAGTGGAAAGGGTGTTTGCAGTAATTTTATCCATTTAAGTTCAGTTTCAAATCGTTTAATGTTTTTGAATCTAACTGAAGAATTTTCATCATATGAGATTTTCTCCACTGGTTGAACTTTAACATCATTGGGAGAATGACCAGTGCGCTTAAAATGCAAGAAAGGTATCATTATTTTTGGGTTTTCTGATTCTACGATAGTGCTCACCAAATCGTTTTTGCAAAGTTCGACAAGTTTGTCCAACATATTGAAGTCCATATCTTGACAACCACTGATCAGAAAGCATTGATACTTGGGCCATTGACACCTGGTAGGGTCGGCTTTCATTCCATGGCATCAGATCCCTGGGTCTATGCCAGGGGGTGGGGCTAGAGGTTAAAATCTAGAACACCATTAATAATAATGGCTTTTCTGTGATATAGTATTCTTGAAGTCTATATCTTGAAAACTTTTAATCAGAGGGCTTTCATACTTGGACCATAGTTACCCTGTAGGGTTGAGTTTCATTTCATGGCATCGGATCTCTGGGTCCATGCCTGGGGGTGGGGCTGGCGGTTAAAAACTAGAACACTGTTAAAAATAGATGTACTGCTGTGTAACTTTTACAAGGAGTCCATATCTTGACAACAACTTATCATAAAGCATTCATACTTCATACACTTTAGGTTCCATGACATCGGACCTCTGGGTCGGAGTCAGGGGGGCGGGGCTAGAGGTCAAAATCTAGAACTCACCGATTTTTTTTCTTTTTATTTCTTAATAGAAACAACTTAGGAAGATGGTTGGTCATTCATCTTTTGACTTTGTGACACTGACTTGTGTGTCATGACGGTAAGCGTCGGTTGACCTACTTTCCATGGTTCAGTGATTTTGCCTTATATCTTGACACTCAATTAGTATATTTTCTTACTTCTTTCATATTATGAGTGAGTACGACCAGGCCTTTGACCCCAATATACTTACAGGTCACTGTGACCTAATTTCACGGTTCAGTGATTTTGTCTTATATCTTGACACTCAATTAGTATATTTTCATACTTTTTTCAGATTATGAGTGAGTATGACCAGACCTTTGGCTCCAATATACTTATAGGTCACTGTGACCTAATTTCACGGTTCAGTGATTTTGCCTTATATCTCGGTACTCAAATGGTTTATGAACAAACTTCTTTCAAAGTATGTTTGCGTATGACAAGACCTTTGACCCTGAAGTAGTCCTAGGTCACTGTGACCTAATTTCACGGTTCAGTGATTTTGCCTTATATCTTGACACTCAATTAGTATATTTTCATACTTTTTTCAGATTATGAGTGAGTATGACCAGACCTTTGACCCCAATATACTTATAGGTCACTGTGATCTAATTTCACGGTTCAGTGATTTTGCCTTATATCTCAGTACTCAAATGGTTTATGAACAAACTTCTTTCAAAGTATTTTGCGTATGACAAGACCTTTGACCCTGAAGTAGTCCTAGGTCACTGTGACCTAATTTCACGGTTCAATGATTTTGCATTATATCTTGACACTCAATTAGTATATTTTCATACTTTTTTTCAGATTATGAGTGAGTATGACCAGACCTTTGACCCCAATATACTTATAGGTCACTGTGACTTAATTTCACGGTTCAGTGATTTTGCCTTATATCTCGACACTCAAGTAGTTTATGAACAAACTTCTTTCACACTATGTTTGCATATGACAAAACTTTTGACCCTAAAGTAGTCCTAGGTCAATATGACCTAATTTCACGGTTCAGTGATTTTCCTTTATATCTCGGCACTCAATTGGTATATGAACAAACTTCTTTCACGATATGTATGAGTATGACAAGACCTTTGACCGTAAAGTATTCCTGGGTCACTGTGACCTAATTTCATGGTTCAGTGAATTTGCCTTATATCTCGACACTCAGTTGGTATTTTTCATACTTATTTCTGATTATGAATGAGTATGACCAGACCTTTAACCCAAACATACTTATAGGTCACTATGACATAATTTCTTGGTTCAGTGATTTTGCTCATATGGGTATATGATCATATTTCTTTCACATTATGAGTAAGTATCACTAGACCTTTGACCCTGAAATACTTATAGGTCAGTGTGACCTTATTTCACGGTTCAGTGATTTTGCCTTGTGTCTTGACACTCAGTTGGTATATGAACACACTTCTTTCACAATATGAGTGAGACCTTTAAATCTTAGGTAGTTATAGTTAACTTTCATGGTTCAGTGATTTTGCCTTATTGCATCAAGGCGAAAAGATTTATGAGCATAATGCTTTGGGTTACTGGTCGGGTTTGGCCTTATGTTTGACAAAGGTCAGAAGCAGTCGAGCACGCTGTCCTGCGACAGCTCTTATTTCTAATGCTGACTAGCATGAGTACTTTGTGTCTAGTGGTCACCCTGGCTTTTATTAAAGGAGCAGCCAGAACGTATTGTTAAGTTTAGCTGTCCATCAAACTCGACCGATCACACGTACTCATAGTGGTTGTCGTGTGTACTTATCACCCCTCGTAGAATTTGTCCGCTAGGTACATAATAGTCTACAGGGGCGTCATACTTGTTCAGAGGACCGGTGAACTCACAATCCTCCGTGTGTAAACCTGAAAATATAAACATACAGTGCTTATTTATGATCATTTATGTTTGTTGTCATATCATGCGTATGCAATCTGAAATTTAACGCATTTTTTAATCAGAGACCAATGAAGTACCTGTATAGAGAACCGCAACAGAAGTAACGCCTCGGGCTAGTCATTAAACATTACTAGGAAGACTTAAAAGATTAGATGAAAAGAGTTACCTTTTGTTTCACAGCACCGGAACTTAAATCTTCTATCCTCTGCGTGGTTGTCATGGTAACTATCTATACCAGCGATGTAGCCATTCAGTGGACACTGGAACGCAATCACTTCATCAAAGTTGTTAACATACTCTACAAAACATGCACAACTTTATTAACTGGGCATGGTGCATTTTCATTGCGAAGCATGTTTTATGACTTTGTAAAGCCAAAGCATAGCCACGGTTTGATACTCTACGATACCATTAGAGTGAAAAATTAATATTGATCAAAATAAGTGTATGTGATCTACGTTCTAGTGTCTCCATAAGTAGGGTCTTTATTGGTGATGGGTTTCATGTGTGTGCAACCCCTCTGGTACATACACGTATATGCCGATTCTTTTGAAACTTTACATGGTCTTCAGATACGCATATGGTTTGTATACATTTTTAGCTCACTCAACAGACTTACATTTATGGGAACGTCTTTAGCAATGTGCTTTTCTTTACAACATAGTGTTTGGGTTGGGATTTCAATGTATAATTTCACACTTTTAATTCCTATGTGACAATACGGATTCTTATATTTTATCGCATGACACTTACGCGCCGTCCAGTTGCACTTCTCAGGCAAACTGCGTGAAGTATTAACATTCGAACAGACTAGCTCAAACAATCTGTCATTGGCGTGGTTGTCATGGATACTGTGGAATCTGCTGATAGATTGGTGGGCGCCGCAGGTAAAGAAAAGACGACCATCTAACACGTTTTGATAGGCACCATGGGCTCTGCCAAAGACCGTCATCGTCAGTGTCAACTGCAATATGCTATTATGACGCATTAGACTGTGACATGAGTTTGTCATGGGCCGTGTTTGTGAAGGGCCGAGTTTGTCAAGCCAGGGCCGAGTTTGTTATAGGGCGATATGTCCCGGAATCCGATGTAGTCAGTGATTGGTGATGTGGGGGTAGAGAGGACTGACGAGTGAGGAGTAGCGTGGACAAGAGAAGCTGGAAATGTTTCACCCTTAAAATGACGAACGGACTTTCCCGTCCTTATCATTTAGACGAGCCCAATTTCATTTTAAGGGGCGTTAAGAGTGATTTTAGTTTTTTAATGAAATTCTTCTTAGTATACAGAAAAGCCCCAGATGGGACGCATAAAAAGAATGCCAGGCTTATCATGATGAGTTGAACAAACAATAGAACGAGTGATAGGAGTAGTTGGGGATGAAAAGCGACAAGAGAAGGCACCAGAAGTAGGGAATCATTGAGCAGCCGCCGGAATGGAGATCAATAGGCGGGGACGAAGGGGGCTATGGAAAAGAAACAGCAGGAGCCGAACAAATCAAAGGACAGTCCGACTGGTGGAACCGAAGGATTAATCAAGTCAAGACAGGAATGATACCAGTAGTACAACGTGGGAGATTGGTCTTCTTTGAGCAAGCGGCAGGAGGAATCACTGAGAGGTAAGAGCAGAGTCGTGCGTACTATTCGGAGAATTGGAGGAATTGTATCTAATGAAGAACAGGATAATGAAATTGCCTTAAAATAAGGTGGACGGTTGTGAAAAGAATAAGAGAATGGGGACAATTTAAGATGCCGGGATGTATAGCCACCGTAAGCAGGAGGGAAATAAGGGAGTGTGGGATAGATTATAGTGGAGATAATGTGGAAGGCAGAGAAGAGAAAATATCCCAAGGAGCTGAATGAACTTAATTTAATTAATGAATCAAAGAAGGATGCAGGAACCGACGGAGGACTAGATTTCGAACTAAAAATGAACATACATGCCTATGAAAAGCAGGAAAGGGCGGGTGATGAGCTGAAATTCATATCATTGTATGTAATGTACAAGATAATCAGACAAAGGCAGGACGCTGAAGAGACGGTGTGGAAAGGAACATAGGTCGGGTTGAATTACACCAGAAACAACGACCTCAAAGCTACCACAGTGTCAGGCCGGATCAAATCTTAATCAAGTTATAGCTGTAACAAACACAAATGCTATCAATGAAATGAACAGCTCGTATATATGGGTTAATGGGTTGGTCTAAGTAACGAGTGACAAAGGTACTGAATATACATTTAGATGCACTGTAAAAGAAATGATTCTTTCTACTCGTAATTGCTTAAACAATGTTAAAACTAATAAGGTTCAACTTTTTTTCTGGCAAATACTAAATCATATATACTTATTTGTGTCATAGAAATAAAGAGAGAAAAAAAAGAGAGAACTAGAAACTTTACCACAGAGAATCTCAAAGCCATGTCAGGTCTTATCACAGTTTCTGCTATATGTATTATAACTATTAAAGCTGTAATTTCTTATCAATGCGCACCTTAGTCCAAATGGGGCGAATGATAAATAAAAGCCAAGAAATAAAATCGTGTTTTCCTTCACATTTTTCAAAAGTGTTCGCAGATTTAAGTGGACCGCCGACGATAACTAATTGGTACACCTAGAAAAGAAAAAAAGAATACTAAAATCGCGTTATTACGGGGACATCATGCCAACACATTCGAAAGTTGTTTTCTCGCCAAATCTATAGGGGCACTTAAGAGGCTTAAGTAGCCGAAACCGTGGTATGGCCCATTCCCTTTCTCATCAAAAGTATGTTCACAGCTTTTAAAGGCTCTGTTTAATTTTTATTTGATATTACTGCAGCTGGTGTTGTGCCGTGTGGCGGCGCTAAAACGTCGCCCCGTACATTAGCCATAGTGCTGATTGTATTTTCTTTTGGGCCCTTTAAGATTAGCGAGTGTATTCTGAGAAATCACGATGTATTCTGAGAAATCAGAAAATTATTATCGGTTTAGATACATTTTCTAACCAACGTTTAATATATTTGGCCCTATTTGGATTATACTAGTCTTTGTATCGAGTACCCTGTTAATAGATGCAAAATTACAGTAATT
Organism: Rugalucina vietnamica; assembly: GCA_964017185.1. NCBI lineage: Eukaryota > Metazoa > Mollusca > Bivalvia > Lucinida > Lucinidae > Rugalucina > Rugalucina vietnamica. The sequence continues at coordinate 80,576,202 of OZ024869.1, read as the reverse complement.
CTCCTTGTTGCCAAATCTATAGGGTCACTGAAGAGGCTTAAGTAGCCGAAATCGCGGTATGGCCCATTCCCTTTCTCATTAGTATGTCCACAGCTCTTAAAGGATCTGTTTTATTTTTATTCATTTGTCAGTATTAACTTCAGTTTATATCATAATGAACAAGCACGCTGTCAATTCTTTATAAATGAGCCGCCTCGTGGAAAAACCAACAATGTGGTTTCCGACCAGGTCCGACACAAACCGCCCTGCACAATCACAGAAGACAGCTTAAAGCATGAAATTTCGTATTTAGGAAGTAGAGGGATTGTACTATCCGTGTAGCGAAAACAAAGGCGCTGATCAGCTTCGCGGTTACGGTTACCGCGAAGCTGATCTGCGCCTTTGTTTTCGCATATGCAAATTGTTGGTTTTCCCATGAGGCGGCTCGAATATGATATTCTGTTCATTTGCCAAGGAAGGCTGTCTCGTCCCAGTGTTCTTGCAAGTAGCAGATCTCAAAGTCCCATACACGATCTCTGCAACGGAAGAAGTGATGTGATATTAAGAGTGAACTAATATGAGTGATGTAAAGAACGACAAATGACCTCATTCCATAGTTAGAGGGCTCAGTCTGGCTTAAACGTAGGTTGCGTTAAGCAGACTCGCAGAAGCAAGCTGGACTCCAGATATCTCAAGATTATAAAATGGTTGTCACTTAGGGCGTCGGTCCTCAGAAATACAGGGAATGTCAAAAAAAAAAAAACAAAAAAAAAAAAAAAAAAAAAAATGCTACTGACAATGACCCTGAATATTAGTAGGGCTGCAAAATGTTTTTATATTGATTTAGTGGAGATGCAATTTTAATAATCACCAATAAACAGTGGTATCACAGACATTATAGGCGATCATAAATTCATATTCTCTTCTACAGAGATTTAATAATTCCTTCATTATGCCTGTCCTTATATCTGGTACATAATAAATTATTAAACCAGTGGGTGTCATAAAGTCAATAAATACCGGTACTGCCGATTCTTCTGTAGAATGTGTCTCTTTAGCACAACACTTACTCAAAATCGTCCAGATGTGTGCTGACAGCCCCGCGGATCACTTGCCCTTTCGGGACGATGTATCTTATATTCGCTCTGTACTTGTTTACTGGACCGGAGTAGGAACAATCTTCTGTGTGTAAACCTGCAATCAGACCTATACTGCATTAGCAACATTAAGCGTAAAAACAGCGGTGGTTCCGCTCAGCCTGACGTTTTGCTGGCACTTCAACTTTTATTGCCATTTTACTTTACAAAGCCCTGGCTCGGTTAACATTTTACTTTAGGAATGGCGTCTACAAGTTTGCCTAAGCACGAACATGGAAATACATTGTTTGACTGGCACTCGTAAAAAAACTATTGTCCACGCAAACGCACTCTTTCAAAAACCACCTTTATCATATCAAATCATATTTTTTCTGAAACACCTTGATAAGTGTGACACTGTCAGCCTCTTGCATTTCAAAAGTCTTAAAATCTGTCGCAAAAAAAAAATGAAAATCATAGTCGGCTTAGTAATCATTAGGAAAACACGCCCATGCAATATACAGAGATTCTTTAAGTTGTAAGTGAATTGAAAATATAAGTATTCAGCAGAATTTTTTTTTTTTATTTTTTCTTATTTTTGCTCAAAACATAGATTGTTGGTACACGTTAGAACCGCTTTCCGAGGCGGTTCTAACGAGTACCCACAATCTATGTTTTGGAGCAAAAATAAGGAAATAAGTATACCCCTGCAAACCCCAGTACTCTGTATATTGCATGGGCAAGTTTTCGTAATGAGACGGTATTCGGATTTGGCGTCTTACCAGTTGTTTCACAACAAAGGAACCTGAATTTTCTATCTTCATAATGATTTTGATGGATACTGTAAACTCCAGCTATGTAACCGTTTTTGGGACACTGGAACACCAACACTTTATCAAAGTCATTCACATAATCTGTAGAAAGTAAAAATAAGAAATATTTCCTTCTGAGATTCCATCAGTTGTCAGCAATGCCACTGTGTAGCAGTAATATTACGTCATTGATCGGATATAAAAAAAAATATCTCACACACGAAAAGCAAGTAAAATAGGTTTGTGTATTTGACGTCAACCTACTGAGTTGCATATAACTATTAGATGTTGAAATATTTTCGAAAATCATTATCGCTAATCGGAAGATGAATAAAAATGGATTATAATCAACCAGAAACTTATTTTCTTTCTGGAAGGTAAGACATGTTAAATTGCCATTGAAAGTGGGCGTTTGCGCATCTGGGGACAGTGCGAAACTGGAGACGGCGCTGTAACATTTGTCTGTCAATTAAAGTTTGTGTCTTAATTCGTTTAAAGAAGTTAAAGTGTGTGGATCTGCTTCGCTGAATAATTGCGATTTTAACCCATATTTGACGAATGGATTCTCCCATCATTATCATTGGATGAGTCCACTTTCATTTTTAGGTGTGTTAGGAGCGATTTTTATGTTTTATCTCATTTTTCGATGAAATTTCTCCGTGCAAAGAGAATAGCACGTGATAGGACGCCGCGTTCTGCGGCGTCAACTGGGGCTATGCTGTTTGCCTATGTCCCACTAAAGGGACGCCAGGCTTATAAATACAATTCTTGGTTAAGCTCGACAGAATCATTATAAACGTTTGCGATAATTTAACGAAAGATTATGCTAATGTGCGTCAGTGAATCACTCTCGACAATTAAAGGTAAAATCAAGCAATGATCAGGAACTCGTGTAATCCGGAACAAAAAGCAGCCTCGTCTCTAACATCTATTTGCTCACGGTTGACTATGTCAGCCTTTTTGCACTTGTGCGCGTTGCACAGCTTTACTCAGTCTATGCGAAACGCCTGAGATATAGGGTCGCATATAGTGTATCATACCTGTGGCACCAGGAGTTTAGAGATCAGGAAAATCAACGGAAAGATGAAGACATTATGTTACAAGAGCAGAGATGGATGGACCCTTACACAACTGCAGTAGACACATCATCATTTGAAAAATACCACAAAGCCGGTGTTACGACCTCACTTCCGGCGTTTCGAATAAGGACATAGTTAGAACACTTACTTGTCCAGTTACATTTTTCGGGTAAAGTGCCAATTTTAGTAGATATACTACTGCTAGCTTCTGTGAGGTTTCTGCAGTAGAAATGGTACAACCGGTCTGAGGAGAAGTAGCTGTATGTGCTCACCAGAGCGTAGAATGACTGATGAGCGCCTGTGCAGTAGAAGCTGAGAGGGCCATCTGGAGAATTTTGGTATGTAACAGAGGCAAACGCACTGCCAAGAGCAGCAAGGGTAACCCAGAGAAACTGAAAAACACAGGCGAGTTGCTGCACTGCATGTCTAGATACTCACCCACACATTATCTCAATATTGCGAATTCTCAGTTCAGTGGCCATGATTTGCTGTCTGAATAAAGTTACAACAGGCATTTTTAATTTTGCGGACAATGAGTGCTCGACATTTGGTATGACCATTCTATATAGCGTTGGTTTAGCCAAGTGCTTATTTTTCATGCTAAATGGAGTAGGTATCGTTTCATCTTATGATGTTATTTATGTCAAAGAGGTTCCTCTACCGGCAACAGTATTTTATTGAATCTTTTCCTGGACCTTCCATGCAACTCTGATCAGACATGAGCCGCATAATGAGAAAACCGGATTTATGCCTATGAGAAAACAAAGGCGCAGACCAGCTTCGCGGTAACCGCGAAGCTGATCAGCGCCCGTTTGTTTTCGCTACACGGATAGTACAATCTCTCTTCTTCTTGAATCCAAAATTTCAAGCTTCTAGCCTTCTTCTGTGACTGCACTATGTTGGACCTGGTCGGAAACCCCGGAGACCGGTTTTCTCGCGCCGCGGCTCATATAGTAGCCCATGTGGTACAGCGTCGGCATGTAAATTTCTGATTCGCCTTAGACTTATACAATACTTTCAATCATGCTCTTCCGGGGCCTGGCGAACGTCATTTCACTGAAACAAATCAACATTTACCCCCTATGCCAACATCCAAATGATTCCATACCATCGAGAACGTTTATGTTAGAAAGACTTACCAGAAAGGACGCCATTACAAAGACTAGGTCACATGTCTGCTGTCCCTGCTTTCTGCAGTTAGGATTTTAATGACCTTTTGACTTGTGTTTTCTTATCATTTAGTTGTACTTTTTTATACTGCTTACTCGTAGACGGTCGGCCTTTTTGAACTATGTACACATATACCAGCCGTGGTTCCAAACCGTGCTTTTAAAAAGCACGAGGATAGCTGTTTTGCGGGAAAAAACCAAAAACAACGATGGCGCCTGTATAATACAATATTCAGAGAAGTAAACAGACAACGTATTTGAAGATATTAATCACAACACAGCCGTCTTGTAACGGCCAGCTAAGAAACCACGAGAGGACTTCAACAGAGAGCCATCTCGTGGAAAAACCAACAATGTGGTCTGACACAAAACGGTCTGTAGTCACAGATGCAGGCTAGAAGCTTGAAATTTTGTAGTTAAGTAGAGGAGGCATTGTACTATCCGTGTAGCGAAAACAAAGGCGCTGATCAGCTTCGCGGTTACCGCGAAGCTGATCTGCGCCTTTGTTTTCGCCTATGCAGATTGTTGGTTTTCCCACGTGGCGGCTTAGATTTTACGAGGCCGATACGGGGCACATGGTTCGACTTTAACACTGCTGAAGATTTTTGGCAGGACATGCGACCTTTATAATGTTTTAAGGGATTTGGATTAACACCTTAGAGCCGAGTAGTGAGAAGAAACATTTAGGCATAGGTCTACAAATTGAAATTCAAGTTATCAAAACATTTTATCGGTGTAACCGCGCAATTTTATTTATGAGCGATCGAAAAATAGTTGAAATTATCAAAATTATCGCCCGGAGACCCTATAAGTCGAACAATCTTAAGATCGATTTCTCGCGTTAAGTCCCATGTGGTATTGACCATGGTTTGCGTCAGTTAAATTGGTCATTATATTGGAATAACAATGACAATAGGTTTAATCAAAATAACTTTTTAATTCCGGTCAACAATATTTATTCGTTTTCAATAAAGCTGTTTTGTGTCCTATGTGAATTCACAAAGTTTTCGGATACGGTGTCGATATACGAGATACATATACATTAAATATTTAGGTAAGCTATACACCTAATTATTTCAGAATAACCAGAGTGATAAGTTGTTCCCAGGCAAGATTTTACATCATTCTTGACGTGATTTCATCTGTGTTTGTAACTATGCTCATTCGCGTTTTTTGTTTCTAGATAACCCGTGTGAATAATTTACGCATAAAAGTATCAATTCAACTTGCTAGAGATATAAAGAAATTGGATTATTACTGAAATCTGAGCTAAAATATGAATATAGAGAAATATGCTCGTGAGTTTCATCACTATTTTTTTTCCAGAAATCTGAATGAATGATGCGCGTGCCCGCTTACATCGCTGTGTGCCTGTGCCTCGCTGGCGGATTCATCCGCGATGTAATGTGCGCTAGTGCTACAGATGCAACTAACCTAAGAACACAGCTGTTTGATACAAATGCCTACGACTATAAAGTTAGGCCGTCAAAGAATATGTCCGTCCCTATAGGTAATTATTGTCTGAAAGCCCTGCACGGCGGGGCCAAATTCGTAGTAAAAACTCCTCTGGGCCCCTTAAGACTTACAAAATAGGATTCAATTGGCCCATTGGTTTGAAGAAAGGTGAAGTAATAAAAATCATACGGCAGAAAGTTCGTATAGGTAATTGTCCAGGTGTGAGTCGATATTCACTATTAGATAAATAGGGCAATATTACAGTTTTAGTAAATAACTTTTGTAAAGTCAAAAATATCTTTAAGGTGCAAATGGTTTCAGATAGACAAAATATTCAGCTTTAATATGATGTTTTTATAATTAAGTTAGCATTATTAAAAATTAGTCTTTATGCGTGCATTGTGTAGACACTATCAAAATGATTAAACAAATAGAAAAAAATGCCGAATTTAGGAAAGGGTTCAGTCTTTCAATCTACCGTTTTAACTATTATTCACAAAAATATCACTAAGGTGCAAACGGATGCATATTATAGAGTTTTTATATTTTCATATGATATAATTTTTATAAAAGTGACATAAAGGGAAATTGGTCTTTATGCCTTAGGTATCCAAAAGTTTAAAATTTATTTTCTTGTCGTTTATGCTCGGGGTTTTCCGTAAATCCTACGGAACATCTCGGCTTACCTGTCGGTTATAGTACTTTATTGAATAACCGTTGAATCTGGGACTCGTGTGTATAGATAATGAAACCGGGACAGAGTCACTTAATCAATTAATATGCAAAGTCAGTGAACGACTTTAATAAATAAATAAATAAATTCTATCTTGCGGATGGATCCAAAATTAAGGCATAAAGTCAGTGAGCAAATAGATATGGAAAAATACTTTCCAAATACGGACATAATAAACCGCATATTAAGAAAGAAAGCAAGAACGAAATAAACTTAAGAAAGAAAGAAAGAAAGAAATGTATTGTGCAAATATAAAATAAATCCGTCGATCCGTGGATCAAATTATAATTATCGCTAAGATAAGAAAAATGGAAAGGTAGAGTCCGCAACAAAATTATTTCCATATATCAAATATTAAGCATTTTCAACAAATGACATTGTTTAATGTGTTTTATGTTCCGGCTAGCTTCGAGTCCGTTCAAGAAGCCGTGAAGAATAAAAGTTGTGTTTGGTCACGGTTAGTTTCTTGAAAGACCTACTTATTTGGAATATGTTACCGAATGAGATCATAATTTTGATAAAATTAAGGCACAAAAAAAATCCTATACAACATTTCATAATCTGAAACAATTTATGCCGTATTTTTTTTATTTTGTTCGTGCCTAAGTGCGTGTGTGGTTAGCTTTAAAATTTGTGATTTGTCTTACTTTTCAGAGAAACCATTAAAACTTACCTTCAAACAATGTTTTTTTTTTTTTTTTTTTTTTTTTTTTTTTTTTTTTTTTTTTTTTTTTTTTTCCAACAGATGTCTATTTGAACTTCAACCTCCTGTCCATAGTCGGATTGGATGAAGCCTCAGAAACGCTCACAACCATTGGTTACCTCTGGGCCACGTGGACCGACGATTATCTAGTCTGGAACATAACCGACTATGGGAATATAACCCTAATGTTCTTTCCCCAAAACGACGTATGGAAGCCCGACATTACACTGAGGAATTCGCTAGACGATTATAAACAGCTGGGGGACAAGTCGCTCAATGTTTTAGTCACGAACGATGGCTTTGTAGAATGGCTCCCATTTCAGGTACATGTACAAGACAGCAATCCCAGGAATTTTGTTTGTGTTGAGGTTTAACGTTCCAGTCAACAATTTTTAAGTCAAGTCGGGACGGAAATCCCAGGAATGCACCCCGCCCCGTTACAATACTAATATTTTGTCTGCTCAATATCAGTATACAAGTTCCTCCTATGAAACTGACAAATCATATGGAGCCTTCATGGGTAGAAGACAATCAAACGAAAGTTTTCAGACGTAAAATCGCAGCAGCCAACCAGAAGCGTGCAGCCATTGCAACTGCAAAAGAAAATAGATGGTTCAAGGCTTAGAATTTTTAAATAATTTATTTTTTTATAAACGAAGAGCTCTGTTCTATACCATCCCTGATCTTTATTTTTAATCGTGACGTAGACCATGGGTATGGGGTTTAGGGTTAGGCTAGTCAGAAAATATAATATTTAGTTGTGGGATCAGAATTTGACAAGTGCATTAGAATACTGGTTAAGTATAATAAGACATCGCAGACATATAATTTCACTGAACAATTTGTTGGGTGACCATCAATACATTTCACTTATCCAAACAATTATAGCTTTGATTACTGTCTCCCAGAATTACATTGTACATAATTTTCACTTTGATACTGTATACCTGTATACGATTCTATATGTTGCGCTCGTAACCAGAGCTTCCGAATAATTTTTTGTCTGTCTGTCTGTCTGTCTGTCTTTCTGTCATAATTTCCACTTTGATACATGTATTTGCAGGTGTTTAAATCGTCATGTTCATTGGACCTCACCAACTATCCCTATGACAGCCAGACGTGCGAGCTTACATTTGTAGCTTGGAGCTATAGCAAGAATGAGGTAAGAGTCCATGTAAACTGGCCCCGAGGTTATAAAACTTTTTTCATGCTCAGATCAGCTGAGACTAAAATTTATCCTGCTCATAAATGTTAAAATGCCAACAATTGTTGGCATTTTAACATGTATAAGCAGGATAAATTACAGGCCGTGGTGGTCTTAACCTGAAATTTCAATTCATTTGGGCAATTTCGTCCTTTATGAGCAGTTGAAATTTCATGCCTTGAATTTTGACTTAGAATGCAAAATCCAACTTTGTTTGGCCAATCAAAGCCAAATTTTGTGCAGCATCATTGGTAATGGAAAATGAAAATTTGTATAAATGGTGTAGGTCACATGACCAAGGTGTCTGCCATGGCTGTATATGGTAAAATTCTCTTCCAGAACTGTAAGTCTTTTCATTTTGAAAATTGCCATGATGGACCAGGAACTCTAGCTTTACAAAGATCATATCAATGATGGCCTTTGGATGGCAATAACCATCCGTACATATAAGATTATATAAGCCTTATTGACTTAGTTGGGTGGTTATATTTATGAAGCACATTTTGAGGGTCACGACATCCTAATGTTGGGTAAAGTCCCATAAAATGGAGGCAACATTCCGACATGACCATTGCTGTTGACTGGAACGTAAAGCATCAATTCAAACAAAATCAAACAAGTTCCAAAACATATTGAGGGATGTATCTAAATCTATTCAATAATGGAACTTGAATCTTGTATTTTCAGAATTCTCTGACAATAACCTTACATTTACATGTACCTTAGACCAAACTTCTGCCACAGTTTCTTAAAATGCATTTGTTTGTTTGTATTGAGTTTTAACATCCCTGTCAACAATTTTTCAGCCATGTTGGGACAGAGCCACCACTTCTTGTGTATTAACTGAGCCGCATCGTGAGAAAACCGGATTTTTGCCTAGGCGAAAACAAAGGCGCAGATCAGCTTCGCGGTAACCGCGAAGCTGATCAGCGCCTTTGTTTTCGCTACACGGATAGTACTATTTCTCTTCTTCTTAAATCCGAAATTTCAAGCTTCTAGCCTGTTTCTGAGACTGTACAGGCCGGTTTGTGTCGGACCTGGTCGGAAACCCCGAAGACCGGTTTTCTCGCGTCGCGGCTCAACTAGAACTCTGGGAAGCTTAATTGCATTGACAATTTTCTGACCCAAGGAGTAACTAAAACCCACTTGCATGACCTTAACAAAATTTAATTTCCCTGACTTTTCCTTTATGCATGGTAACTCTGGTTTATGACCATATATGAGCCGCCTCGTGGGAAAACCAACAATGTGGTTTCCGAAAAGTTCCGACAAACCGACCTGTACAAGCACAGAAAAGAGCAAGAAGCTTGAACTTTCGGATTTAAGTAGAAGAAGAATTGTACTATCCGAGTAGCGAAAACAAAGACACTGATCAGCTTCGCAGTTACTGCGCCTTTGTTTTCGCCTATGCAGGTTGTTGGTTTTCCCATGTGGTGGCTCAATATTATATTTAAAAGAATCTTTTTCTCTAAAAAATTACTAGTCCAAACAAAACCTTATTTCACAAAAAGGCCCCGTGGGAAGATGTGAATGAATATATAAATGGTCTTACATGACAAAAGCATGTTCCATGCCCATATATGGTAAAAGGCTTAAAAATAGTCTCCTTGAATAGCCGAAACAGCGGATGGCCCATCCCCCTATTTCATAAATGTTTTCACTGCTCTTAAAGGAACTCAGTTTTACTTTATTTTTCTCTAGAACAGTATGAGTAGGTTTTATTACCCTTTCTCATGAAGCACCGGGGGACTCAAGCTCTTGAATGAATGATGATAACCTATTTTGCATGGATGTCAACTAATTGCCTATGAATTTAAGTGGGGTAAAACTGTTGTCATTAAATAGGAAAATGGGCAAATGTATGTTAGATTTGTGATCTGGAGAATATTGTGACCAAAGTTTTGTTTTTGCACTGCCCTCAGCAGTTTAATTAGAGGCTAAAATTAGTATCAACCCTCAACCATTATTCGCCCTTGAGCTACATCAGGAAAACATGTCCTTGTAATGTATACCCCCATGAACCCCACTTTTATATAGAAAAACTGGGGTATGCAAGGGTATACATATTTTTCTTATTTTTGCTGAGGCGGTTCTAATGTGTACCCACAATCTATGTTTTGGAGCAAAATAAGAAAAATATCAAAAATTTTCAATTTTTAAAACTGAAAAATCTCTGTTTATTGCATGGGCATGTTTTCGTAACGTAGATAATCTTTGGCTGATATTTAATAAAACTGGGGAGTACAAGGGTATACATTATTTTTCTCATTTTTCTCCAAACTTTAATTTTGGGTACTCTTTAAAACGGCCTTGTCGATGAGGCACTAATGAGTACCAACAATAGTTTTAGTCCAGATATTAAGAAAAACAAGTATATTACACAGCTGAGAAACACATGGTATTGTTACATACAAACCGATAAATGATCGGGTGACGCACAATGAAATTCCGTCCAAAGTTGAGATGACAAATTCAAGTTTTCTTCTATTTACTCTATTGACTGATAGATAGGTGCAGTCAATGCAGAAATTGAATATTTATTGAATGAAAGTAACATAAGGAATCCAGGTTGTTTTCGCAAACACTTCCGCCCCATGAACAGATAGTACTTCCCATACAGTAACATTTACGTGTTTGCAAAAACAAAATAGCTGGGATTTCTTATGATACTTTCTTTCAATAAATGTTCAATTTCTGTATTGACTGCACCTACCTATCAGTCAGTAGAAGAAATGCTGTAGGAGAAAACTCGAAAATCTAACCCCAACTTCGTTCTCATTGTAGTGTGTGTCACCCACACCGATCATTTATCGGTTTGTATGTATATACAATACCAAGTGATTGTCAGTAGTGATATTAAGATATACTGAAAATAAAATATGAAGGTTTGATCCTTTGGAAGCAGTAAAAACATTTAAAGGGAGATAGTATGGACTATATTAAGTTACACTGAAAAGACCGTTTTTCGTAATGATAAAGATGCATGTTTCATTCTTCCACCATTCTGATTTTCAGGTCAACATGTTGGAAGGCACTAGCGGTATCGACACATTTGACTTCGAAAACAATTCAATCTGGGATTTGGTATCATCCAACGCCTTTGTAGAACAGGAAAAGTATGAAGCCTCAGTCAAATTCACCCTTACACTGAAACGAAAGCCTCGCTACACGATCTTGAACATCATCTTGCCGCTGATTATGTTGTCAATACTCAATGTTCTGGTATTTGCCCTGCCATGTGACTCTGGAGAGAAGGCTAGCTATGCTATTACAGTATTCCTAAGTTTTGCTGTGTTTCTAACAATAGTTTCTAGCCAGCTTCCAGCGAATTCGGACACAATTTCACTTTTCTCAGTGTATCTCATCATCCAGACCGTACAAAGTACCTTGATCACGGTAGTGTCACTGATACTCATACGTATCAGCAATTTTGATTCAGATACCCGAATCCCGAAGGTTCTAGCATATATGGTGGCATGCGTCAACTGTAAAGTATGCACAAATCATGCAGGTAAGATTGAACCCACCCAGAAAAACGAGAATGTCCAAATAACGACCATGGATGAAGGTTTTGAGAATAGACATACGAATATTGATGATCCAACAATACCGATAGAACAACAATGCACCTGGAAACAGGTTGTCAATGCTTTTGATTTCGTGTTTACCATTATCTTCAGTTTGTCGACCTTTCTGAGCACAGTGATTTGCCTTGCTCTTGCTGCAAATGGATAAATTCATGTTAGAACCGCCTCGACGAGGATTGTGGGTACTCGTTAGAACCGCCTCGACGAGGCGGTTCTAACGAGTACCCACAATCTATGTTATGAGAAAAAAGAAAAATATCAGAAATTTTCAGCTGAAAATTTTTATTTTTTAAAGCTCAAAAAATCTCTATATATCACATGGGCGTGTTTTCATAATGTAAGAGAAACTTAGTGCTTAATGTAGTAAAGCCCTGTTTGTTTGAAGTTACTTTATGCCCCAGTAAACAGCTACGGATGTTTTTTAGAAGGTAATCTCTAACGTCTACCAGACAATGATGTTCTATATAGCGCACCTATAGTCATCCCAGGTGCAAGTAGCCGGTACTCAGTGCACCAAGTGACAAAAAAGCTATTCCTGAATAAAATGAAAAGGAATATTAAGATCTTAATTAAATTAAAATATTAAATTAAAATTAAGATTTGGTCATAGAAAAAGTCTATTGGCACTCTGGCAATAGACTTTTTCTATGACCAAATCTTAATGTGTGGGACATGATTGATCACGGATTAGCTTCATTACAAATTATACTATCTATCAAGCTATTGTACCCAGTATTATGCATTTATTTTCAAAGCTGTGATAAATGAGCCGCCCCATGGGAAAGCCAACAATCTGCATAGGTGAAAACAAAGGCGCAGATCAGCTTCGCAATAATTGCGAAGCTGATCAGCACCTTTGTTTTCGCAACATGGATAGTACAATTCCTGTACTTTCTTAATCCAAAAGTTCCAGTCTCTAGCCATCTCCTGTGCTTGTTCAGCCTAGTTTGTGTCGGACCTGTTCGGGAACCACATTGTTGGTTTTCCCACGAGACGGCTCAAATATTTATAACAATTCTATGTCTTTCCATTGTTTATATTTTTTGATATGTACGAAGAGAAATGAACTGCTGGCAATTATGCTGAACAGTCACTTTGCCTTAACATATGCAAATTCAGGTTTTATGCGAACTTGCTCAATGTATCCAATATTTTGCCTGGAATATGTTGTTTATTACATGAAGTTTTGTTACATACCGTGTCATTGTTTATGTCCCCTATTACCCAACATGCTGTTTTGTTTGTTTGAGCTGGTGCTTTATGTCCACCGTCAACAGCTAAGGTCATGTCAGGATGGTCAGTTAACCTAGCCACACTGTTCTTGGACAAGCCTCCAAATGGCAGATAACCAGTGCTTAGTGCACTTTTTTTTATCACATTCATGCTCTTCTTGAATGAGAGAAAGCGGAAGAAAGGCTGTAGAAATATTTTTATGACCAAATCTTCATGAATGAAATGTACCCATAAGGTGCAGCAAATTGGACAACATTGGCATAATTGGCTGGATATATTAGCCGCCTTGTGGGAAAACCAACAATGTGGTTTTTGAACAGGTCCGCCACAAACTGGCCTGTACAAGCACAGAAAAGAGCTAGAAGCTTGAAATTTTGGATTTAAGTAGAAGAGGAATTGTACTATCCGAATAGCGAAAACAAAGGCGCTGATCAGCTTCACGGTTACCGCGAAGCTGATCTGCGTCTTTGTTTTCGCCTATTCAGATTGTTGGTTTTCCCACGTGGCGGCTCATATGTAAAATAACACTAAACATACTAAATTGAACAGGTTTAGGCCTTGTTGTTTCAAAGCTAAGAAACAAATCTGGTTTTAAAACATAAAACTTAAATCTGCAAAAAAAGCAAAACCTTTAATTGAAATTAAATTTCACCAAAAATAAAGTTCATATTAATCAAATCTGGCATTCTTTGATCCAACATAAATCAATAACAAGTAGCCCAGGGGCAACGATCGCTCACCTGAGAGTCAACAAGTCCAGTCACTGGACAAAGTAACTGGGGTTTTTACCATATATGGGTATGGTGGCCATTTTGGTCATGTGACCTTGAAACCCTACTTAATCAGCAGAAGAGCTCTTGTCTGGGTTGTGTATCCTCTTTTCTGCCATTTTGGTTCACTTGAAAAAATCATCTAACAAGGTCAGGGTCCTATAATGACCCCCGTGGTGGGGCCATATTTGACCCCAGGGGCGAGATTGGCAGGATTTATGTAGAGCTCCACATGACAATGTTGTATATCAAATATACAAGCTTTGTGTCATGCTGTTCCAGAGAAGATTTCCATTATAAGTCTATGGTAGATAATGACATGCCTGGGGTGTGGCCTGTATGGACCCCAGGGGCACCGTTGGCAGCATTTATAAAGGAGAGTATTATACATTGGTCCACACAACATATGAAAGCTCTGGGCCATTTGGTTTCGGAGAAGAAGATTTTTTTTCGTTTTTCCCATGACGCCCCCGGGGCGGGGCCCGTATGGACCCCAGGGGCACAGTTGGCAGGATTTATAAAGAGGACCACTATACATTGCTAAAAACAAAATATGAAAGCTTTGGGCCTTGTGGTTTCGGAGAAGAAAGATTTTTTAAAGTTTTTCCCATGACGCCCCCAGGGCGGGGCCCGTATGGACCCCAGGGGCACGGCTGGCAGGATTTATAAAGCGGACCACTATACACTGCTACACACAAAATATGAACGCTCTGGGCCTTGTGGTTTCGGAGAAGAAGATTTTTTATGTTTTTCCCATTGTCTATGGGAGCTAATGAGCCCCGGGGCGCGGCCATTTTTGACCCCAGGGGCATGATTTGCAGAATTTACATAGAGGACCACTAAACACTGCTACATACAAAATATGAAAGCTTTGGGCCTTGTGGTTTTGGAGATTTTTTTAAGTTTTTCCCATGACACCCCCGGGGCGGGGCCCGTATAGACCCCAGGGGCACGGTAGGCAGGATTTATAAAGAGGACCATTATACATTGCTACACACAAAATATGAAAGCTCTAGGCCTTGTGGTTTTGGAGAAGAAGATTTTTTTATATTTTCCCCATGACGCCCCCGGGGCGAGGCCCATATGGACCCCAGGGGCACGGTTGGCAGGATTTATAAAGAGGACCACTAGACATTGCTACACACAAAATATGAAAGCTCTGGGCTTTTTGGTTTCGGAGAAGAAGATTTTTTTATGTTTTTCCCATTGTAAGTCTATGGGAGCTAATGACCCCCGGGGCGGGGTCATTTTTGACCCCAGGGCCATGGTTGGCAGGATTTATAAAGAGGACCACTAAACACTGCTACACACAAAATATGAAAGCTCTGGGCTTTGTGGTTTCAGAGAAGAAGATTTTTTTATATTTTCCCAAAGACGCCCCCGGGGCGGGGCCCGTATGGACCCCAGGGGCACGGTTGGCAGGATTTATGAAGAGGACCACTAGACATTGCTACACACAAAATATGAGAGCTCTTGGCCTTGTGGTTTCAGAGAAGAAGATTTTTATATGTTTTTCCCATTGTAAGTCTATGGGAGCTATCTGTTGCCATGGAAACCAGAGTTCTGATCCGACCTGGCCCAAAACCTTATACAACCTTTCCCCCTCCTCAATGATGCTGTAGATAAAATTTGGTCATGTTTGGCCTTGTTGTCTTAGAGATATTCAAGTTTTAAAATGTGGACGGACGGACGCACAGACGCACGGACGCCGGCTCGACTACTATACTATAAGCTCACCTTGTGAGCCTTCGGCTCAGGTGAGCTAACAAAATCTATAGAAACAGAAACTAATTCATATCACCCATGACAAAATACTAAATTTCAGCATATGGGAAAAACAAAGGCTCAGATCAGCACCTTTGTTTTTGCTATGCAGTACAATCTCTATTCTTCCTTAATTCCATCATCTGTGGCTGTACAGGCCAAATTGTCAGATAGGTTTTCTTGCCTTTCAGCTCATAACAGAGTAGAACCTGATAATGAGCCATGTTAGATTTATACATAATAATTTCATTTGAACACACAAAAAATAAATGAGCCTTTGTATGAGAAAACAAGCATTCTGGCATGCTGAGAATATTCTCTTATATAATTAAGTGTGGTTACCCGAGAAACTAGGTGCTAACTCAGGTTAGATAAGTGAGGTTTTGAGGCTTCCTGCTGATAACAGGTGGCTTTGATTCATCCTGTAGTAATTATTGCAATAAAATGCTGCCGTGGTCAGAGTCTGATACATGTATCTGCTTGGTCATTAAAGGTAATCGGATACCACAATCAAAAGATTGGAAAATACATGTATATAAAGTTTTAGTTTTTAAATTGTACAAAAATTTTAAGGTTACAGCTGTAAAGAGGGGGAAAAGTTAATTGAATTTTGTTTTTCAAACTTTAAATTTGACCAAAAATTAACATTTTTAATACTTTGTTGAGGTAAAGAAAATGGGCAATATACAGGTAAATGTAACAAAAGACTCTATGTGTTAATTAGTTCATTTACATAATAGGTGCATAACAGTAAGATAAGAATTCTTGTTTACAGATATAAGAGATGTTCTCATCATGTTGACAAATAGATCCGACACAAACCAGTCTGTACAGCCACAGAAAATAGCCAGAAGCTTGAAATTTCAAATTAAAGGAGAAGAGGAATTGTGCTATATGTGTAGCAAAAGCAAAGGAGATGATCAGCTGTGTAGTTACTGCACAGCTGGTCTGCACCTTTGTTTTCATCTATGCATTTTGTTGGTTGTCTTTTGCGGCGGCTCAAATAATAATTTCATTTGAACACAATAAATCATACATGCATATGGCACCGTTTCAATAGACACTGAGAATGTTTTCTTACAGTTGAACTAGACTGATCAAAGAGCAGACAAATCTGCAACTTGTATTTCAACCACGTCATGAGAAAACCAACAATGTAGACTAGTTTCCAAACAGGTTCAACACAAACCAAGCTGTACAAGCACAGAAGATGGCTAGAGGCAGGAAATTTTGGATTAGAAACTACAGGAATTGTATTAGCCATGTAGTGAAAACAAAGGCGCTGATCAGCTTTGCAGTTACTGCTTAACTGGTCTGCACCATTGTCTTCGCAAATGTGAAATGTTGGTTTTCTCATAACGTGGTTCATTTATGTTTTTCAAAGCACAATACATGGTATAAGTCATAAAAAAGCATTTTCTCAAAATAGCACATTATTCATTTGAACACAAAATAGTACAATGGATATGGCACTGTTTTAATAGAACACATACAGGTGGTCAATAGTCCTAGAGAATGGCACTTAATGTATAATCTAGTTATTGAACTTTTATTCTGTAATTATGCCAAGTTTCTTATCCATATCATAATCAAATGAAAAACATCTTAAACATACAATTTCATAAGCTTTTGTTGCAATATTATATATGATTAACAGCAAATGTTTTGAAACCAGAGGACCAATGGTCCTGTAAACACTCACCTAAAATCTGCTGTATATACCAATAAACATAAATATTATGAAAAATAGCCCCAGTAAAGGGTTAGATGAAACCCTGTCAGGCCAATTTTTTTCCCCAGAATAATCAACATACTACCCATTTACCAATCTCCTACAAGTTTTACTCTTCATATGACATTTTAACAGTCTTACCCATTCAAATGCATAGGGGACCCATGTTGACCTTGCCATAAAATAGGTCACGGTCATCACAGGTTCATGATTTATATATACACTGTAGTACTTTAGCCATCGATGCTTCATGCCAAGTTTCTTTGAAATCAGTCTATTGGTTCCTGAGAAGATTTTTTTAAGGATTTTTACCATATATGGGCATGGCGGCCATCTTCGTCATATGACCTGGATTATCTATATACACATTGGTTACCCCATCCTATAGATGCTTCACATAAAATTTGGCTTTGATTGGCCAAGTGGTTTCAGAGGAGAAGATGTTTGAATATTATGAAAATATACATGTATACTGCCCCGGGGTGGGGGCATATGAGCTCCTGGGGACCTTTTTTTCAGAATCATTAATATTCAGTCCTAATGTGCATTTCCTTCAAGACTTTCACTTTAAATGACATTTTAAAAGTTTTCCCCATTCAAATGAATTGGCGACCTATGTTGACTTGCCGTAAAATAGGTCAAGGTCATCACAGGGTCATGATCTATATACACACATTGTAGTACTTGAGTCATCGATACTTCATGCCAAGCTTCGTTGAAATTGGTCCGCTGTTTCCAGAGATTTTTGAAGGGTTTTTACCATATATGGGAGTGGCAGCCATCTTGGTCATGTGACCTGGATTATTTATATACCCATTTTATAGATGCTTCACATAAATTTTGGCTTTGATTGGCCAAGTGGTTTCAGAGGAGAAGTTGTTTGAATATTGCGCAGATATACATGTATATTGCCCCGGGTGGCCGCATATGAGCCACCGGGGTCCATTTTTTTCAGAATCATTAATATTCAGTCCTACTGCCCATTTCTTGCAAGACTTTCACTTTAAATGACATTTTAAAAGTTCTCCTCATTCAAGTGCATTGGCAACTTATGTTGACCTTGCTGTAAAATAGGTCAAGGTCATCACAGGGTCATGATTTATATTTACATTGTAGTACTTGAGTCATCCATACTTCATGCCAAGTTTCGTTAAAATGGGTTCACCGGTTCTGGAGAAGATTTTTAAAGGTTTTTACCATATATGGGCGTGGCCGCCATCTTGGTCATGTGACCTGGAGTGCGTAGGTTGTTCGGAAAGTTTGGTAATTGTGTTATATCTCTCATAATTTTCATCCACTGCACTGGAAAGTTGGTGTGCGTGAACTTCCACTTATTTTGAATTGTTGATAGAATAAGAGCTGTCGCAGGACAGCGTAGCTCGCCTGACTTGTGCTTTACCACTAAATCTATCAAAGTCTATGACCAATGACCTTAAGGTCACTCAGGTGAGTCCTGGCGATATAGCATAAAACTTCAGACCAATATCAACTTGATACATTTACATGTTCAAGACGTACATAGGTATAAAAACCTTAACCAAAAACTTTAACACAAAATTTCTAAGTCCGTGACCTTGACCTCAAGGTCACCCAAGGTGGGTCATGATGGTACTGCATAAAACTTCAGACCACTATCTACTCACATGCAAAGTATCAACTTGATCCATTGCCATGTTCAAGAGATATAGACTTATAAAAACTTGAACCAAAAACTTAAACACAAAATTTCTAAGTCCATGACCTTGACCTCAAGGTCACCCAGGGTGGGTATTGATGGTATTGCATAAAACTTGAGACTACTATCTACTCACATGCAAAGTATCAACTTGATCCATTGCCATGTTCAAGAGATATAGACTTATAAAAACTTTAACCAAAGTCCATGACCTTGACCTCAAGGTCACCCAGGGTGGGTCATGATGGTACTGCATAAAACTTCAGACCAATATCTACTAACATGCAAAGTATCAACTTGATCCATCAGCATGTTCAAGAGATATAGACTTATAAAAACTTTAACCAAAAACTTTAACATTTGAGCAACGCGAACGCTAACGCCGACGCCGGGGTGATTGCAATAGCTCTTCCTGTACTTTCATACAGGCGAGCAAAAAAATGAAAGAAAGCTGACCACAGAAACCAAACATACAGGTTGCCGTGGCAACGTCATCATCGGTACCCGGAGCAGTCCGAAAAATATCACTTTTTTAAATGTAGTCCTACAGAAATAAACATAATTTCTGACTGTTTGCTCATCGCCAGAGAAGCATGGAATCGTCTTGTAATATTTCAACAACATGACATTGTTTCCTGAAAATTTAAAATCAATTTGATGTTCCAAAAAGAAGTTATGGTCCTTTATTTCGATGGTTATATGGGAAAACCATGACGTCAAACTGTGTCGTTGCGTTGCAAAAGATTATGAACATCGGTATTGTCTTCATAAAACACCCACAGCAACACTTAAGATGGTCAAATAAACTGGAAAACTATGAATAATGTAGTCCAGCATTTATGTACAAATGATTCTCATGTTTTAAGAGTGGAACAAGTATAAGCTTTAACAACAAGAACTCCGCGGAGGTCGATATCGCACCTGCATCGGGCAAAGTCAATAGACCGTGAAATATAGTTCAAGGGCACCAGGTCAAGGTGCGTGCTTGAAGGGCATGTCAAGGACAATTACTATGCAATGCTTCAGACTCGCAGCTATCTCTGATGTCGAGAAAACCAAACTTTGACGTAAAAATTTTCAAAGTCAGTGGACCATGAAATATAGGTCAAGGGCACAGGGTTAAGGTGCGTGCTTGAAGGGTATGTCAAGTACAATTACTATGCAAGGTTTCAGACTTGCAGCTATCTCTGATGTCGAGAAAACCAAACTTCGACGTAAAAATTATCAAAGTCAGTGGACCGTGAAATATAGGTCAAGGGCACCGGGTTAAGGTGCGTGCTTGAAGGGTATGTCAAGGACAATTACGATGCAAGGTTTCAGACTCGCAGCTATCTCTGATGTCGAGAAAACCAAACTTAGACGTAAAAATTTTCAAAGTCAGTGGACCATGAAATATAGGTCAAGGGCACAGGGTTAAGGTGCGTGCTTGAAGGGTATGTCAAGTACAATTACTATGCAAGGTTTCAGACTTGCAGCTATCTCTGATGTCGAGAAAACCAAACTTCGACGTAAAAATTATCAAAGTCAGTGGACCGTGAAATATAGGTCAAGGGCACCGGGTTAAGGTGCGTGCTTGAAGGGTATGTCAAGGACAATTACTATGCAAGGTTTCAGACTCGCAGCTATCTCTGATGTCGAGAAAACCAAACTTAGACGTAAAAACTTTCAAAGTCAGTGGACCGTGAAATATAGGCCAAGGGCCCTGGGTTACGGTGCGTGCTTGAAGGGTATGTCAAGGACAATTACTATGCAAGGTTTCAGACTCGCAACTATCTCTGATGTCGATAAAACCAAACTTCGACGTAAATGTTGACAAAACTTCGACGTAAAAATTTTCAAAGTCAGTGAACCGTGAAATATAGGTCAAGGGCACCGGGTTAAGGTGCGTGCTTGAAGGGTGTGTCAGGGACAATTACTATGCAAGGTTTCAGACTCGCAGCTATCTCTTATGTCGAGAAAACTAAACTTCGACGTAAATGTTGACGGACGAACGAACGGACGAACGTACGGACGGACGGAAATTTGAACTCCTATATCGCATCCTGCTATAAGCAGGTGCGATAAAAAGCTTGGTCTACGCTTCGCATATATAAACTAGATTGTCAAAGAATCTGACCGTACTCCCATTTCATCGTGGTGCATTTGACTGAACAGAAATAAAACGCTGCGCGGTGAAAGCATTCATACCTGACAATCGACCGTCACAATTCTGTCGGTTCATTTCATTCCGTTGTGGCTTTGATAGAATGTAATTGGCTACACGGCAGGTGGGGCACTGTCAAAGCTTTCATACCTGACCATATAGCGTCACAATACCGTCGGTTCATTTCAGTCCGTTGTTGCTTTGATAGAATGCAATCATGCACCAGTTCCACGAATTTAACAATTTGCCCCATTTTTGGTACCTACTGCACCATTGGTACAAATGTTACCAATGCATGAGTGTTTGGGGGTGTTTACACGGTCCTTGGCGAAACGACCCGGAATCCTACTAACACGATGGTCAAGCCACTAGACTCAAACGTGCAGTTGCAGTTGTAGAGAGGTGTATGAGTTGTCTTGTAAGTAGGTCAATCTCAAACCTTAGAGTAGTCTACGCGCTGGCGCGTAGACAATAAAAGCAACTGATGGCGATTTTAGAAGTAACCAACTGGCAGTGGCATTGTGTTCCATTAAGAATTGCGAAAAATTGGATGATTTAGCGGAGAATATTAGCAAAATAGACTCAGGGAGATGTATCACCACATACTGATACTAGTTACGAAACCTTATCACAAAAGAATGGACAGACACATGAAATGCATAGATATTGTTGGTGTTTATGCTAAGAAAGTGTGATCATCGCCAACTGGATTAAAATAATGTTTGACGTTTTCGCAACGTCATTGACGTTGGCATGCTCCGGGTACCCGTACCACACATTTTTGTAATGAACATATTTTTATTATATCTTAGTGCATCATTTTGGTTTTCACAGCATTTATAGAGGACATGTTGAAGTTGAAATAGGCATGCTTCTTTTTGTTTTACTGTGAATATTATGTGAATGATCAGACCATTATTCGAACTTTCCGAACGCCCCTCGTATTTATATACACATTGGTTCCCCCTGCCTATAGATGCTTCATATAAAATTTGGCTTTGATCGGCCTAGCGGTTTCAGAGGAGAAGATCTTTGAAATTGTGGACGGACCAACCGACAACGGATCATGGCCATCCTATAAGCTCACCTTGTGAGCCTAACAGCTCAGGTGAGTTAAACAAATCATTGAGATTTTTGCAAGCACTACACTAGGAGATACTGTGTAAACAGGATATCAACCCATTACCGTAAAAGTTTTGAATCAAAGAGCTCAACAACACACATGAACCTTATTCAAGAAATAAGTTGGTAATTCTCGCTACTGAGAGACTAACGATCATATTAAAGCACCTAACAACTTGTGAACATAAAAACAAACTGGAATAACTGGCATTACAATCGAGTATTGTCTATAAAATAGTAATATATTTTTCTGAGATCGAGGTAATATGAGAATATTTCCCTCCAAATATATCACAAGTTTTTGAGATCTTCCAGAATCAAGAATGCATATAAATGAGCCGCCTCGTGGGAAAACCAACCAGAGGACCAATGGTCCTGTAAACGCTCACCTGAGATCTGCTGCATATACCAATAAACATGTTTGAATATTATGGTGTTTAACTCCAGTACAGGGGCAGATAAAGCCCTGGGGCCATTTTCTTTTTTCAGAATCTTCAATATTTCGTCCATTTGCAAATTTCCTGCTGGCTTTTCCCTTCAAATGACATTTTAACAGTTTTCCCAATTCAAATGCAAAGGCAATCCATGTTGACCTTGCCATATTATATAAACTTGGTCAGGGTCATGATTTATATATACAGTGGTGTTATGGCTAAAACCCCAAATTAGCCGTTTTGACGGCTAATTTGTTAACGGCTAATTGTAAAATTTCGCGGCGAAATTGTGTGAGAAATATAAGTCAGCGCGGAATTTCGCGGCGAAATTCCGCCGCGAAATTCCAGATTTCGCGGCGAAATTTCGCGGTGTAACACGGCGAAAAAAGAATACCTGTCATTTCGCATAAAAATCAATTGACCGGTGTTTCGAGGTGTTTTTTTTGTTGGTTAAATTTAATTTTTATTTAGATGTTTTATATCATTTCAAATCGTATCAATATTTTGTTTTCGTTTCAATTTTGTATAATTATCGTTTTAGTCCCGACATTCACAAAAGATTTATTGTTTAAATTTCATTTTAGCTTGTATGCATTTATTTCTGTTCAAGTCGTATAAATATTTGTTTTCTTTTCAATTTTGTATGATAATCGTTTAAGTTGTGTTGTATTCGTGCGAAAATGTTTTGAAGTTTCTACGACCCTAATTATCGGCGTTGTGTTTATTTTCATGCTTCTTTTTGAGATTAATCAGACTTACCCGATAATTTTAGATCCAATTATCTAGCTTAATTAACAAAACAAAAGCTTATAGCGGCGTAAGCAATTTAATGGGATGATTTCCCACAGATTTGATTGTTTGTATTGAGGCTGAACGTCCCAGTCACCAATTTTTCAGTCATGTCTGGATGAAGCTACCCTTTCCTGGGTATTATTAGTACTGTTGGTAGTTTATATGCCATACTCAAGGACAAACACGGCGTCGCCAGTGCGGATCAAACTAATGACCTCTCGATTCGGAGTCTGATGCACTACGACTATGCCACCGCGACCCCAACCAACAGATGTATACAAGTCTTTGGATTCAACATGATATAGCAATCGGCTTCAACTCTTCTTTAGACATTTAATCGCCTGTGGTAATGACACTGCTAAAAGCATCAGTGAATTTTCGATTACGTCTAGTGGACGCCGTTTCGTTGAAATCAATTAAGTATAAACGACATTTGGTCGCATGCGACCTTCACCGGGTCGATACAATATTCGGTCGAATATGAGCAGAGGAGCAATGTACATGTACAAAACTGTGTCGAAATATTGTCAATAATTGACGGGGTTCTTTTGCTAACTTGTGCGCCTTCTAAATCAACATGTACGAATGGCTTTGAACATGCACATGCATGTCGAATGTCAAGACCTCATTTTATACAAGGCACAACACACTAGGAAAAAGGAGGATACTTTGTTTAAAACAAAATATTGTAGTTCATACTTGTACACTAATTTTGTGTAATAAATGGGTCATATGAAGTTTTCAGTTTATTTCGGAACACATATATACGGTAAGGGCCACGAGTACGCACCGTGGCAATATGAGTGCATGCTGCATACATCGATGGTGAATAGATTAATCAGAACAAAGTTGAGCGCAAAAGCCTAAAGGTGGATTGTATGAATTGACCGGAAACAAAATGTCCTGTGTTCGATTCCTATATTCGTTGGGTTTCGTACTTGAGCAAAACCGGTTAACATGTATTACCCTGAAAGTTTTGTCGCCATGGGACTCAAACATTGTTGACTGTTAAACTGAACCCAGGATGATCTTCGTTAGTTGTACTTCTACAAGGCAAGTTCAATTATGTATAAATCGATATGATTGCGATTAGTCTTGTTCTGGCATTCATAGAGGGTGATCAGAGTGGTAACCAGCAAGCCCAAATGTCAAAATGTCGCTTTATGTTTTGTCGTTTTTACATGCTTGATCTCAAATTAAGTTATCGTAGTTCACACCTTAAACGATATAAAGTGAAGAAATTGAGGAAACTGTTAAAAAAGAAAGCAAGGAATCTAACTGTTAACTGAGCAATACCCTTAAAGTTTAGACAATGCACAAACAAGGCACAACGTTAGATGGGCCCTGTCCATTGGGACCTTAAGAAACATATGGGCTGATTGTGCCTCCAGGCAAAACTTATACGATACTGCCTGATCATCTGATTACTGGTTAACCGCTCAGGTCTGTGCCTGCCTAGGAAAAATGGTTTCAAGTAAAATCATCCATACATATAAGCAGTATTGGCTTAGAGGGGTTGTTTTATTTCAAACACTTGTTGGATATCATGACGTCCCATAAAATGGAGGCAGCGTCCCAACATGACCATTGCTGTTGATTGGGATGTAAAGCGTCTATTAAAACAAACAAACAAAGATTCAACGAGCTGGCTCATTACGTTATAAATATTTTCGTCTATCCGTGATTTTGCTATCGTACCATGTAATACCAATGTAAAAGTCGCATTATGCACGTTTTTCATTTCTATACATGCAGAATTGTACATACTATTAATGTGCATGTAAATCACGACCTATACTAGGAACAGATGATCATAGTGTGGTCATTAAATAATAATAAAAAATAAATAAATGTTAACATTTACAGGTATTTCGCCGTGTTTCGCGGCGAAATAGGAAATTTAAACTTACCTGTTGTAAGCCTTAAAAAAAAAAAAAAACGAATTTCGCCGCGAAACACGGCGAAATTTCACCGCAAATCGGATTTTCGCGGTGAAAAAATAACCGATTAAACGTTTAAGTTTTCCCATTGCCGGTGAAATTTCGCGGTGGTTTCGCCGCGAAAAATCTCAAGTGATCAGCGCGAACTGTGCAAAAATGGGTTTTTAGCCATAACACCACTGTACATTGGAGTACTTTAGCCATCGATGCTTCATACCAAGTTTCCGTGAAATCAATCTATCAGAGAAGAAGATTTTTTATGGGGTTTTACCATATATGGGCACGGCGGCCATCTTGGTCATGTGACCTAAATTATTAATATACACATTGGTTCCCCCATCCTATGGATGCTTCACATAAAATTTGGCTTTAATTGGCCAAGCGGTTTCAGAGAAGATGTTTGAATATTTTGGTAATATACATGTATATTGCCCAGGGTGCAGCTATATAAGCCCTTGGGTCCAACTTTTTTAGAATCATTAATATTCAGTCCTACTACCCATTTCCTGCAAGATTTTAACCTCAAATGACTTTTTAAATTTTTTCCAAATTCAAATGCATAGGCGACCTATGTTGACCTTGTCATAAAATAGGTCAAGGTCACCACAGGGTAATGATTTATATATACATTGTAGTACTTTAGCCATCCATGCTTCATGCGAAATTTCTTTGAAATTGGTCCACCAGTTCCAGGGTAGAAGATTTTTGAAGGGTTTTCACCGTATATGGGCATGGTGGCCATCTTGGTCATGTGACCTAGATTATTTATATACACATTGATTCCCCTATTTTATAGATGCTTCACATAAAATTTGGCTTTGATTTACCAAGCGGTTTCAGAGGAGAAGACGTATGAATATTTTGGAGATATACATGTATATTGCCCCGGGGTGGGGGCATATGAGCCCCTGGGGTCCAATTTTTTTCAGAATCATTAATTTTCTGTCCTACTGCCCATTTCCTGCAAGACTTTCACTTTAAATGACTTTTTAAAAGTTTTCCCCATTCAAATGCATTGGCGACCTATGTTGACCTTGCCATAAAATAGATCAAGGTCATCACAGGGCCATGATTTATATACACATTGGAGTGCTTTAGCCTTCATGCCAAGTTTCGTTGAAATCAATCCACCTGTTCTGGAGAAGAAGATTTTTGAAGGGTTTTTACTGTATATGGGCATGGCGGCCATCTTGGTCATGTGACCTAGATTATTTATATACACATTGATTCCCCCATTTTATAGATGCTTCACATAAAATTTGGCTTTGATTTACCAAGCGGTTTCAGAGGAGAAGACGTTTGAATATTATGGAGATATACATGTATATTGCCCCGGGGTCGGGGCACATGAGCCCCTGGGGTCCAATTTTTTTCAGAATCATTAATTTTCAGTCCTACTGCCCATTTCCTGCAAGATTTTCACCTCAAATGACTTTTTAAAAGTTTTCCCCATTCAAATGCATTGGCGACCTATGTTGACCTTGCCGTAAAATAGGTCAAGGTCATCACAGGGTTATGATTTATATACACATTGGAGTGCTTGAGCCATCGATGCTTCATGCCAAGTTTCGTTGAAATCGATCCACCGGTTCTGGAGAAGAAGAGTTTTGAAGGGTTTTTACCATATATAGGCATGGCGGCCATCTTGGTCATGTGACCTGGATTATTTATATATACATTGGTTACCCCTTCCTATTGATGCTTCACATAAAATTTGGCTTTATTTGGCCTAGGGGTTTCAGAGGAGAAGACGTTTGAATATTTTGGAGATATACATGTATATTGCCCCAGGGTGGGGGCACATGAGTCCCTGTGGTCCAATTTTTTTCAGAATCATTAATATTCAGTCCTACTGCCCATTTCCTGCAAGACTTTCACTTTAAATGACATTTTAAAAGTTTCCCCATTCAAATGCATTGGCGATCCCCATTCAAATGCATTGGCGACCTATGTTGACCTTGCCGTAAAATAGGTCAAGGTCATCACAGGGTCATGATTTATATACACATTGTAGTGCTTGAGCCATTGATGCTTTATGCCAAGTTTCATTGAAATCGGTCCACCGGTTCTGGAGAAGAAGATTTTTTAAAGAAGATTTTTTAAGGGTTTTTACCATATATGGGCATGGCGGCCATCTTGGTTATGTGACCTGGATTATTTATATACACATTGGTTCCCCCTTCCTATAGATGCTTCATATAAAATTTGGCTTTGATTGGCCAAGCGGATTCAGAGGAGAAGATCTTTGAAATTGTGGACAGACGGACGACGGACGGACGCCGGATCATGGCCATCCTATAAGCTCACCTTGTGAGCCTAAAGGCTCAGGTGAGCTAACAATGTGGTTTCCGACCAGGTCCGACACAAACTGACCTGTACAGTCACAGAAAAGAGCTAGAAGCTTGAAATTTAGGATTTAAGTAGAAGAGGAACTGTACTATCCGTGTAGCGAAAACAAAGACGCTGATCAGCTTCGCGGTGACCGCGAAGCTGATCTGCGCCTTTGTTTTCGCCTATGCAGATTGTTGGTTTTCCCATGGGGCGGCTCATATTTTGTTGCACGAGAGGCATTTGAGCAATTCTTCTATATTATATGACATGCTGTAAAGCAATTCTTTTAAATAGACGTGAAACATTATCACAGTAACTTTACTAAGTATATTTCTTTTTTGGTTATGGCTTTGTCTCAGTCAATAATATTTCAGTCATGTCAGGACAAAGGCTTCACTTCCTGGATATAAAAGAGTAAGTCACATTTCCACAGCTCAGTGTATATAGTGTACATACGTTCTTAAGATAGTCGCAATAAAAGCTCTACAGAGCTTATGTTAGTTGTTGAAATATGAAGGGATTTTAAATAAAAATTATATTAGGAGTTGTAGTAGTACACCTGGACCTCTTTATAACACGCTTCATTACAACATGGTTTTGGATATAACACCGATCTCTGTTGGACCCAATTCGGTCATTCTTACTATATGTCTATACATTCTACTCTCATTGTAACATGGATTGGATAGCTAACACGGAAATAGGTTTGGACCCCAACAATAGTGTTATAAAGAGGTTGTGGTACTGTGAGAAACTGAAACTGTCTTGCTAGCAGCTATCTTTTCATAGCTGCTGTATCTTCAAAGTGAGCTGAAGGCTCTTGGTACATGAATATTTGACAATATACATTCACAAAAGAATATCTGCCTATCAAAATTACATGCAAATAAAAATAATTTTTCATCCAATAATTCATTCAGCACCTAATTAGAGATCCAATATGAGATCATTTCCTCCGTTTATCATCGCAAACAGGGCATGATACCCTGAAACACTCAAAATCATACAGATTTGCTATTTATCCTTGTCTTTGGAATGCATCTGTCCCATGCTCCAGTCATAGGCATTCTGGAACATTTTGAACCAAGGGCTTGCATCCCATCGGTCCCTCATCTCCCTTGGCAACCACGGGCACTGCCAGGGCAGGAAACACCTCTCTGGATGGGGCATGATGGCAAGGTGGCGGCCATCTTGGGAACAAAGGGCAGCAACTCCATCTGGAGAACCATTCGGGTTGAAGGGATAGGCTGTTGTTGATTGGCTATTATCATCAACATATCTGACTGGTATCAGATTATTTTCTTTCATCTGGTTGAAGATGGCTTCAGTCTTGAACTTCATTTTTCCTAAAAAGTAAGGTAATGAGATTTTATTTGTTTGATTTGTTGCATTATGTCTAAGTCAACAGCTATGGTCACATCCGGATGTTGCCTCCATTTTATGGGACTATGGTACTTAGCATTGGGGTGTTGTGACATTCAAAATGTGCTACAATATACTAAGTAACTAAGGTTTGTATGTATGGATGGTTTTACTTGAACACATTTTCCTGGGCAAGCTTGAGAGATAGAGATGACCCAAGTGGTTAACCAGCAATCAGATGGTCAGTCAATCAGTTTAAAGCTTTGCCTGGAGGCATAAGCTGCCCAGCTATTTCATACGACCCCTGTATGGTGGGGGTGGGGGGCTAAGGTTACGCTGTACCACTTTACTAGCTTAATTTCAGAAGACAAGTAAACCACATCTCAGTGATGCATCTTAGTTTGAATTCTAGGGAATATACTTTTAAAATGAGCCACCTCGTGGGAAAACCAACAATGTGGTTTTGGACCAGGTCCGACACAAACCGGGCTGTACAGACACAGAAGATAGCTAGAAGCATTAAATTTCGTATTTAGGAAGTAGAGGGATTCTACTATCCGTGTAGCGAAAACAAAGGTGCTGATCAGCTTCGCGGTTACCGCGAAGCTGATCTGCATCTTTGTTTTTGCCTATGCAGACTGTTGGTTTTCCCATGAGGTGGCTCAAATGTAATTTTATGAGTGATTTAATTTCAATAAAAAGAAATCACTTTGTTGTTGCTTTAACATTTCTGTTAAAGGGATATTGCACATGTGGTCATATCATAGGTTTGACAAATGATCAAGTAAACATAGAAGATGTTTAAAATTTTAATAAGTACTAGTCGGATCAGATGTACTTGAAACACTAATTTTTTTAAACCAACCTTCCCCATGAGCACTCCACATCCCAAACACTGTATCTGTCATACCAGCGAACATGATAGCTGGGCTGTCGTACACACGGACTGTCGTAAAGCGACACTCAAACCTCTCAGAGTCATTGTGGTCCAGTAACACGCCCTGCTTTGTCTCTGAACTGGAATCTAGAAATACAAATGAGCCGCCACATGAGAAAACCAACAATCTGCATATGCGAAAACAAAGACGCAGATCAGCTTCGCGGTAACCGCGAAGCTGATCAGCGTCTTTGTTTTCGCTACATGGATAGTAGTTCCCTTTCTTCTTAAATCCGAAATTTCAAGCTTCTAGCCTGCTTCTGTGACTGTACAGTACAGCCTGATTTGTGTCAGACCTGTTCGGAAACCACATTGTTGGTTTTCCCAGGAGACGGCTCAAATAATCAAAATAATTAGAGTACACAAGTCAATGGGGTCCACTAATACTCTGATCTGTTCTGAATGAGCATTTTGAATGATAAAAGCTGCAAATAATTGAGCCGCCTCATGGGAAAACCAACAATCTGCATGGGCGAAAACAAAGACGCAGATCAGCTTCGCGGTAACCGCGAAGCTGATCAGTGTCTTTGTTTTCGCTACTCAGATAGTACAATTCCTCTTCTACTTAAATCCGAAATTTCAAGCTTCTAGCTCTTTTCTGTGCTTGTACAGGCCAGATTGTGTCAGACCTGTTCGGAAACCACATTGTTGGTTTTCCCACGAGGCGGCTCAATTATTTACAATGCTTAAGGAGTAGGAATAGTCTAAAATTATCAAATATACCTCAAGAAGCCTCCATGTTGCAATTCCACTTCCCATGTAAATCAAGGGCACCCTGTATACCGTTGATGCAACTGAATATGTTACGGCACAGATTGATGCAACATTTCACGAGGTTAGTGAGGAATGTAAAACGGTAAGTTGACGATTATTTCAATTAAAGTGACGATGTCGAGTCGTGAGTTTTAGGGAAACCACAGTAAGGATGCCTTCATTTTTTGCCATAAGTAGTTCGTTAAAAATCCTTACCTTGTGACAGAAAATATACATTTTATTGGAGCAATATGCCACCAGAGACACGAAAATTGATTACGTTTGCTAATTGCTCGAATCCTTCATCATCGTTTGTCAATGTCAAAGTTTCGGTATATACCGGAATCATTCCTTGTTTCATTCCACCAAACGACAATCATGACCTCAAGCCGACTTTTGCACAATACGGTGTTTACACACCTTGTTTGGAACGTTTGGGAAACAACGTACGTCAATGTGTTCATTGCCTGGATGCAAGCTACGTCTAAGATGTGTTGTTAAAGAATGATGCTACGTACGGCGGATCTTTGGGCCGAAAATGATATTTCTTACGGCGGACAAATCGCAGAATGGAAATAATGTTCAATTTTAGACATTTTCTGCTGTAATATCAATTTGGATAAACACGTATATATCGCTTAACATATTTGTTGTACTTATCTACACGCGTTGCAGAATTATTAATATACTTAAGGAATAAAGAAACGCAACAAACACTTTGGGTCACTGTAGTCAGGTCTGTGGTGAAACTGGTCTTACTACATGATCGCAATATCTTTACCGGCGTTACATATCATAATTTAGCCTCGACGTGAGAAAACCGGCCTTCGGGGTTTCCAACCAGGTCTGACACTAACCGAGCTGTACAAGCACAGAAGATGGCTAGAAGCTTGAAATTTCAGATGTAGGAAGTAGAAAACATTTGATATCCGAGTAGCGAAAACAAAGACGCTGATCACTGCGAAGCTGATCTTCGCCTTTGTTTTCGCATAGGCAAAAATCCGGTTTTCTCACGATGCGACCCATATTATATTACATACCTTTCAACGTTTTCACTGCTTCCAAAGGATCTAACTTATATATTTTATTCTTTTCAAACTTTATATGCCCGATTTGTGCAATATTTGTGGAAATTTATCCTTCCGTCAAATGTAAGATACTCGCTGCATTTGGGTAGATAGGTACAATGTGTATATATGGTTCCATACTCTTCATCATACTTAAGGAATTAAAATACACAACACATAAAAGTTCAACTGTAACGTATGCTTCTAACATTTTGATGAAATCTTTTTTAGAAATGTCTTGCAGACTGCATGTGGCATGTGATGAAATGAGAAAACGTCATTTTGTTGATAAAATTAACGTCAAAACGTCAAAAACCATGGAAAAAAGCAAATTGTTACGCAAGCGTCGGGGCGAAGGTGAATATTCCAAATACAGTACATGCTTGGTAATATGACATCGACTAAAAATATGCCATTGAGACACTTGGGTGTCATGCCATGTTGCGTCAAAACTGCAAAAGTGCACAATAATGAATGATAAGCAATTAACGTCATTTACAATTTTCGATGTGGACGTTTTGTGTTTATACGGTATTCATCGAACCAAAAGACGACACGGCATGCTTTTCAAGCAACAATGACGCCACAATTACTGTAGTAATGGTGCACCTAACATTTGTTTTGGCATTGACGTAGGTGGCGTTAAACGTCCCAAATCACAACAAATGCTACCCACGGTCAATGATCACCTCTGCAATCACTTTTAGCAGATTTGGAAACAATAAAATTGGTTTTGGTTCAAATTTGACTTTTATTGATCATGTTTCCAGAGTGCGAGACTGTGGGCCAGTGAGGTTATGCGCACGCCATCAAACAAACGTAACCGACATAAAGGCTTTAACTGCTGTAATTTGACGTAAAGATATTGCGATCATGTAGTAAGACCAGTTTCACCACAGACTTGCATCACACATCCTGACTACAGTGACCCAAAGTGTTTGTTGCGTTTCTTTATTCCCTAAGTATATTACTAATTCTGCAACGCGTGTAGATAAGTACAACAAATATGTTAAGCGATATATTAAAAAATATATGTTTATCCAAATTGATATTGAATCTGTCAATTCACAGCAGAAAGTGTCTAAAATTGAACATTATTTCCATTCTACCATTTGTCCGCCGTAAGAAATATTATTTTCGGCCAAAAGATCCGCCGTACGTAGCCTCATTCTTTAACAACACATCTTAGACGTAGCTTGCATCCAGGCAATGAACACATTGACGTACGTTGTTTCCCAAACATTCCAATCTAGGTGTGTAAACACCGTATTGTACAAAAGCTGGTTTGAGTTCGGGATTGTCGTTTGGTGGTATGAAACAAGGAATGATTCCGGTATATACCGAAACTTTGACATTGACAAACGATGATGAAGGATTCGAGCAATTAGCAAACGTAATCAATTTTCGTGTCTCTGGTGGCATATTCCTCCAATAAAATGTATAATTTCTATCACAAGGTAAGGTTTTCTAACAAACTTCTTATGGCAAAAACTGAAAGCATCCGTACTTTGTTCTCCCTACAACTCACGACCCAGACATCCTCGTATTTATGCCTGTAAAATTGAAATAATCGTCAACTTACCGTTCTCCGTTTTCCCTACCCTCGTGAAATGTTGCATCAATCTGTGCCGTTACATATTCAGTTGCATCAACGGTATACAGGGTGAAGGGTTTTGACTTCAATCCGTGGGTACTCCAGTCTTAACGTTGCTTTGTTTGTATTATTGATTTATGTTCATAGCTAACATCTACCCAAAGGTTTTGTTGGGACAGTCAGTTATCAATCAACCTAGGCAAGCCCTCCCGAGAAATGTGACCAGTATTTCTTTCACCACTAACATTAAATGAGCCGTGTCATTAGAAAACCAGGTTTCTGCATCTTCGAAAACAAAGGTGCAGATCAGCTGTGCAGTCACCAGCTGATCAACGCCTTTGTTTTAGCTAAATGGATTGTACAATTCCTCTTCTTAAATCCAGAATTTCAAGCTTCTATCCTATTTGTGTGGCTGCACAAGCAGGTTTGTGTACCCCCAAGACGTTTTTCTCGCATTGTGACTCAAATATCTTCTAATTATCATTTGAGCTGCCACATGGGAAAAGCAACAATCTGCAGTGGCAAAAACAAAGGCGCAGATCAGCTTTGCAGTAACTGCGAAGCTGATCAGCGCTTTTGTTTTCGCTACACAGATAGTACAATTCCTCTTCTTTCTAAATCCAAAATTTCCAGCCTCTAGCCATCTTCTGTGCTTGTACAGGCCGGTTTGTGTCAGACCTGGTCGGAACCCAAATTGTTGGTTTTCTCACGCACAGGCTTAATTAATTGCAACTCGTCTGTTATTTTAATAAAGTTACCTTGATCAGGTGCGACCCAGCCTAGCAGTCCCATGAGTTGACAGCCATTACAGACCCCTAGACTGAAGGTATCAGGTCTATTTCGAAACTTTTCAAACTGTCCGGGGATCACTCGGTTGAACAATGCTGTGGCTGCCCAACCTAAAATTGCCAAATATACATAAAATATTACAGTTTATGAGATCCATGTTTTAATGATTTTGTTTGGTTGGTTTGAGGTTTAACATCCCAGTCAACAAGTTTTCAGTAATGTAGGGACAGAGCCACTGCTTCCTGGGTATTAATCAGTACTCTGGGGAGTTAATGTGTCTTGCTCTAGGACACAACACAGTGCCACCAGTGAGGAGTCTGATGCCCTACCACTATGCCACCGCCCTATCCATGTTTGTAGGTTTGACAGCGTCACTCAACCACAAATAAATAGCAAACCCCAAATGTTTAATGTCCTAGTAAACAGCTAAGGTCATGTCAGGATGCTGCATACATTTTCATGGAACTAGTATCAGCACTTTTTCAAAGTAACCTTCCCAAATCAATTTATTAGCAACCAGTGTTGTTAGTTAAAAACTATGAACCTTATTTTATTTTAATTACCTTTGGCAGACCCAAGCACATCTGCATAACTAAACCCTCCAACAAACACAAGACCATGAAACCTATCCAGAGTTATAGCCCCTGAGCATAGATCCTGCATATTGACGTCCCAAGCCTCAAAGCCAGCCATATGTAGGGCCGCAGCATTCTCCCTGTCGCTATTGCTGCCCTCCTCACGGAGAACGGCAACTCTAGGGCTCGACTGACCTACAAAACCTACAGTTTAGATAATACTGTACATGAGCCCTACAAACATATTTTCGGGCCATTTCAGGCAGTCTGTTATGTACATACTAGATACACAGTTCCTCTATCATATTTTGCAGCACAAAAAGTGACATTTTAAATTCTTGATGAGAAGGCTCATATATGAATGCACAGTACAGAAGATGACAAGAGATAAGGATTTTGAGACCATTTGTACATGTACAAATGACGTTATCCACTGACAAACAATAAGTTGGTATGAAGTCAATGCCCTTCATCTTTTCGGGATGTTTGTCAACTTGCAGAACAATACTTTCTTGGACCTATATGCTGAAATTTTAGTGTTTGTTTGGTTGAGGATTAACATGTTAGTTGACATTTTTTTCAGTCCACTTCGGATGGAACTATTACTGGAATTAGCCAGTCCTATGAGCAGCTAAAGTAATGTTGGGATTTGAAATACCCAACATATAGAGTCGGATCCTTGCTCTACGACTAGGGCACTGTTTTCCTATCAAAACAGTAATTCATAATTTGTATGTCCAAAGCTTTAGAAACGCTCATTTTTTTGTCTTACCCTTTGGTACAATATGGACCATATCTGGTTCAAAAGGAACTTGGTAGACTGGTTCTCTTCTTTCTCTGAGTCCCTCCTGTTCCTGTAGGACACACCCCGGGTTGGCCTGCCTCCTCTCTAGCTGGAAGCTAGTCTCCTCCCACATATCACGTAATACTACCATCTTCTCCTGTAGTACTGGTGTTCCGGATAAACTGATGTTGATCTGAAAAGATGCAATATACGAGGTCTGTCCCGGGAAATCATAAAGATGTCTGTTATTTCCTGAACGGTTTGTTGAAATTTAAAGATATGTTCATGCTTTTAAATTACATTTGTACTGAGCAATCTGTGAAAATATTAGTTCAATCGCTTACAAATTGCAAAAGTTATGGAGATTTATATGATGGTTTATCGGCGTTTACGGAGCACGTTGAAAATCATTTTGCTACGTTTTTGTGGAGGGGTGGTTGAATGTTTTGTGTGCAGTCTCTTTATTAGAGCCGTAATGGTGATGACTATTGTCATCTAAGCATTGATTAAGTCTTCTTAGTTTAAACTGTAGTCAATAATTTGAGTTATAAACAATAAGTAGAAAAAAAGCATGATCAGTTTCATTTTATATGAGGGAACACTAATTTTATTTTAGACTAAAATAAAACAAAAAGATGTCGCTTGTTTCAAATGACAACAAGAAACGAGCATTTAGAATATTTAAAGAAAAAATGCATGCAGAATCCTCACAGGATTATTAATGACACAATAGAAGGCTGATTTTATAAATTAATTTTGTTAAATATACTTAACTGGAAAGAAAAGCTTGGGGAAGGTCTAATTTTGCGCCGCAAAACTTACATTACGTCACTATTTTCCAATAAAATAATTGCAGTAGGTTTAAGAAATTTTCTATAAAATCAAGGCTGATGGTGGAAATTATTTCAAACTTTAAAAAATCATCTTACATAATTACTCGTGCAACTGATAGTTAGAATTGTGTAATATCACCTCAACTCGCAATTACAGGAACTGTTGAATTTGATCTTGATGAATTTCAAAACAGCGTTTTTCACGTGCGCCGTAGACACCTACCCCTCTTGGAATAAATGCATATAAATCTGTTGTGTAAGGGGTGAATTCATTCATATTTGTACGAAATGTTTATTAGATGTATGCAAACAGATCATATAAATTTCATGAAATTCTGCAGACACATTACTGTTTTATCACAAATGTCTACGTATTTCTGGGACAGACCCCGTACATGTATGTATTTATTTTAAGGATGTATGACGGTCTTGTTTTCAAACTTCTGCGCACGTCACATGACTTTTGGCACGCGCCTGTATACTGGTTACCGGCAGCCAAACGTTTGCCGAATCAAGGAAACGGAAACCGGCTATGGATTTCCCAATGAGCCGCCATTTGCAATCTGACAATCGATATAAATTAGAAACCAGCTGAAAACGGATTATTTCCATCATTTGAATGGTCATCAAAACACAAGACTGTTGGATATTTGGAAATTGAATGGTATGTCATTGATTTGTTACAGTATTTTGCGCAAATTACGGTGTGTGTATGAGCTGAGTACTTTTCAAAAGTCTTTTGTCACGTATTTTCGCGAACGTTATTCAATAAATTTCATCTTTACGAATGGCTAATTGCTGATCAATGCAATGTATCGAGTGAAATTGGACACGACGTGTGTTAAGTGCTTATGATTATTTACTCCAAGAGTGAAAGTGATGGGATTTCTACGGGAAACTCAAACTGTACAATTTCAGTCTATGATCTACTGTCCATACACTGTCTTTAGGAAACTACATTTTCTATATATACTTTCTATATATACTGCAGCACCCTCTCGCGAGGATTATGTGCAGGTACCTTGATATCTGGACAGAATTGTTTGAACTGATGCTTAACATCACAGTCATCAGCCAGGGTCATGTCAGGACACGCCTCAGAATATAACCACCCAACTAAGCCAGTAAGGCTTATATGTATGGCTGGTAAGACTTGAAACCACTTTTCCTTGGCAGGCTCAGACCGGAGTGGTTAACGAGCAATCAAGGCAGCCAGTCAGTAGAGAATAAGCTTTGTCTGGAGGCACAAGCAGCCCATCTGTTTCTTCAGGCCCCAACGGGTAGGGGTGTTTCAGAAAAAGGTGATTTTGAAAACATAGTTTCTGACAAATGTTGTTTGGACAGTATGGGTAATAGTACCTGGAGCTCCCTGTTTCTATAGAGTTATCGATTATGCTGTTGCATAAAATGTTGCAGTTCAATATTGATTTTATACTTTGAACTAGAACATGTATGTAGAATGGGTACAAAATTTCTAATAGCGGCTCCCGAGGCCTAGTGGTTAAGAGCACTGATATTTCATTACTGTCACCGGGCTTAATCATTCAATTACCTCATTGACATGTCTGGTGTGGGGCACATGTGAGACAAGCCAAGTAATGCCTGTGGGTGTGCCATGTGTTATTTTTCTTGGGGTTCTCGTGTTTTCGCCCCACCTACTGATTAACTCTCCCCATACATCAGGAAAACATGTCTGTGAAATGTATACCCGCTTAAACCCCACTTTTATATAGTAAAACTGGGGTATGCAGGGATATACCTATTTTTCTTATTTTCATTCCAAAACAGATTGTGGGTACTCATTAGAACCAACTTGGGGAGGTGGTTCTAACGTGTCCCGGTCGACGTCGATACAACGCTGTAAGTCACTGGGGCGCACGGAAACATTAGGAAATAGAGTCTGGGGAACATTTACCGAAGCATGAAACAAGCACAAACGTTTTCCAGGTACTTGAAACTATATGCAGTGAATGCAACAATATTGCATGTATGTGCGATAAGTCTTCTTCTTTTACTTTAGTCACCGAAAACCAAATTCAAGAACAAACAGTCTCGTTTTCTACATCTCAGAATCTCTCACAAACCCAAGCACCATTGTCCAATACCTCGGCTTCTGTATCTGATAGTCTAAACACATCGATACAAAGCCATTGTACCAAGTATAGTCCCGCTAATGAGCATGCTCCGCAAAATAATACGGAGACCGATCTATGTTTCTCTAAACGAGGTCTGCACATCGCAAATCTCAACATAAGGCATTTAAAGCCAAAACTTGATCATATCAAAATGATGCTGAGCAGTTCACAACATATAGACATCTTAGGTACATGCGAAACATTTTTGAATATTTCTATACCCGATGACATACTAAACATGCCAGATTACGTTTTCGAGAGAAAAGATAGAGCTGAATCAGCGAATGATACATCAACAAGCGGCGGCGGTATACTTGTCTACATAAGTAATCATATTAATTATGTACGTAGACATGACCTTGAGTCGTCTAATATCGAGTCAATTTGGCTAGAAATCAAAATAATAAATAGCAAATCTTTCCTCTTATGTTCTGTTTATCGACCACCAACATCTAAATCGGAATGGTACAACTCTTTTTCGACACAAATTGAAAAATCCCTTGAAGTATCAGATGAAATTTATATAATGGGGGATTTAAATGTCAATGTGAACCGCCAAAACGCCACTTTAAATTGTACAAAATGGAAACATATTACCGAGCTGCACGATCTACATCAACTTATACACGAACCTACCAGAGTCATTGCGCGTTCTTCTACTTTGATTGATCATCTGTACGTCTCACACCCTGATAAAGTTGCAGAATGTTTTGCCCCGAAGACTGCAATTAGCGACCATTACCCAATTTGCTTTACTCGTTGCACGGCAAAGCGGCAATTAAAAAGGCACGAACATAGATCAATGGATTACAGATGTTTTAAAAGTTTTAATGATGATGATTTTTGCAATGAATTAGCAATCGCAATAAATACAATACAAACATCAGACACTGACTGCAACCATAACTTTAATAAGTGGTGCTCAATTTTTTCGGACATACTTGATAAACACGCCCCAGTAAAAAGTAAACGTATTAAGCATGAAACCCAGCCGGAATCTCCGGAAAGCTTTTGACGTAGTGGACCATGATCTATTGATTCAAAAGCTATCTGCTTATAAATTCAATGCAAATTCACTTTGTTGGATCAAGTCATATTTATCCGAAAGAAAACAGTGCATCATACAGAAGTCAACCAGATCCTCTATGCAAAATGTTAAGTCTGGAGTCCCTCAAGGTTCTGTCTTAGGTCCAGTCCTTTTTCTTTTATTTGTAAACGATATGCCCCTCTTTATTAAGGAAACTTATCTTGACAGTTACGCAGATGACACAACAGTCCACACGGCAAGCAAAAAGCCTGACACTATTAAAACAAAACTTCAGATCTCTTCCAATGACTTTAAGATATATTGTAAACAAAATAAAATGTATGTTCATGTAGGAAAAACTTCACTCACGATTCTTGGTTCTCGCCAAAATATAGCAGAAATTGAATCATTTGAGATCTTTATCGATAATGAAATTATAAAACAGGTAGACAACCAAAAGCTTCTTGGTATAATAATTGATCAAACCCTGAGTTGGGATAAACAGATAGATATGGTAGCTCTAAACATATCCAGAAGAATCACCTTACTAAAATTACTTTCAAAATATGTCGGAAAAGACTGTCTTTGCCAATACTATAGCTCATACATATTGCCGATTTTTGACTACGGCTGTCTTATTTGGGGAGGCAATACAACAGCTCAATCTAATAGGCTCGTAAAACTGCAGAAACGTGCCGCTCGCATCATCCTTCGAGTAGATATAATGACACCTTCTGAATCAATGTTTTCTCAATTAAAGTGGCTGTCTTTTCCCAAACGAATTCAGTATCATGTCTCTATTATGATGTACAAATCACTAAATAATTTAGCACCAGATTACATGAGTGATCTTTTCAATAAAGTTTCGGAGTCTCATAGCAGAAATCTACAATTCGTAAGCAACAATCTACTGTCTATTCCGTTGTCTAAAACTCGTTATTATGATCGATCATTTGCAATTCAAGGTGCCAAACAATGGAACTCTCTACCGATAGACATAAGACATGCACCTTCGCTTACTAGTTTCAAACACAAAGTTAAAATGCATCTCTTATCAACTTGAAACACATGCACCTTTAACGTAGGTAAAATTATTCAACATAGTGCTTTATTCTCTTTGCAATGAGGCCACTACATGGATTTATACAAAAAATAGATGGACTGTTTGTTTATTTTATTATTCATGTTCACACTCAACTGGTTGTGAGTTGCTGTATATTTCTTCAGGGTATTAAACTCAATAAAACATTTTATATTCGTGTCAGAAACGACCTAGGTAGGGAAAGCCCAATCAGACAGTTTTCTGACACGCACATTCAGTTTAATTGTCATTACCTTCGCTTACTAGTTTCAAACACAAAGTTAAAATGCATCTCTTATCAACTTAAACACATGCATCTTTAACGTAGGTAAGAATATTCAACATAGTGCTTTATTCTCTTTGCAATGAGGCCACTGTATGGATTTATACAAAAAATAGATGAACTGTTCGTTTATTTTATTATTCATGTTCACACTCAACTGGTTGTGAGTTGCCTGTCAGGATCTGCTGTATATTTCTTCAGGGTATTAAACTCAATATAACATTTTATATGCGTGTCAGAAACGACCTAGGTAGGGAAAGCCCAATCAGACAGTTTTCTGACACGCACATTCAGTTTAATTGTCGTTTCCATATGATTCACTCATCTTAATACCTTTAATGAATTATATAAGATTTTAACTCAATATTGATCTCTGTTTTATAAATATTTTCTTCATGTTTTCATTTTAGATAAATTTATTAATTCAAGAAGCTTTTCCCATTTTAAAGCATAACTTTTAAAACACTTTAGGATCTTTCTATCAATTTAAGTTTAATTCACAACAAATATTTTAACTTTTTAGCCGAATGTCTTAAGCACATTTGCATTATTCTATCAATGTCAGAGATCTACTCATATCCTGTTTCCTAGACTTATTTTAAAGCGTATGTATATATTGTACAAATTGTTAATATTTTTGTTCTATTGTTCTGTTTTTAGTTGCAGAGGACCATATGTTAGATAAGTAATTGTATTTGCTTAATATGCCATCCTCTTAAAATAAAGAATTTATTATTATTATTATTATTATTACCCACAATGTTTTGAACAAACATATTAAAATTATCAATTTTTTCTAATGAATTTTTCAAATTTTGATGCTGAAAAAAAATTCTCTGTATATTATTTTGTAATGTATGAGCTGAAATTGTCTTGAATTTTGAAAAGGATGAAA
The DNA here is from genome assembly GCA_964017185.1 of Rugalucina vietnamica. Classification (NCBI taxonomy): domain Eukaryota; kingdom Metazoa; phylum Mollusca; class Bivalvia; order Lucinida; family Lucinidae; genus Rugalucina; species Rugalucina vietnamica. The sequence goes on along the minus strand of OZ024869.1, from coordinate 80,534,354 downwards.
TTAAACTGAATCCAAAGTATATCTTTAGAATGTGACACAGCCAGGTTTTAATATGAATACAAGTTGAATGTGTTGGAGCCATATAGTATTTATTTTTCTGTTCAGTGAGCTATTTTTACTTCAGAAATTTCCTGTACAATGGTGAGGAGGTGAATAGCAAGCCAGATGAATCAACTGAACAGTTGCAGCATAATTGTACAATGAGGCAGCTAAGGTGAATAAAATTTAAAAACAGTAAAATTAACAACTATTGAATTTAATAATTGTTCCATTGAATATGTAGAGAAATAATAACATGCAGAGCAGCAAACCCATCTTGACAGAAATATTGTTATTGAGGCTTAACGTCCCAGTTAACAATTTTTCAGCCATGTCGGGATAGAGCAAACGCTCTTGGTTTAACCAGTACTGTAGGGAGTTAATGTGTCTTGCACAAGGACACAACACGACACCTGTGGGGATCGAACCCAGGACCCATTGATATGGAGTCCGAGGCTCTACCACTATTCCAGGTATTAAAGCAAATTATTTCGCAACAAGACAGAATAATCAATGCAGGCGAAATCAATTTGCAACATTGGGGAGTACATAACTGTCTAGGAACAACTTAAACCATGGGTTTGAATGCTTACTCTATGGTTAGTTGTTCCCACACAGTAACATCTATGTACATTAGTTGTTCTCAGTTGCATTGGTTGTCTCTCGATAACTGATGTGTCACAAGATTTGTCAGATTTTTGTGCATAAATCTCACTCTATTATAATTACAGCCAAAATGAGTTGCAGCCATAACAGTATCACTGCGAATGGTGCTAGAGAAGAGGTCCAGCATTGGAGGACTGGTAATTGATTTTGTTTGTTGCTTTTCGTCTCAGGCAATGTAGGGACAGATATTAAGGTTAACAACATTTTTTTTTCTATAGCTAGCCATCTAAAAAGACAGATTTGCCATTTTGAAAATAACAGCTTTCCTAATCTGGAAAAGTGGAGTATGCCAAATTTGAAGCCATCTTCTAATACTGCAAAGGCCTAATTCTATAAGACCTGGTCAGAAACCCTGAAGACCGATTTTCTCGCAGCGTTTAAAAATGTTTAATCAAAATAGGTCGGGCATGAGAGCTTTGACCATGCCATGCATGCTTTACTGGGCCAGACACTTTCATTAACCGCAATACATTGCCAAAACTACTTACGTAAAGGATATTTCATATCTTATTGTATCTTAGCTGGTCACTGTGATACATGAATATTTTTTCGCAAAACAAAATGTGTTTACTTCATTCGATGTACACTTATCAATATTTTAGAATATCCCGTTAATGTTAGTTATAATGTGACAAAATATCATTTTCACGTTTTAAGGCTGACAGGGTTGGCATGTGCAACAGGGTCAAAGCTTTTATACCTGGCCACCAGAATAGGTGTAGATGCATGTATTCATTTATAACTAGATTGCATGTGATTATTTTTTCAGAATCTGACATTGAATGGAAAGATGTGACAGACAGAGATATATTGGAGAAAGAAAACATCAACAAACTCCTGCCCTGTATATTTCACATTTGTTGTAATTAAAACAATAAAGTGAGCAAAATGAATGGCTTTTGTGATTTAAGACAGAAATTTCCACTGATTTTAGCCATTGCAGTATTGTCGGTTGGTTATAAATCCCACTCAACAGCTGAGGTCATACAGAGACAAGCTCCCTATATATCAAGTCTCATTTGAGAGGCTGAGAAGCCTGGCATCCATTCCACGATCCCTGGTTTACAAGCTGATTGGCTTTATCACTATGCCAGGGTAGGCTTCCTATTCCAGTATTTGATGGGCATGAAAAAAAGTATCATAACCTTGGGCTGGAAACAAAGCGAAGTCTGTCATTTGATCTTCTGGTGAGAAAAGATAAGAATTACCGTAGCAATGACCAGGAATTGGAAAATCGTCTGAGTATGTTTCAGATTCTATATATTCTACAAATGAGAATGAGCAAAATTTTAAGGAGTCAGAATGGATCCAGTATTTTCTCGCTATGTGGTTATTTCCGACAGTTTGTTTTCAGGAATTCCACAAAAAAGTTCATGAAAATAAGACAACACACCCTTTCATAGAGCTCAGCAGCCTTTAGTGCTCAAGATGACCTAGGATACCCACGATCTGGTTTTCAGCTCACCTGAGCTTGCTCAGGATGTGAGCTTATAGGAAGTTACTCGAGCCGGTGTCCATCTGTCTGTAGGTCTGTCTGTTAGTCTGTATGCCTGGCCACCCTTTCAAATACATGTATGTATTTATCTCTGAAACTTGCATTTATTTTAAGATTTCATAAATTGGATATTAAAAGTTAATGACAAGTTGATTTCCTTGTTGTTTTGACATTAAAAATGTCCAAGGTATAATTATGGCAAAATACCTTTTTTTCATGCTATGGCTCAAAATATAAAGGGTATCTGGCATTAATTTGTTTCACTGATTCATATAGTAAATCAAAACAATAACTGTGTGACAATTCTTAGCATAGATTTTGGTCTTTAAAATGACCAAAATAGTTGCTTTAGGGTGAAATTATGGCAAAAAAGCACATTTTGTCATGCCCTGACCCCTTCATTTATTTGGAAACACATAATTATTGTATGTATTTTACCCAAGTGAAAAGTGAAGTTAGTAACATGATTAAGTATTACTATTTTATTGTTTATTTGAATGTTTAATAATGACCAACCATGTAAATTTATCGTAAAAATTCCAAAAAAGGGTTATAAGAACACCTTTTTCCTTGACATGACCCAAAATCTAATGGGTATCTGGCTTTTATTTTATGCCATTTCACAAACTGGAATGGGAATGTTCAACTATGATCAAGTATGACAAGTTTTTCATTCATTTTTGTGCTTAATAATGTCCAAAATTGTTATTTTAGGGTGAAATTATGGCAAAAAGGCACTTTTTTTCATGCCCTGACCTCTATATTCTTATGGATTTAGGACTATATGTCATTATTTTCTATGTTTTTTGTAAACAGGATGAAAAATTTAATAAGAGGACTTTATTTGATGACTTTCTCATTTTTATTCCTTTAAAATTGCCCACAATGGTAATATTAAAACAGCAAAACACTGTTAAAAGGGTCCTTTTTTCGTGTCGTGGCCTATGTATTAGGGACTATCTGTCGTTATTACTACGTATTTTGCAAATAGGATGAAAGACTTAATAAGAGGACTTTGTTTGATGACTTTCTCATTAATTTTATTCATTTAAAATTGCCCACAATGGTAATTTTGATGGAAAATATGGCCAAAAGCCCCCTTTTATCATGCTGTGGCTTCATAAAAAGGCTGGTTACACATGTTTTTTTCATCATATTTTTAAAGAATGTACCTTTATTGGTTGTTGTACAGAGTTTCACAAAATTGACATTATAACATATCTAAATTTTGATAAATGTCATAAAAATAGACATTTTCCCATAGGCACTAATGTTAAAATGTCATTTTGGGTACCTTTTCGCGTGCCCCTCCAGCACCCAAACGAATATGGGTACCTATTGATTTTTTAGGTTAATTTGTTTAACCAAGTGTTATACTTGACAAAAAAGTTCTTTTTAAAAAAATGACATTATTCAGGCAGAGACCTTCATACATCCTTAAATCAGAAAAATTTTGATAATTATCTTATTTTTGCAAGAAACAGAGATTGTGGGGTGAGGCGGTTCTAACGAGTACCCACAACCAAATTAAGAAATATTTTATACCCCTTCACACCCCAGGTTTACTATATAAAAGCAAGGTTTAAGGGGGTATACATAGCATGGACATTTTATCAAGATGAATATATTTGTAATTTGCATCAACAACTTGGAGACCAGCATATTTTAGTATTCTCAATATACAACTCATTTTTAACATCCTTAGACATATTTTGAATTGTTAACAAGTTTTACAACTTAAGCACTGACTCACCATTGCATCAACGGCAGATTTCACAGAGTGCCCTATCTTGTGGCAAGGTACACCAGCCGAGATATATTCCTCTATAACATACATAACATCTGTCTCTCGTACTTCCAAGACTAGACCTAACTCTTCATGGAAGAGGGCTTCTAGAATTGGAACATCTGAAAGGCAGAATCACAATACATTGTAATTATAAGTTACCTTACTTGTTGAAAGAATATGTATACATGTGATATATCTTTAAAGCCAAATCAGGACATTTCCCTACCCAAATAGCACTGTCGGGAAACAAACTCCTTGTAAGCTATCATTTGCACACACAACGCTGACGTCACAGAGAATTTTAACAGTTCGGACTAAACCTAAGTTCGGAAAATTTGTGGCACTGTTTGCGTAAGTTATTTGTGAAAAATTTTAAATAGCCTATCATATGCAGCACACATGTTTGGTTGTATAACTGTAAAAACTTTCATAACTCATCATGGTCACTAAGAACACTTCGGAAACATTGCTAATTATTGATTATAATATGCCGCATATGATAGGATAAGTGTAAAACAGTTTTCTTTAATACGAAAATAGCAACAAGTGATTTCCAAATTATGTACAGTGCAAACGCGCGCCCTGCCTTATGACATATACACAAACGATAGCATACACGGACTTTGTTTCCCGACACTGAAAAAGGGAGAATGATCTTTGCATACTTTCAGATTAACTCCCTGAATCAAGGAAGAAAGAGCTGGTTATTCTACCATCCCATGCAGGTAAATGTATTTTTGTTGGGGATCTTTATTACAGGAAGTTTCCACTTCCTCAAGGATCTTAGAATAGGCTACCATTAATGTTTTTGAGGGCCCCAAGGAAGATTGGCTTTGCTAATTGTGCTAACCTCGTAAAATAAAGTATTTACTTACTTACTTACTTACTTACTTACTTACTTACTTATTGTGGTACAGTGTTTGCCTAGACATTTAGCTTTTTTCAAGACATGCCACTTGGTAAATGTTACTGAACATTTTTTTTACATGCAGACTCCATATAATTACCTTCAGCATGTTGAATATTGACATCCAGTCCACAGTTTCCAGCAAAGGCCATCTCTAACATACAAGTAATAAACCCTCCGTCACTGATGTCATGACCTGCTGTGATCTTTCTTTCTGTAAAGATTTAAACTTTAAGTTTTGAATTAGAATTGTCAGAGAATCTGACTATAGTCCTGCTTCAGAGCTTTTGGATCAATGTCTGGTCTGTCTATCTTTGCAAAAAGGAATGCACAATTTTCAAAATTATGACATTCAAGGGTCACAAATTTACAAAAACATTGCATATAAATTCCAAGCCAGATTTTGCTTTCAATATTCTATGTGCATACAAAACTTGGTCAAATTAATACATTCACAATATACTGAGCAGAAATGAAAATCTGACACCAATAACAATCGCAACTCTTTAATAACTATGCATGAAAACAAAGTAAACATATATGTTCCTTTTTAATATTTATCCACATTTTTCTGTATGTTACCTTTAATAAGCTTCTGTGTCACATTGAAGGTACTTGACAGTACATCCGGCTGATCTAGATCAGGAGTGACATCCCCCAGCTGCTTGTAACACTGCGCCAGTGCTGAACCTCCTAGTCTGTGTCTACCAACTCCAATATCAACATGGAGAAGAACACCTGTTGGAAAAATATGTTACAAATATGGAAAATGGATTCAGTGCTACAAACTTCTTCAATTTGAAGCAAAGTGTAAACTAATGAAACTTTATTTTTTAAGCGTTTTAAAAATGGCTGAAAACTGATCGAGTAATTTGGTATTTCCATGTGGGAAACAGTTAAATGCTGTTCAGAGCTAATCAGTGTATTTGTTTGGCTCCAAAAGTAGGACAATCCCCATCATTCATAAATATAGGATTTCCAGCCTATGTCTGTCTAATGTGACTGTACAAAGTCTGTGGTGGTGGTTTTTCTGTTGTACACCCCACTCAACAGCTCATGTCATATGGAGGTTAGATCATATGGAGGTTAGACCTCCATCTATTGTCTAATCCAAAATACTGGAAAAGCACAGGCTCAAACTAACAACACAATTTACAAGTCAAGTGGCCATGCAGGCTTCTCAAACCAGCTTGTGTCAAACCTGGTTATGAATTATACACAATCATGACTATACTGCTAATATTTGAGCCATGACATGAGAAAACCCAAGAATTTAGGGTTCCAGCCAGGTCAGACACAAACCAGGCTGTACAGCCACAGAAGCAGGCTAGAAGCTAGAAATTTCAGATTTAACAAGAAGAGAGATTATACTATCTGTGTAGATTGTACTATCTGTGTAGTGAAAACAAAGGTGCTGATCAGCTGTGCAGTTACTGCACAGCTGATCAGTGCCTTTATTTTCGTATATGCAGATTTTTGGTTTTCTGATGCAGCAACTGTTCTCACCCAGGCTAAAAAAATACGCAAAACCTTGAAATAAACCAGATTTTGGGGGTTGTTGTGCAAGAAAAAGAATCTAATATGGTGTTCTGTTCTAGATGGAAGTTTCCAACCCTCGGGATGACCTTGCTGAGCGGAACCTCGGCGGAGCCTCGGTTCCGCTCAGCACGGTCATCCCTTGGGTTGGAAACTTCCATCTAGAACAGAACCCCATATAAGATTCTTATATACTTACCCTTTGAGTCGGGACATTTGAGATCAGGTGTGACTGTAACTGTAATGTCCGGACAACCTACATAGGTCGAGATCACTAGTGTACCTGAAGAATAACCACCACAATTCTTATTTACATTTACATTTATCATATGACGTCGCTGTTTTCCAGTGGATAACGTCATGTCATAAAAATCGTATGACCACACGTGTATTAACACTTTTGCGGGAATACGTAACGTCATTGACGATGTCCGTAACAACAATGTGAATTTTCATTGAAAATATGTCCACTTCGAAGGCGATAAAATCCTATTTTAAAAGTCATATGATAAAACGAATCTTACACTCATGGTCATTTCATATGAAATTTATTAAACTCGCCAAAGGCTCGTTTAATAAATTTCATAATATGAAATGACCATGAGTGTAAGATCCTCTATGTATTCAGCTCACTGTATTAGACATTTGCAAAACAAAATATTTCATAATCTTACATAAGAGAGATTATGCTTCAGCAATATGGTCACTGTCATGTCCACTGGTATGCATTGTCTCAGTACATTGGTGGATTTAGAGGGGGTTTCGGGTGGTTCCCTTGAACCCCCCTCTGGGACCAAATTATTTCGATTTCATGAGAAAATTTATGAAAAATCAGGTAAAATGTTGAAAACAATCCCCCTTTTGATGGATTTGAACCCCCCTTCCAGAAATCCGGCCTGGATCCACCCCTGCAGTACATTGAAAAACTAAGATTTGTAAACTAGCTGGGAGTGTTGAAGTCATGTCCGGATTGAGCCACCGCTTCCTGGGTTTTAACCAGTACTCTGGGGAGTTAATGTGTCTTGTTCAAGGACACAACACAGTGCAGCCACTGGGGTTGAATTGAGCCGATGCTCTATCACTATGCTTCCGCACTCCCTCTGGCAGTACTTATGTACATTTTCTATACTATTGGCAGAAATGAAGAACAAATCAATTTTCATCATGAGATAGTAAATTTAGAGCTGTAAATGATGCAGATCAACTGTGGCTTAACTTAATGTGCTTCATCACCTGGGGCCTTTACATCTATAGCTATCCCTACTCCCTAGTCTCTGCATCACCCCAACATAGCCTTACCTAGTCTCTGCATCACCTCGCACATAGCCTTACCTGGGGCCTTTACAGTGGTATCCCCAACCCTGGCCGCCATACTGAGGGAGTCCTTGCCCCCATCTATAGCTATCCCTAGTCTCTGCATCACCTCACACAGCCTTACCTGGAGCCTTCACAGTGGTATCCCCGACCCTGGCTGCCATACTCAGTGAGTCCTTGCCCCCGTCTATAGCTATCCCTAGTCTCTGCATCACCTCACACATAGCCTTACCTGGAGCCTTTACAGTAGTATCCCCGACCCTGGCTGCCATACTGAGAGAGTCCTTGCCCCCATCTATAGCTATCCCCAGTCTCTGCATAACGTCACACATAGCCTTACAGGCATCAAACAGAGCTGCCCCCTCCCCGGGAAGCTTTGCTGGCCACATCCAGTTACCACTGCATTTCACATCCTAGAGTATGATCAAGAGATACATTTAAGGTAAAGAACCATAAAAACCGTGGCGCTTAAAGGTCCGTGCGTCGCGAAGGACGTAATGCCATAACGTCGCGCCAATGACGTCGTTTTCAAGATGGCGTCGGCTGTAGATGTGCGGTCGACAGAAGCTAAGAAACGGATCACTTTTATTGTTAATTTACGAATAGACGAATTTTAATGGACAGCGATAGTCGAATGCCGTTTCCAATTGTATGCATATTTCTTTATTTTAGATTGCCAACGCCTCATTATGATCATTTATTTATTCGTTCTATTCATTCGCCTGATAATTTATTTATTTATTTATTCGTGGTGTTTGGGAGGCTTATCCGATCAAGCTTTCAAGCCTCGTGGAAGGAACTTGAGCTTCGGAATGAGCCTCTGCATGAGAAAATCAACAATAGGGGTTTCCGACCAGGTCTGACACAATCCAGACTGTACAGCAACAGAAGCAGAATAGAAGCTTTTAAATTTTGGAATTGAGTACAGGACAGACCCGCTATACCGCGCCTTGAATTAACGCGGTGTTGGATATAACGCGAGGGCACCTTGGATCCCAAAATTTCGCCCACCCACTTTTGAGGAAAAAAAAAAAAATCGTGGCGATGCGAAGGCGCCGTTTTACCCTTATATATTCCTTTATTGTATTACAGTTTAAAGCGTTTATGTGCGGATGAATTCACTGTTAAAAAGATTGTTTGCCGGGAATTCAACAAGGTTCAGTTTTCTTACAGTTTCTCTTTATGGTACTCGAGAGAAAAAAATTAAAAGCAGGTGTCGGGCGTTTGCCAAGGTGCTATTTTCTAACAGTTTCTCTATATTATACATTGAGAACAATTAATGTTAATTATCTTTTGCATATTTAAAACTGAAAGAACAGGTTTTATTATAGAAAGCATAATGTGTTTACGAACCGTGTCGGCTGCGTGTATATTCAAGAGTGATAATTGCCATGTCAGTAATTTTTAGACTTACACAATCCACCGTTCGCGAAGCGTGGATGACACATTGTTTTCTTAAGATAAGCCATAAAAGTTGTGAAAATAAGCCCAATGAGCTAGGGGATTATCGACAGACCGTAACGAGACCGTAAACACAGGTTGCTGTAGGCTATACACAGATACAAACAATACGTCACAACCCACGTGGTCTATATTATCCAGATAAGTCAGGTGACTTTCACGTGACTTCTTTCCACTTCCGGGTGGCAAAAAAGCGACCCCAGTTCAATGAATGTGTAATGAATTGTAATGTTTTGATGTATTACAAATGTAAAATAATGTCAAAATATTACTTGTTCATAACAAATTACATTTCCAAATATTTTAGCGCATTAATTGATGTGTGTTTCTAGTTTAGTATTATAAGTATTTAGCGTTTACTTCCCGTGCGGGATTAAAAAGGTTTGCATCTCAGTCAATCAAAAGTTTGTTTTTTATACGGCAGAAATCAGATATCAACATTGAATAATTTCCGTGTTTGAAGCAAGTTTAAGTTTTATGAAAAACGAGTTTTATGAAAAAAAAAAAAAAACAAAAAAAAAAAACAAAAAAAAAAAACTTAAGCCGTTAGAAATTGGGTGCTCTCTCTCTCTCTCTCTCTCTCTCTCTCTCAAGAGCACACGATTTTATTATGTCTTGCATGCGGTGAAATAATAAAAACACTAACACTTTTTTCAGTCCGTGGAATAAATATAATTTATCTACAAGTTATAATAACTTTTTTAAGTGTATCCATTTTTATTTACGACACTGGAATCATAATTATCTTTTTCTAGATCTAATCCATGCGATATCAACACCTGTTATGACATTTCGACCGACTGAACACACACGCCGGCTGCCCCGGGGACTCATTAATCCCTTTCATTCATATAGTACCCCAAGAATGTGTCATTTCTTTGAAGAGGGTGTAATAAATAATAATTAAAGAAGCCGACTATCATGATTATGGGCATCGTAATTTGAGGTGTCATAAAACTGTCTTCAGCAGCTGAAACCGTGTTTCTTTCAAATTGATTATGATCATCAATATGTGTATAGCCTTTGAATAGTTATTATTTAAACTGGACTTAGTTATATTTCAATTTGATTATTTAAATACAATTAATTAATTAATATATTCTTAAGAATGAAAAAGATGGAGAAAAAGGAACAAAAATTCTTCATAAAAAGCGCTAAGATAAATAGAAAGATTATTTCATAATCTGGTTTTAAATTTCATTGGAGCAATTGTTTACCTTTCTCCAACCCCGATGGGGGAAGTCTCGCCGAATCTCGGGATTAACGAGATTCTAGGGAAATAAAAAATTTAAAATCAGTAAAGTTAAGAATGCTTTTTGTTACATATTTCTGAAAGTTTTATGAATTGTCCGGAGGGAAAATGTTTAATTTTAAAAAAATAATACTGTTTTAAAAATTTGCCAATTCCCCATAGGCCTTTGGCGAATGGGGCAATTTTGCACACGGCACTTTCTAAGAGGAAAGGGGACGCGTGAATTTGCGCGCGAACCCTACCAGAATCGGAAAACGCCCCCTGTCGGAAGGCGTTTTGACCAATCAGAGTTAAGGATTTCTTAGAAGTGGCGCTTCTTTGAGCGTGACTTCACTTTCCAGTTAAAATTTGTTGAAGGCAGACGCACGTTAAAATTGTTTAAAAAAGAGGAGTAATTACGCAAAAAGATCGATGAATTGATAAGAAATTCTTTTGGGAATAGAACTCCGATAATTAACTTTATTTTACCGATTGTGGGTCGAGTTGACCAATATTCCAATAATTGGACATCGTTGCGGGTTATTCCGGGACATTTAGTTTCTCTGTGAAAAACAAATATGGCGGACAGACAAGTTTTGCTACAGCGATGGCTGGACAATAACAAAACGTGGCTAGTTAAATTGTGGTTCAGTATTCCTTCGTGGTACGTGTTATCAGAAAATGAAGAGAAGAAACTGTTTAATTACATTGTTGAATTTGCCGACGATCGTGAGAACTCCTACATCGCCAGATCTTTGGACTGTTCCACCATTTGTGATGAACGATTCTGCTATTTCTGCGGTGAAGTTGAACCTTTGTGTAGGAATTACACGGACACTAGGAAAGACTAAGTTAAAGCTTCTGTAAGTGACCTTCTCAGTATATAAACTCATTACACTACCATATTCATCATGAACGACACAGTAACAGTCACAGAATTGTCGGCATCCGACCAGATGATAAAATTCTGTTTGGATAACAATGTGCAAAAAACGGTTATCGATGAACTTCTTGATCGAGGTTTTGACAGTCTACCTGCTCTTAGCTTGGTAGACCCTGAGGATCTTAAGTCACAAAAGATCCCTGTGGGACAGCGAAGGCTTATCCTTCATATAACAAAATCGCTTAAAAACTCTGACAACTCGGAAGGTGCCACAGATAGCTCAGCAGGTACCCTGAACATTCAAACAAACGACGTGGTAGATCAACCTCCGCAAACGACGCAACAGGACGTGTATCAGCAGACCCTCCTGAACACTTTGCTGACACAGCAATCTCAACTGGCAGCGGCACAGGGGCCGCAACCTCCACTCCAATCCCATCTGACAGCGGCACCGGGGCCGCCACTCCAATCCCAACTGACAGCGGCACAGGGGCCGCAACCTTCACACCAATCTCAGTTAGCAGCAGCACAGGGGCCGCCACTCCAACAACCACAGATGCCTCTCATAACTACAGTGACCAATACGACAGGACTTACTCAACCCTCATGGCAAGACCCCCAAGTTCACATCGCTACGGCAACCGGTAAGTCGTCATCCGCCTTTTACGATATCTGCGATTTCGTTCCTACTGCAGTGGAAGAGGAGTTAGTTATTGGAGGTCAGGGTGAGCAGCAAATTGTGGTAAAATCAGGTCCAAAGAAGCCCAAATTGGAAAACTTGACCCTGTCGCAATGGTCCATCGCTAATTTAGGAATTCTGTATAAGCTTGTTGGGGAGGGGAAGTTGGTTGGACAAAGTCTAATGGACTACTTGTCTTACACAACTAAGGTATACCAATTAGTACAGAAATGTAGCCTTACATCAGTATTGTTATATGATAGAGAGTACAGGCAACTGCAGGCTAATATGGGGTTTAGATGGGGGACTGATGTCCAGCACCTTCATACATTACACCTTCAATCAAGGGAAAAGCAAACCACACAGGGGTTCTCTTCAAATCCTAAAAAAGGCATTTCACAATCCCAAAGCAAACGTAATGGCAAACAAGAACCTGACATCTGTCGAAACTTCAATTCAGCCAAAGGTTGTTCCTTCCAAAAATGCAAATTCAAGCACACCTGTATTGTACCTGGGTGTAATAAACCTCACCCAGTGACAGCTCACACCTTTGAAAAATAGCATGATTTTGAGGTCAGACCCTCACCAGGCCTGATTCTTTCGGCTTGGGAGGAGGAATTGGAAGATGATCAGGATAGAGAATTTATATTAAATGGCATAAAGTTTGGCTTTGATATTGTGGACGCTGAATCGGACATAAGTGAAGTTATATGCGCCAACCATCCATCCGCAAGGCCGCAGAGTGCTCTTTATGAGAAGGCAAGTGCTCAAGTTCGTGCAGAGATAGAATGTGGTAATTACCGTATCTGTGACAGCCCCCCTGCCATCATCAGCCCAATGGCGGCCATCCCTAAACCAGATGGGGGTGTCCGCCTAATTCATGACTGTTCCAGGCCACCGGGCCAGTCTGTAAATGACTACTGCTCCAGTGACTGGAAACAAAAGTTCTCACGGGTTGACGATGCAGCTGCAATGATGACAGAGGGGTGTTACTTCGCGAAGGTAGACTTAAAGAATGCTTATAGGTCGGTAGGTATCTCGCAGTCTAGCCAACGAGTCACTGGCCTACAGTGGGACTTTCAAGGACAAACAATTTATATGACCGATACGCGTTTACCTTTCGGGGCGCGCCTAAGCCCAGGAATCTTCCATCGCCTCACCCAAGCCGTAAAAAGAATTATGGCCCGCAAAGGACATGACCTCATAGTTGTCTATCTCGACGACTTTCTGATTATTGCTGATTCAAAGGAAGCATGCTCTTTAGCATTCAATGCATTAATCCAACTTCTCCGGAAGTTGGGGTTTTCTATCCATTGGGGCAAAGTTGTTGATCCAACCCAAAAAATCACCTTTTTGGGTATAGAATTAGATTCTTTGGCTATGTCCCTTCGGTTGCCAGAAGATAAGCTTACCAAGTTAAGAGAGGAACTTCAGGGGTTCCTTGGCCGTAAAAGAGCCACCAAGCGACAACTCCAGTCCCTGGCTGGACGATTGTCATGGGCCGCATCAGTTGTTAAAGGCGGAAGAGTCTTTCTCCGCCGAATCTTCAACAAGATTGGTTTGCTCCGGCAAAATTCACATCGTACATTGCTCTCAGCTGAAGTCCGTCGGGACATAGAATGGTGGTACAATTGCATTATTACCTTTAATGGTAAATCTATTCTCCTTGACCAAATACCTCTGGAATGGGCCTTTACAGATGCTTGTGATGAAGCAGCAGGTGGATATTTTGAACACGACTGGTTTTATTTTAATTGGTCTAAGGACTGGCCGGTCGCTCATTCTTTTCACATCAACGAAAAGGAGGTACTGGCAGTGGTTATTGCAGCCAATCGTTGGGGTCAGCGTTGGCAGAACAAAAGAGTGCTCATCTACTCTGACAATTCTGTTACAGTCGCATCCATTAATAAAGGCTCTTCAAAGAATGCGACGATAATGAAAGGTTTGCGTTACTTGTTCTGGTTATCAACAATATTTAATTTCCACCTGACTGCTTGCTTTGTCCCTGGCATATTGAATACCTTGGCAGATAGCGCCTCAAGATTACACACCCCTGGGTTCTTCGAAAAACTCTTGCCCTTCACAGATTACTCTCCCCTGTGTTTCCACATGTCCTCTCATAGTCTTGATTTTCTGCTTGACAGATTTTCCCACTGGAGACCCAGAGCCCCAGATTGGACCCCACCCAGCTAAGATAGACCAACTACAGTCTTCCATCTCAGCCAGCCTAGATACAGATGTGTTGGCGTATCGTTGTAGCACATATGCAAACTCGACGGCAAAGACTTATTCCGTTCATATGTCGTCATACCTAGATTTTTGTAACTCTCTTAACATAATGCCTGTACCTATCTCTCAAGTAGATTTAGGACGTTATATTGCACATTTATCCCGACGTTTATCATTTAGCTCTATACGTCAATATTTAAATGCAGTTCGTATTATTCACTTGGAAGCAGGAGCTAAGAACCCGCTTGATAACAACTGGTATGCCAATTCCATTTTAAAAGGGGTAAAAAGGGTTAAAGGTGATATCACAAAGCAAAAATCTCCCATTACACTTGATATTCTGAAGGGTATTTTCCTTAAGATCAATTTAAATGAGTCCTTAGATAGGACATTTTGGGCAGCCTGCTTGGTAGCATTCTTTTCTTTCTTTAGAAAGTCCAATCTGCTAGTGGAGTCACACATTGTGTTTGATCCATCACGTCATTTATGTGCCAGTGACGTTAATTTCTCTACGGAAGGAGCCATTTTGACAGTCAGGTGGTCAAAAGTCATTCAGTTCCGGCAAAAGGTTCTGCAGGTACCTCTACCAAAAATCCCAAATTCCCCCCTCTGCCCGTCAACTGCCTTGCTACAATTAACTTTGGACAATCCTGCATCTTCTATTCCGGTTCCCCTTTTTAGGTATTCCTTGGCGGGGGCCAGTCATGTCCCCCTCACACAGCTTCAATTCACTGAGAAGTTAAGGTTTTGTCTAAGGGCTATGGGAATTCCTACAAGTAACTACAGCTCACACTCTTTCCGTCGGGGAGGGGCATCATTTGGGCTGCAATGTGGGCTGACCTCTGACCTAATTAAGTTACAAGGGGACTGGAGTAGCAATTCATATGAACGATACCTCCAACCATCATTAGAATTAAGGAAGCAAGTAGCCAAAACTTTGGGAAAATTTGCTGCGAGCCCAGCCCAAAACACCTCTTCCACTAGCTAGTCATGTACATTTAAAAGGCTGAAGACGACATGCAGGTTGTTTTAGCGTTATAAGAAACAGTGCTTGTGTGTAGCTTAAATACTGAATGACACTCCGAAATTAAGGGGGTATAATGAACTTGTGCAATATATTTATAGACTAAGTGTTTCAAAAGAACAGTTTAATGTGCATGCCATATCTCAACTTCCGTGACAGTGACAGTGTCTCATATGTTGAAAAGCATTTATTTAAATATATTCACATACATGTATTTATGCAATATTGTTGTTTTTTTGTTTTTTTAGGGTATAACATTTTGACTCAACCATGTTTTTCAATGAAGTCAAGTGAACAATATCACACACTACCCATACACCTACTTCCTACTATTGCTTTTGGGAGTTTGGAGGGATATATTTTGAAAATTTCCAGCTAGGAAATAGAAAGTGGCTATTGGGCCGCCAATCAAGCACTTTCTAGTCATGCTTTGTGAATTGTTTATGCTAACATTACAATATGTGTTGGAATTTTCAAAAATATATATGGCTTCACATTCCCAAAAGCAAAGTCTTATTTGTCTATTAATACCTATTTCATAAGTTTTAACTGATGTGTAAACAGACTGCAGCTGATGGGCCAAGATCCCGTGGCCAAAGATGCTGCAGTCTTTATATGGGCGGAGAGGGAAATTTAATAGAAAGATTATTTCATAATCTGGTTTTAAATTTCATTGGAGCAATTGTTTACCTTTCTCCAACCCCGATGGGGGAAGTCTCGCCGAATCTCGGGATTAACGAGATTCTAGGGAAATAAAAAATTTAAAATCAGTAAAGTTAAGAATGCTTTTTGTTACATATTTCTGAAAGTTTTATGAATTGTCCGGAGGGAAAATGTTTAATTTTAAAAAAATAATACTGTTTTAAAAATTTGCCAATTCCCCATAGGCCTTTGGCGAATGGGGCAATTTTGCACACGGCACTTTCTAAGAGGAAAGGGGACGCGTGAATTTGCGCGCGAACCCTACCAGAATCGGAAAACGCCCCCTGTCGGAAGGCGTTTTGACCAATCAGAGTTAAGGATTTCTTAGAAGTGGCGCTTCTTTGAGCGTGACTTCACTTTCCAGTTAAAATTTGTTGAAGGCAGACGCACGTTAAAATTGTTTCCCTCCCGCCCAACCCTTTAAATTGTTATTATGATGTTTATTGTTTGTGTTGTGTTAGTTTAGTTTTAGAGTAGTACTTGAAGCCATATACTGTACAAATGTGGCAATTAATTGCAATGGGGTTTTCCCCTAAGAATGTCATGCCACATTTGTTTAAGTTATAACTATTATTGCTAGTCAATATTAAAAAGTTATTGCATCTTTACACTTCATCATCCTACATGAATATGTGGTAACCCTCCTATGTCAAATATTATTGTCGTTTAGCTGGGGCACTATTCCTCAATACTAAGAATTATGTGATCAATAGTATTCATGGTTATGATTTACATGTATGAATGGACCCAGTTATGAAATTAATATAGTGTATACAGTGGTACTATGACCTAGGTTATGGACTTACATGACAAAGTAAGCTTATAAATAACAAAAAGTCAGCTTGGCTCCCAGAGGAATATTAGTGATTAGAATGTGATCTGAGGTTAAAATGGTGATAGAACACACAGTGTATGAACTGTTATATTCAGATACATTGGATTAGTGTACCACAGAGTGACATGAGTTGTGTGAACTTTTCAAAAGAAACAGCATTATATCATTGTGATAATATGAACTCTGTATACAAGAGAAGAATGAAAATATTAACATTACATGAGCCAGTTAATAAGGGAGATCACTAGAGTTATCAATGACATAGGAGGGATATATTTTGAAAATTTCCAGCTAGGAAATAGAAAGTGGCTATTGGGCCGCCAATCAAGCACTTTCTAGTCATGCTTTGTGAATTGTTTATGCTAACATTACAATATGTGTTGGAATTTTCAAAAATATATATGGCTTCACATTCCCAAAAGCAAAGTCTTATTTGTCTATTAATACCTATTTCATAAGTTTTAACTGATGTGTAAACAGACTGCAGCTGATGGGCCAAGATCCCGTGGCCAAAGATGCTGCAGTCTTTATATGGACGGAGAGGGAAATTTAACGCACTTTTATTGATGTAAGGCTCGGTACAAACAAGGTCGGAAAAAGGAACAAGAACTAATTATTTATTTAATTGTTTATTACCTATTTTTATTCATTTTTTTTATTTATTTATTTTTCCATTATGAATGAATTTTTTAGTCTGATTGCAGACGTGGCCGCATAATGGCGCAAATTGTTATTTAATTATAAGTCATATATCTAAGTAATACATATTTTCGTTCGCGCGCGGATCCATCATCGTTTGCCCAAGGTGTGGGAAATTAAATTCTTTATAAAAGAGCCACAGCCAAAAAATTATTTGT
Organism: Rugalucina vietnamica; assembly: GCA_964017185.1. NCBI lineage: Eukaryota > Metazoa > Mollusca > Bivalvia > Lucinida > Lucinidae > Rugalucina > Rugalucina vietnamica. The sequence continues at coordinate 80,516,707 of OZ024869.1, read as the reverse complement.
AATTTTGTATTTAAATGTCATCGTTGTTCCCTGATTGGGATGGCGGCACACATTTTACTTTAATTTACCTGGGTTTGGGATTTGGAGATTATTACTATCATGAATTTTTGCAAGTGCAATAATAATATAGTCATATGCAATGCATTCTAAGCAGGCGCTTAATGTTTTACATTACTATGCAGTATCCTTGCTATAATTGTCTTGTGCTTTAGCTTTGCATTAAATGGTCTACATTTCCCAAACCCAGTCTTTATCATTATTTTATTTACCTTTAAATGAACAAGTTAAAGAATTAATGTTAAGATTAATAAGTTTAATCAGATATTAATTCTAAGGAGTTAGCTGCTCTTATGCACTTTACTTACAATTAAGGTTTTCCCTTTTGATATGACCCCTAGGTAATTAAGGTCCCAGACAGCTCATTTGCATAACCAGGCTGGTGCTATCAGATTACAATTTAATGACTGCATCAGACAGAGGCTCTTCTAAGAATAGAGTAACTGCTTATCTTAACCAATCAGTGCTTGTTGTTTCCAGCTTGGCCAATGGCTTTTGATATGCACATTTGAATTGATCCCAGTTTGAAAATAATTCTGCAGCAAGCAACACATGAATGTGATAATTATGAACTCTTCCCTCCCACCCAACACCCTTATTTTGACATGTTTTGCATACCTGTACCCATAACAGGTGGCTTTCTCTGTTGCTTATATTCTTTACAATATTGCCAATTATGTTTTGTACTTTGTTTAATGATATTTTATTGTTATTTTATTCTCTGTTTTAGTAGTTAGAAGTAGTTGATGTAGCTGACCATTATTTGCAGTTTTGCATTTGAAGTTCCTATGTATAATGGCAACTGCATTTGGATATACATGTATATGAACTTTTTCAGTATGAACTTTCAGTTTCATGTGGCTTTGTGAACCTGAAGATCTGTGACTTAAATATGTGCCACACATTGCAAAGTGATAGACTTGGATAGAGTGATTCATAAACTTTGGATTAACTATGGACTTCTGGATACTATGTGTCGCAGCAATGAACTACATACATGTGCTGCAGCAATGAACTACATACATGTGCTCTCCATGGACAATACTATATAAATATGGAGATTATTACTATCATGAATTTTTGCAAGTGCAATAATAATATAGTCATATGCAATGCATTCTAAGCAGGCGCTTAATGTTTTACATTACTATGCAGTATCCTTGCTATAATTGTCTTGTGCTTTAGCTTTGCATTAAATGGTCTACATTTCCCAAACCCAGTCTTTATCATTATTTTATTTACCTTTAAATGAACAAGTTAAAGAATTAATCTTTAATTTAAACTCAGTAATGTATGTAAACAATATTGAACCGGAAATGTTTTTGCCACCCGGAAGTGAAAGTTTTAACCACAATGCAACGCGCACTACGTCATCGAGGTCAAGGTCAAATAATGTAAACAATAATATTGTACCTGTCTATTGATGACACCTGTTACGCAACGTTGCTCATTTTCGACGGCGACACAAACCAAAGATTGTCTAAGCATTGGAACACCTAACTGCAGATCTACAAGTCGTCCGCCGCCTCCGAGCCGGGTACCATTCTCTCCAGCTTTGTCCGACGCGTCAGTGGAGTTCACGACCAACAAAATAAATGAAGTGAACGGAACGAAAGCCCGATTGTCGGACTATGGGACACCTATATCTTGTATAATTCTATCCGATCAGAAAATTCAATTAAGAAAGGCGAATTAAAACAACTGTAAATACGGTATCGGCAAAAGACTCTTGTCCGCGTTAAATATCCGGGTGCGCCAATAAGTCAAAGGCGGAACTCTACAATACAACAGCAACATAAGCCCGGTGTCATGGACGCTCTTTTCACATAAAATCGTACGTTGTAAATAAACAAATTTTATCATTGTAGATCGTTTTTAACTGATAAAACTGTGGAACACGCAATACTTCACTTTTGTTCATTCCATTTTACAAGGACTCTGCGATAAACCGCCAAGCTCGGTTAAGCCAATACACACGTCGTATAGGTTCCCCACCCACCAATACACTACAGAAACTACGATCAGCCTGGTCCGACTCAGTAGATTTGCATTACGCGCCTCACCTATAACGCGCATGCGACTTGTGGACCCCGACCAGTGCGTTATAACGGGTCTGAAGTGTAGGAGAGAAATTGTAATATCAGAGTAACGAAAACAATGGTGCTGATCAGCTGTGCAGTTACTGCATAGCTCATCTGCGCCTTTGGTTTCGCATAGCAGATTGTTGGTTTTCTGGTGAAGCGGCTTGCATATTAGTTTAAAGGTACAGAAAAGAGAGACACTTGAAATGAAAAAAGCGGCTTCTATAATTTAAACGAGGCTTCTATATTTTAAACGAAATGCGTTTAGGAAAAAAAAAGACCTTATGTATATATAAATATTAAACATAATCATCTGACAAAACTTTATCCAGCGACTCATAGCCGGAGAGCGCTGATTTCATTAACGCGCTTAACCGTTCAATCTTCTCACCGCTTTGTCTGGAGTTGGTTCGAGCCCCACATCAGACACATGTGAGACTAGCCAAATTCTGCTTGCGGGTGTGCCAGATGTTTTTTCTCGGGGTTCTCCTGCTTTGTTTTGTAATTTGTCTCATTAGCCATGCAAGGGAAATAATAAAACTAAAACGGACACATTAAATTCTTTACAAGCAATGGTTTGTACAAAGAGACAGATCTTACATCGCATGCATTGCGCGTTTGACGACATGATACTTATGTTGAATATTTGAATTAGTTTGATAGAAGGCCATCTGATTACGGCTTTACCGCTCAGGTTTGAGCCTGCCCAGGAAAAGTGGTTCCAAGTCAAACCATCCATACATATACGCCTTATTGGCTTAGTTGGGTGGTTATATTTCAAGTCCTATAAATTTTGACATCCTAATTTTGGGTAAAAGTCCCATAAAATGGAGGCAACGTCCTGGCATGATCATAGCTTTTGACTGGGACGTTAAGCATCAATTCAAACACAAACACGTTTGATTGAAATGGGGTCGCAGATTTTGAACAGTACCTCTTTACATTCTGTTGAACTTAGGCCGGATTTGAACCATTCACCGTCGTGATATGACTAAAAGGTCATTCAAGCTGAAAATTACTCAGTCTGATACCAGCACACGTTAATGATCTTAAATTCGTCGCCTAAAGCTCATTCCAATAAACCAAACGCCGAACTTTTATGAAACACGTCCGAAAAGTCAAAAGGCGCCATCCTCATGACGTCAACGTCACTTACGGAAAATTGAGATTTTTAGCTTACTTGTCTCCATTCGTTGACAAATACCGCCGAAACCAACCTGGTAGTCAAGGACTTTTATTTTACTTTTTGACTCACAATATAAAAACGAGACTATATTTAGTTTTTAAAAAAATTCTATGGATTAGTTCTCTTGTAAACGGCGCTCATGTGCAAAAAGCGACGCGTTTTTATTACTTTCCCATTACGTCACGTACAAATAAAGGCATTTCTAGCCATTTTAGAAGAGCGATTTGCAGGAAAACCAACCCACTCCTACATCTATCGCAAGTTTTCAGAGTTTTTGCTGGTTTTTCTAATCATTAAGGCTGTCACAATAAATTCTTACAAGAAGATAATTTTTTCACAGCAGTTAGATAAAGATAATGAGTTCTTGACTCTGGCCACCTGTTTGTTTAAAGAATTAGATGAAATATGCCATTAACTTCCAATTTACTCTTTGTCTCAATATTAGACTATGGATACAGTGTCTGATCAAACTAAATGATACACTGATCTGAGTCTATAAAACATTAAGGTGGCAATTTTCCATACTGAGACTTTCAGTTCATATGAATGTGCATACTTTCCGCATTTTTACCAAACTATTTTAGGTACCCACATGTTGAGTACCCACAAATACTGAGTGAAATTCTATAATTGATGAATACATGTACATACAAATAACATGAAACCACACCAGTTTCATACAAACAATTTCAGTCTTGACTCATAATTTTATGAACAAGCTTATTTTGAATACCCACAATTTTGTGATTGAATTTTGTGAACATTCTTATAGTGAAGACCAACATAATTTGCCCATGTTTTGTGTAACAAGAAAATATAATTTCCAACATTTTCAATACCCCAAAATATTTATATGCACTTTTGAATACCCACTTATTTTAAATACACTCAAATTTGAAGACTCATAAATATTTTGAGAGCCACATCTTTATGTGAATAACATCTAACTGAAATATCTATCTTCTGATTGCCACCAATTTTGAGTGCCTACAAAATTTGATCATCCACACTTTGAATACCCACATATTTTGAGTACCAAAAAAATTGAAGACCACAAATTTTAACTGCCCAAAATTTTAGAAAAAAGTATAAAATGTTCCAAAACATAGCAAAAGTGCTCCCAAATTTTGAATACCCACAATTGTGAATACCCATATATATTCGTACCCACAGGCTCGAAATATGACATTTCTAACTCAACATGGTCCAAGTGAGAAGAAAAAAAACTGAAGAAATCTGATATCAGACATCTGGAGACTGTTGCTCTTGTTATTTTCACAGTTTACTGATAATGATAATAAAAGTTGAAAGCTACAAGATATTTTCCGAGATTTATTGCCCAATCATGCAGCTCCATTGGAGCTGTTTTTTGGCGATGGATGTAGGAGTGAACCTGGTAACTATGCTTTTTTATTACACAAGTCGATAGATCTAAATGTTTTCTCTAAAATATCAAAAAATAAAAAAAATCTATGGATCAGCATTTTTATGGTTCTTTACCTTAAGTTTTGTTTGTTATTTAACATTCCAGTTAACAATTTAGCCTGTGCATGAGAAAACCAACAATTTGGGGTTCCGACCAGGTCTGACACAAACCAGGCTGCACAGTCACACAATAAAGCTAGAAGCTTGAAATTTCGGATTTAAGAAGAAGAGAAATTGTACTATCCGTGTAGCGAAAACAAAGGCGCTGATCAGCTTCGCGGTTACCGCGAAGCTGATCTGCGTCTTTGTTTTCGCCTATGCAGATTGTTGGGTTTTCTCATGCACTGGCTCAATTTTTTTTATGTTGGTATATTAGGTCCTGGTATTTCATCAGTACTTTGTGGACCTCAAATTGTATTAATGAAGAACTCAACGAGGCGGCTGTGGGGCTGAAATTTGAGCAATTACAATTTCATGCTCAGCTCAGCTTGATAAAATGTTCTATTGAAACGTCCCTGGGGGTCGTAAACATCAGCTGGAATTCGAGTTCTGCTTGGCCGCATATTTACCTTGCGATTTCAAGCGATTGGCGCTTGTTTCCTGCTTATTGCGGGTACGGATTATTTAAGTAATGTCCCTGGAATATATCCAACACAATGATATTGTCCGACAGAGTCCCTGAGAAATATAAATGGCTGAAAACATGTTTTGCTGTTGGTGTGTGCTTCGGATTTTGCCTTTCGCCGCCATCTTGAATAGTTACCTTGACACCGGGATGAGTCACCGTTCCTGATTGGCGGATCTAGTGACTCTTCTCGTGTCTCGCGTGATGTGGTCCTTGCACGCGCGAGCAGCATGCAGTTTTCAGCATCCAATCAGCGAAGCGTTCAGGCGTGACGCCAGTTTCTGATTGGTCTAGATTGTGACCGGTCATCGGTGACCCTGGGACGCTGGTATATATAGCAAGATTTGGCTCCTCACTTTCGGAAACGTTCTAGTACCGAGGTACCGAAACCCCCCGTCGTCCGTCGCTGTATTCTGCCGTTGGCTGTATATAAGCCTGTGTATACATACACATATACATATACCTCAGTATATATCTATATTGTATAGTGTATACTAGCTGATTAGCTTACAGTGAGTAGCTTTCCTGATTTGAGTCTTCAAGTCTGCCGCGGAATCTTAGTCTTTTAGAAGCTTTCCTGGCTTTTGTCACGGCTTTGTTTATTTTGCCCGAGCCCTCATAGGTGTATTTGTGGTACTATGAGGAGGGTGTACTGAATTTTTAGTGGTACTAATCTTCACTTTTAGGCCTAGTTTCGCCTTTAAGTACTTCACGAGATAGATAGCCTCTTTAGGTTAGGAAGTAGATTAGATGCACAGAGTGGGAGGCGCGCAGTGGGTTGGACGTTTTAATCAAGGGGTTTATTAGTTACTGTGTGGATCCGTGTTCACACTGTGAGCCAGGAAGGTTTCTGTTTATATTTCTCTGCACCTTTGGCCAAGTGTAGAGACCCGTTACGGTTTGAGGACTCAAGTTTACAGGATCAACAAACAAAGACCCACACAATTCAGACATACACTCACTGTATCCCCCCCCCCCCCCTTTGCCCCCCAATCCCAAGGTCCAAGTCCTGTCCTGTGCCCTGTCCTTGTGTGGCTGGTGCAACGTAAAGTGTATGTATAGTTATCTCCTATTGATATTATTATTAGAGTAAAGATGTGCCGTCTTGTAGCACGTCTGTGTTAGGATTTGACGTATTGCTATCTAGAGTGTCCCGTCTGTAGTACGTTACTGACGTGCCGTCTGGTTGCATGTCAAAGTCCTGTCTTAAGACTTGTGGGACTCTTTATAGTTAATGAACGTTTAAGGTATGTCATGATGTGCCGTGTGGTTGCATATCTGTTCATTTAATTAATGTTCATCATCATTACTCATCTCATTTTCCAACATTAGTCAATTAATTAGATGTGCCGTATGGTTGCACGTCTTTTGAATAACTGTTACCGTTGTGCTACGCTACCAATTGATTTGTGTGACTGATTAGAGTATAAAAGATTGTTCAGCAGTCGGGCTTCTAGTGGTATTTTAAAGCCAATTACTTAAGTACGGCCCAGGTTCCGTCTGATTAAGCAATCCGATTCCCGTTGTCCTGAGCGTTATATATATTTTCACAGCGTGATCTAGAGAGAGAGAACCGTTGCATAACGAAAGGGACGTCACAGATTTTATGGTGGCAGCGGTGTGGGATAATTTCAAAATCAGTCTTGTTACTCTTCAGATTAAAATATAATTAAAAAAAAAAAAAAAAAAAAAAAAAAAAAAAAATCAAATGGAGTAACTGCCAGACGTACCCTGGTGAATGTTCTCTTTCTGGTTAGCATTGTGAAAACCCTGTTCCATTGTACACTCTGCGTTGCACCAATTTGTCAAGCCACTTGACCCCTACATCGTTTGTGTAAATAGTATTATAGTAAGTTAGTAAACTTGTTTCGAGAATGGCTTCATGCGACGATCCCGGTGATTGTACTGAGATAAATGTTTCGCATAATGGCGAGAGTCTGGATACCAGCGAGAATCGGACTTGTCTGTCGGGTGAAAGACGTCCGTCCCGCCCCGTCCCCGACCTCGGTACTAGTTTCCCGCCGTCTTTCACCCACGACAATCCTTTTGTCGATGGTACACCCAGTGGTGAGGTCCTGCTTCGCTTTCCCCGGCGTGACCATATAGGTGAACCTGCCCGAAATTTGACCATTGACCAAGACCCTTTCCCGGGGGGATCAAACAAAGAAATGGAGCAGTTGAGAAATGAATTCTCCGCTCTGTCCTCCTCAGTGCAAAGGTCTTTAGAAACAATAGCTGCACGGCTAGAAAACACTGAAGCTACACGTAGGGATGTGAATAATCAAAGACTTTTCATGCGTGAACGTAGTAGCAGTGTCCCCGGTCCCTATCCAAATAGGTCGACGTATGATGACTTCAATAACCATACCCCAAATGAACATAGTGGTCGCGATCGATCGGTGTCACCGTATAATCGCGGTGGAGAAAATTATCCGGAGTATTCGTGGTCGGCTAGATCCGCGAATGTCAGTTCAGGAAATAGGCCGATTGATTTTATTAAGGTCGCGGTCTACGAGGGCAAATCAAGTTTTAAGGATTACTTAGGTCAATTTGAGCTGGCTGCTTTCGCAAATAGATGGGATAAGCAAACGAGTGCTGTTAAACTAGCTTGTAGCTTGCGGGGCAGCGCTGCTGCAATTTTGAGTGATTTGACCCCTGAAATGAAGCGTGATTACGACCGCCTAGTTAAAGCATTGACCGAGCGATTTGAGCCCGAGAACCAATGTGAGCTTTATAAAGCACAAATTAAGCAAAGAATAAGGAAGCGAGATGAACCTTTGACTGAGTTGGCGCAAGATATCAAACGTCTGACTAGGATGGCATACCCATCAGCTTTTCTGGATCTCAGAGATACTTTGTCAAAAGACTGTTTCATTGAAGCTTTGAACGATGCCGAGATGGAGCTGTTTATTTGTCAAAAGGAGCCAGAAACGCTTGATGATGCCGTTAGGATAGCACTGAAATATGAAGCATTTTCTCAAGGCCGTAAGAAACGTACGTCGTCCGCAAAAGCTAGTGTAAGAATGCAATTTGAGGACAATCCGCTTGATTTGACGTTGAGAGACGAGTTAAGAGAAATAAAATCGGAGTTGCGTGAAATGAAAACTGAGAAACGAAATACGCAGACCGTCTCTGAGAATAGGCGTGGATCTATGCAGAATAACCGCCAGTGTTATATTTGTGGTGATGAACGGCACATAATGAGATTTTGCCCATTTAAGGATCAATCAAATAACTATGCAAGAGCCCCGGCTTTAAGTAATGGAACAATTAGGCAGAATAATGGACAGCAAAATAGGAATCGGCGTTCTCGTTCTAATGGCCAGAAAAATCAAAGTGCTGACTGTACTGACAATGGACAGCAGAATGATTGTGTATCAAATTTCCCCAGAAATGTGAATTCGGAAAACTGCCGTCAGCTGAGGACGTGGGTCAGACCCCAGCTGTAGACTATAACCCCGTACAACGACCCGCCCCCACCGACGTTCAGATAGAAGTAGTTTCCAATGGTCTTTATATTCCTATTAGAGTTTTTGGCATAGACACAGAGGCATTGGTGGACACTGGTAGTTCTGTGTCTGTGTTGTGTCCGAAGCTTTTTGATAAAATATCAGACTCTGAGAGACCAGTGGTTTCTCCTTCTGAGCGTCACCTTCGTATGGCGAACGGTGATATGTCGCTTCCTAAAGGAAATGCGATTTTTGACATGACTATTCAAGGCACAAATTTGAGTCATAAAATGACTATAGCGGAAATAGAAGTACCCGTGATTCTTGGTTATGATTTCCTATTTGAGCATGACTGCTCTATAAGTGTGAAAGATAGTTGCTTGAGACTTGGAAATAAGGACATTAAATGCCATTTACAAAGTCAAAGCGTGAACACCGTGTTCAAAATTTCTTTAGCTGAATCACTTACCGTGCCACCGGGAATGGAAATGATGGTAAAAGGGAAAATAGATGATGAACATGGCCTCCTTTCACACGAGTCGGACCTTGTAGTTGAGTCCAAAACGGACAGTGTCCTTGCGAAACAAGGCATACTTGTAGCAAAAAGTCTAGTAAACGCTAGAAATGGTTGTATACCACTTCGCGTTATCAATTTGAACAGTGAACCGCAGGCGTTACATATAAATACTGTGGCTGCTACTGCCGAACCGGTAGTTAGCGTGACCTCTATTGAAGGTCATGACCTTAGCCACTGTGACCTTGACCCCGACAATGTACGTAGCGTTACCGAATTTGACCCCGAAGAGCTGCCAGCTCATCTTAAGATTGTATGGGACGCCAGTGTTACGAATTTAAATGACGAACAGAAGCGAGCGTTCTTCAATTTGCTCCTAAAGCATCAGTCTGTGTTTGCCAAAAGCAAGTACGATCTGGGTCGAACCGACCTGGTTGAACATGAAATATTCACGGGGGACAACCGGCCGATCAAACAAGCAGCGCGTCGCCTTCCTCTGAACAAACGCGAAGAAGCGGAAAAACAAGTGAAAGAAATGCTAGAAAATGGCATTATAGAACCCTCGACTAGTCCGTGGAGTAGCCCCATCGTTCTGGTTAAGAAGAAAGACAATTCTACGCGGTTTTGTGTAGATTATCGTGCTCTTAACAGTGTGACCCGTAAAGATTCTTACCCGCTACCTCGTATTCAAGATTGTCTCGATGCGTTAGGAGGTACTCACTGGTTCAGTAGTATCGACCTCCAGAGTGGGTACTGGCAAGTTAGCATGGACGCTCATGATGCACCGAAAACTGCGTTCGCATGCTCATCTGGGTTGTACCAGTTCCGAGTTCTCCCGTTTGGTGTCTGTAATGGGGTCCCGACATTCCAGAGGCTCATGGACTATGTGCTTTCTGGATTGTCGTGGAAGATATGCCTGTTATATCTTGACGATGTAATCGTCTTCTCAAAAACCTTCGATGAGCATGTGCAGAATCTTGACTTGGTTTTAACACGATTAAAGGCGTCGGGTTTGAAAGCTTCCTCTCGTAAATGCCATTTTTTCAGACCCGAGGTGCACTTCCTAGGTCACGTGGTATCGAAGAATGGCGTTTCAACCGACGAATCGAAAACCCAATGCGTTCGTGACTGGCCCCAGCCTCGGAATGTGAAAGAAGTACGACAATTTATGGGCCTTTGTGCGTATTACCGGCGTTTCATACATCAATTTGCGAAGATAGCTAGACCACTTCACCAGCTTACTGAGAAGAATAAGCCTTTTGTATGGACTAATGACTGTCAGAGTGCCTTTGTTGAGCTTAAGAAATTACTTACTACTAGTCCAGTTTTGGCTTATCCAGTAGTAGGGTTACCGTATGTGCTAGAAACCGATGCGAGTGGCGAATCTTTGGGCAGTATTTTGTCTCAGGTTCAAGATGGTGAAGAAAGGGTGATATGCTATCATAGTAGGACATTCACTAAGGCAGAGCGGAACTATTGCGTAACACGAAAAGAACTTTTGGCGATAGTTGATAGTGTAAAACACTTTCATGTCTATCTCTACGGCTCTAAATGTGAGGTCCGTACGGATCATGGATCGTTAGCCTGGCTTATGCGGTTCGCAAATCCCGAAGCTCAGTTGGCCCGTTGGCTTGAAACTCTGTCAATGTATGATCTTACAATACAGTACCGTCCCGGACGCTTAAACAACGCGGACGCGATCAGTCGTATACCGTGTGATCGCTGCGACCACTGTGCCAAACAAGAAAGATTAGACATAGAACGTACCGAGAAGAAAAGTGTTACTCATACCTTCTGTAGAAAAATGACATTGAGATCCCATACCCAGAATTGTGACGATGATGTTGTAGAAGAAGCCCCTCAGAGTACGTCTTGGATAACGTCCAAGACTCCCCATGACCTCAGAAATGCCCAATTAAATGACCCTAGGATTAAACTAGTCTTAGAATGGAAAGAGCGAAGTCAAAGAAAACCCATGTGGGATGAAATATCTCACTTGGGCCCGCTTGATAAGCGCTATTGGACCCAGTGGGATAGACTGAAAATAAGCAATGGCGTATTATATCGAGAGTGGCATGAGAATAATGGAAACGTTAGCTTACAGCTAGTCTTACCTGAAATATGGCGCGATGAAGTGATAAATCGGTTGCATGATAATGTGTGTGCTGGACATTTAGGAATGAGCCGTACCATCGCGCGTGTTAGATCGAGATTCTATTGGGTAGGATATAAACAGGACATTATAAACAAATGCAACGCTTGTCATGTCTGTCAAGCCCGCAAAATGCCTGTTAAGCCCAGTAAAGCCCCTTTGAAACCCTGTGTTGTAGGTATACCCATGGAGCGTATACAGATAGACTTGATCACCCCACTCCCAGAGACATATTCGGGTAATAAACATGTTATGACGATTACCTGTTGTTTTACGAAATGGACAGAGGCTTTCCCTCTTAAGGATATCTCCGCGAAAACTGTCGCGTCGACGTTGGTAAATCAGTTCATATGTCGTTTTGGCCTACCCAAAATCATCCATAGCGATCAGGGTGCCCAGTTCGAATCCCAACTCTTCCAAGAAATGTGTAAATTGTTAGGGATCGAGAAAACACGAACAACCCCCTTTCACCCCTCTAGCGACGGTCTAGTAGAACGCACCCAACGGACTATAGAAGATATGTTAAGCAAATATCTAGAGACTAGTCAAAGAAATTGGGACCAAGTGTTACCATTGGTCCTTATGGCTTTTCGCTCGTCCAAACACGAAAGCACAAATTTCTCCCCGTGCATGATGATGTTAGGACGTGAAGTAGACCTCCCTGTAGATCTTATTTACCCAGCCCCTGAATCTGAACCCCCAGCATCTTGTAATGAATATGTCCTTGACTTACAGAATCGGATGTTAAAGGTTCACGAGCTCGCCAGGTCCTCCCTTGTTGAAGCAGGTCAAAAACAAAAACGCCTGTATGATCGTAAGATCAGCCAGTACACCTATTCCGTAAACGACGCAGTCTGGTTACGGGTATATGTTAAACCCAGGGGATTGTCCAAGAAACTCCAGCTGCGTTGGGAAGGTCCCTTTAAGATAATCCAGAAAATCTCAGATCTGGTATTTAAAATCCAAAAGAACAAGAAATCCAGCTGTAAGATTGTACACTTTAACAGACTTAAACCCTTCACTGGCAAGCTTAGTTCTTGGTTTACTAGAACCAGTGAATAATGAGTTCGCCCCGAGTCCCGTCCAAGAAATATACAGGTGTATAAGTTGCTTAGAAGCCATTTTCGGAATAGTTAGTACATGTAGAAGAGAAACCTTTTCTTGAATTGATGTAAATATGTATTATCGCTAAGAATGTGACCTATTGATTAAAAGTTGTGTTCGTGGGCATTAAGCCAGAGACTTTCCGAGCACATTTTGTATTAACATGTTCTGTGTTCTAGCGTTTATTGCATTTAATTAATGTTAAATATAGTTACTGATCAGCAGGCTTAGCCATTGGCTTTCGTGTGAAAGTGGCTAAGTCTTCTTATCGCAGATGTAGGTTGGACTGAGTCTGGATATGAAATTGTGACTAAGTGAGACTTTAATTAAAATAGTTTGACTGATTAACGAACATAGCTTATCGCATAGAAGTGAGCTAAGGAATAATTTCGAGATTGATGTTTGAGGTGCACAATCGTGACTTTTATCCTGTATGGTTCTGGTAAGCAAGACAACTCGCCCAGTTGGTACCTAAGAGAATCGTGCGTGACTGCCAAATCATGTACAACTTCAACCATGAACAATTTCCATTGATGATTCTTGGTGATATACATAATTTTCGTGCCTTGAACAATTATCAGAGAAGTAAAAAAGTAAAACCGTGACTTTTGTATAGAAAAACTACTGCCAGATTATATATGATATAAACTGTGGGCCGTCATAACACTATGAACGATAGAATAAATGATGATTTGTCAGGTTATGAATTTCGTCATAACTGTATTTCAGAACATGAATCCCAATGAGTTATTGACTCGGTTGTCAGAGTTGGCCTGTGGTCGGGTGAGAAAGGGTGAGCGGCAGTATCCTCCCCTACATTCTCGTAAAAGCCTACGGAAGCTGACTAGGAAAGTCAAGCGGGTGGTTGAAGATGAAGAAACTCGTGACATATCCCCTATGAAAATAACATTATATGTGGATGACTTAGTTATTCAAGAGTGAAACGTTATATCAAACCATATGTTCTCTGTGGTTTAAAATCATTTCAAAATGTTGAGTTGAACTGTTTTGAATTACGTGCTCTATTAAGAGAAAAGAGAAAACAGAACCTTATAAATAGAAATTGTCAAGCATTCCTCGTATATCAAACGGATCTGGGACATTTCGTGTCACGTGCTTATATATTTAAACTGGACTTGTTCTTCAGTTCTAGAATTCAAATATAGGTCTACACAATGTCAATCCTGATAGTCCGGTCGTCAATCTGGTACCAGCTGGTGCGTTCCGTCACTTACCGTTCCCCCGTTCTCAGGATTCTGGGACTCAAAGAGTGCACCCCCTTTGACTTTTTCAGATGTCTTCAATCCCTAGTCTCTTGGACCTGCAGGCAATGCCCAGTAGAGCGTTCCGGCTCAAGCAGCTTAAGGAGTATACGTGCCCCGTTTGTAGAATTACGTATGAAAAACGGAACTCATTAAATCGCCACATTAGAGCCAAGCATGAGAAGCGGCTACGTTGTCTGTTTTGTCCAAAGACTTTCACCGCCGACAGGAATGTCAGGAGAAGTGTTCATATGCTCAAGTGTCACAACTACCCTGTTCCAGAAGCCTTTCTTAATGGACCTTTGTATCCTGAATTAGACAGTGATCGTGTATCTAATGTTGTGCCCGTGGCCCCGGCCTGCACCCCGGCCCCTGACCCTACTCCCATTGACTTGACCGCCCTTTTTCCGGTGGAAGAACCCGATGTTTCGGGTATACCCACCATCCGCCTGCCCTCCTCTCCCCTTCCTTCTGGCTGCTCCACTCCACTGTTGGATGAGCAGCCTGCCCCGTCCCCCCAGACTTCCGTAGCGGAAGTCGGCACCTTCCCAGTCCAACCCCTGGAGACGGCCGTAGCCCCAGCCCCCTCGGACGTCTCTACCCCGGAGGGTTCTGCCTTCGGTTTTGTTACTGACGAGTGGGTCGGTAACTTTACCCAGCCTGGTCCCGTTGAGGATACCACCATCCACCCCATCCCCATGGTATCCTCTGCTGGAAGTGAAAACACAGGATTCACTTCTGGGGTGGCGTCATCTACAGCGTCACTGCCCCAGGCCATCGTAGCGCCGCAGCCCGCCCCAGCCGCTGAGGTCTCAGACCCGGAGACCCAGCGGGCGGTCGCTTCGATCCTGCCCGTGGTGGACTTTGCACCTCTCACCACTTCCCCTAATGCCACCTTCCTGGACGGCTCAGCAGAGTCGCCAGCGGCGCAGGTTGGCGAGGGTGATGGTGTGCCTCGCGAGTGGATCGCCGAGGTATACAATCCCCCCGTCGAGCCAAACTCGGTCCCATCGACCGAGGACGATGTTTTTGACCCAAATGTGTTTTTTCATGGCGCTCCTAGCCAGTGGGATGATTCTCCCACTGGACGCCTCCTGCAGGAGGCAAGGCAGCAAGCCATGTTGGGGATCCGCAGTGACCAAGTAGGCTACAGGGTGGAGTTTTCTGCCCGTCACTGCATTCAAGTGACAAAGAACGAGTTCTGGCGTCAGCCGTCTGGGGGCGAATACCAGCTTGTTACGACGTGGGTAGTCCCCCAGTGAAGGTCCGTTCTGACCTTTTTCCTATATATATATATATATATATATATTTTTTTTTTAAGGTGTTAGGGAACCCCATGGCTCGAAATACACAAACAAGCTTACTTCAGGCAATAACCGCTATATTAAACTGTCCGACCTGTCCCGTCCCCGGCGCGACCCTTCCCTACATCTGTGATATGTTGTTATATTGTTTAATGTTTAATATGCCAGTAATCTAAACTGTGATATTGTCTAATTATATTTATTTAAAGATCTCTAAAATCAAAAACGCTCAAAGTTTCTTCAGATCTCATGTATGTGTTTCCATCAAAATTGTTGATTTCGTTTCATATAAAGTATTATTTTAATATATATATGTATATATGTATCTCATAATATTTCACATCTCGATTTGTTAAGTTTCTGTCATTTATCTTGGTTTCAAACATTTAAAGCATCAAAGTTGTATCATTTTACTGTAGACCTGTCTAATCTTAAACATTCTTGCATTTATTTGCTATTTATTTAAATTATTACCAATTGTGCCATGAGCTAAATGAGTATTTCAAAAATTGTCAATATGAATTTGTGCCTTTAAGTATTTATTTTGTTACTATAAATTAGGTTGATAATAGTCACAGTACTTTGTTGAGTTGTTAGAATATGTGTTATCCCCGAATGTTGGACAGAAAATGTCCATTGCCTTTGTATATGCATATGATCCCCAAAGTCTCGTACAACGTTCAGACTGGTCATTTCATCGCCTCCCTGTCCCCCTTTCCTGTGAGCAATGTAGGTCGATAAATTACCGCACTTTCCCCTATGACGGATACAGATATCTGTCTGGTCTAGATCCCATTTGCTGCTGATGAGATGGACCGTCTGTAACAAAATAGAGACAAACAGAAAAATATATATATTATATAGCGTAGTCCAGCAGATTCGGTCTGCATAATAATGTAGTCCAGGAGATAATGATACTAATTGGGTACTCCCGTACACATTTGCTGGAGTGAAATATCCGGCTAAAGGTGAACTCTTTTGGTGCTGATGTTATTCCCAATTTCCATTAAGTTCGGGGCGAACTTTTTGAAGGGGGAGGGTAGTGAAACGTCCCTGGGGGTCGTAAACATCAGCTGGAATTCGAGTTCTGCTTGGCCGCATATTTACCTTGCGATTTCAAGCGATTGGCGCTTGTTTCCTGCTTATTGCGGGTACGGATTATTTAAGTAATGTCCCTGGAATATATCCAACACAATGATATTGTCCGACAGAGTCCCTGAGAAATATAAATGGCTGAAAACATGTTTTGCTGTTGGTGTGTGCTTCGGATTTTGCCTTTCGCCGCCATCTTGAATAGTTACCTTGACACCGGGATGAGTCACCGTTCCTGATTGGCGGATCTAGTGACTCTTCTCGTGTCTCGCGTGATGTGGTCCTTGCACGCGCGAGCAGCATGCAGTTTTCAGCATCCAATCAGCGAAGCGTTCAGGCGTGACGCCAGTTTCTGATTGGTCTAGATTGTGACCGGTCATCGGTGACCCTGGGACGCTGGTATATATAGCAAGATTTGGCTCCTCACTTTCGGAAACGTTCTAGTACCGAGGTACCGAAACCCCCCGTCGTCCGTCGCTGTATTCTGCCGTTGGCTGTATATAAGCCTGTGTATACATACACATATACATATACCTCAGTATATATCTATATTGTATAGTGTATACTAGCTGATTAGCTTACAGTGAGTAGCTTTCCTGATTTGAGTCTTCAAGTCTGCCGCGGAATCTTAGTCTTTTAGAAGCTTTCCTGGCTTTTGTCACGGCTTTGTTTATTTTGCCCGAGCCCTCATAGGTGTATTTGTGGTACTATGAGGAGGGTGTACTGAATTTTTAGTGGTACTAATCTTCACTTTTAGGCCTAGTTTCGCCTTTAAGTACTTCACGAGATAGATAGCCTCTTTAGGTTAGGAAGTAGATTAGATGCACAGAGTGGGAGGCGCGCAGTGGGTTGGACGTTTTAATCAAGGGGTTTATTAGTTACTGTGTGGATCCGTGTTCACACTGTGAGCCAGGAAGGTTTCTGTTTATATTTCTCTGCACCTTTGGCCAAGTGTAGAGACCCGTTACGGTTTGAGGACTCAAGTTTACAGGATCAACAAACAAAGACCCACACAATTCAGACATACACTCACTGTATCCCCCCCCCCCCTTTGCCCCCCAATCCCAAGGTCCAAGTCCTGTCCTGTGCCCTGTCCTTGTGTGGCTGGTGCAACGTAAAGTGTATGTATAGTTATCTCCTATTGATATTATTATTAGAGTAAAGATGTGCCGTCTTGTAGCACGTCTGTGTTAGGATTTGACGTATTGCTATCTAGAGTGTCCCGTCTGTAGTACGTTACTGACGTGCCGTCTGGTTGCATGTCAAAGTCCTGTCTTAAGACTTGTGGGACTCTTTATAGTTAATGAACGTTTAAGGTATGTCATGATGTGCCGTGTGGTTGCATATCTGTTCATTTAATTAATGTTCATCATCATTACTCATCTCATTTTCCAACATTAGTCAATTAATTAGATGTGCCGTATGGTTGCACGTCTTTTGAATAACTGTTACCGTTGTGCTACGCTACCAATTGATTTGTGTGACTGATTAGAGTATAAAAGATTGTTCAGCAGTCGGGCTTCTAGTGGTATTTTAAAGCCAATTACTTAAGTACGGCCCAGGTTCCGTCTGATTAAGCAATCCGATTCCCGTTGTCCTGAGCGTTATATATATTTTCACAGCGTGATCTAGAGAGAGAGAACCGTTGCATAACGAAAGGGACGTCACACTATAGCCCTGGATACTGTTTATTTCCTTACCTTCAAGTCAGTAACTCTAGCAAACACCAAGTTTGTCAATGCCTCCCCAACTGACATCCTGGCTCCTGCCGCAGGGTCTATGAGGCCTTTGATTGGCTGTTCACCTATAGCAGTCGCCGAGCCAACCTTGTCCATGTACGATAGTGCGGTGACTGCTACGTCTGCTAGTGGGGTATGTAGGGGGCCGACACACTGTTGCTGGGCAACCAGGCCAGTCACACACCTGTCAACCTGGAAGGAAGATGTGCTGTTGAAAATACGTTAGATTTGAAATCATTCATAACATTTCAGAAGCGAAAACAAACTAAAACAGCTTCACCATAGCAAAAAGTTTGAGCCAGATCTGCAGTGCTTGTCTTAAAACAGCAGTGCTTGTCTTAAAACATACTCATACATGTCACACATTTAATCTATTTTAAATTCAGTTTAGGCTTGGATATTTTGACTTGAAGTACAAACAATTGTCCTGTGCAATGCTGGCATAACATGTGTTTACATATCAAGTGAATCAACGCAAGTTTATGGCCTTAAAACATTATAGTGGAGCAAATATCATGGGCTATCTTTCAAGGGGGTGGTCTATGGAGTACCACATTTGTTTCTATATACCAAAATGTTCGTATTGGTCTGTAGTTTTAAAATCCAGCGTTTGCCACCTTGGCAAACCTTGCATAACTCCAGTATTCAAGATGGCGTCCAAGATGGCTGCCATTTCTTAAAATCAAACCCTATACAAATATGCATCATAATTTTCATGTGTTTGCATTGTAATGGTATTTTAATGGCCCATTTTGTGTAAGAATGATGTATCTGTCTATTTCAAGTGAAAAACCTGACAATTTAGGTAAAACAGTTGTAAAAATCATATTTAAATTCACAAATGCATGTGCCCATGGTTTTTCACCTCAGAATGTTTGTTTAATGGCTCATTATTTATGATCAGATAGTTATGGCTGCTATTTTACTTCTTTTCTATCAAATATAATATTTTTAAAGATTTTATAGAAACAGAAATTGTTTCTATATATAATATGCATGCTTAAAAACAGGTTTTAGACATCCAACCCAACACGGAAAAAACCACAAAAAGTACATATTTTCCTATACAAAATACGCTCTAAAATCTAATTTGTTATTGATTCTATATACCATAGTGTTTGTGTTGGTCTTGGTTTGTAGCATAAAAAAACAGTGTCTGCCACCTCTGTAAAACACAAGATAGCTCCAGTATTCAAGATGGCATCCAAGAAGGGCGTCAAAATTCACAATTCTGAAAAAATGAGACACATATGTCCCTTGACTTTTGTTTAGAAACAGATATGCTTAAATTGAGCTACAAACACTTAGAGTTATCTTATTATTGTTATTTTCATGTGTTTTTTTCATTGTTAAAACTACATATATATTCTAGATATCATTTTATGAATGGAGTAAGGTCTCACTGACAAGGCAAAAAAGAACAAAAATACATATTTTCCTATACATTATAGGCTCTTGAATCGTGATTGTTATTGATTCTATATACCAAATATTTTGTCTTGCAAGCTTTTTGAAGGTTTTAAGCCATCCAGCGTTGGCCGCCTCTGCAAACCCAGCATAACTCCGGTTTTCAAAAGGGCATCCAAGAAGGCCGTCAAAATATAACATTTCGAAAGATAAGCCGCATGTGTACTTTAACCCTTGTTTACTAACAAAACTGTTTAAAAAATCAAGCTAAAACACTTGGATCTATCTTTTTAAAAATATTTTCATGTATATATTTCTTTGTCAATATCACATTATGCATACAAATCTAGAAATGCATGGGGTAAGGGCTGGAGTATGTTTGAACAGATGCAACATAAATTCCTTTTAATAGTCTGAATCTCTGTAATTTTCCTCTGTCAACATGCCTGAAAAGATAGTATGCACATTTGTGTATATAACTACATGTACATTAATTTATATATCAGTGTATGGTTGTCGACACACAGAGCTTGTTCAGTATTCATCACTCATTTCTTTACGTTAGCATACGCCATACAGTGTCATTCAATAGCTCTGGAGCTGCAACTGATAGTGTTACCAATAATACTAAGCATTTTATTTTATCATTTATTGTCGAATTCAAATCTAAAGTCTGATGGTGATTTCAGTTCTTGATCATAGTGCAACGCATTCTGCCAAATATGCAGTTGATAGACACACCTCAGGCAATGAAACCCGAAACTGTTATCTTTCGAGGTAGCTTTTTAGCCATCGACAATATTGCCTTCTCTGCGCACAGTGAGTTTAAAGACTAACTAATTTTGTTACGAACTTAGACCACCTATGATCCTCCGAGTGTTCTAAATCTTCACCTAGATGGTGCAGATCTATATTCGTTTCAACCCTGCATAATGCGATAACAAAGCTAAATGAAAATAACAATCAGGAAATGGCGTAATCAGAACGATAGAGGTCATTGCATGTTTGGTTAGTTTACATCTACTGCAATTTCGTTATTGTCAAAGTTATCAGTAACTCCCAGTATAAGCATAACCCCTGATTTCTGACGTAATTTCTGAGGGGACGGTTCCACTGAGGGAGTGTTAGCTTGTGTGCTGATGATAAAACACGGTATGTAATCGTATATCGAAGATAAGCTATTTGTTAAATCAAAGAGTCTACTCCAGATTTGATCATGTACAACAAGTCCTACATGTTTTGGGTATGCAATAGAAATCGCTGCTTTTGTAATATTACAAGCAACTTAAAGACAGTGCAAGTCTACTGAAGCTCAGCCGATATGTCTGAAGCATTAGCAAATCTTTCATTGCTCACACTTTAAGCCGACCATTTTTCTAGTACAGTAATATACATGTATCTTGAAAGGCTTGCAATGGTAGCAGATTGATCCATTACAATTTCAACGTTTCTTAGAATACCATTTATAAACATACCGATAGTTTTATGATTTATCGTATCTTCTGCTAGTATTTACAAAAAGCCCGTGTGTATCATCAGCTGAAATGCTTTGGTTTGATTTTCATAGTTGATCAAACATATTCAGCGCTTCAGCCACACTGATTCGTACCAAATCAATCTCAATACGTAAATGATAATTTGGACCATAACTAAATAAAAAGGCTCTTTTTATAAGTACCTAATTGTCAATTTATTTTTCCCACCTCGGCTTTCGGAGTGGAAATGTCTTTCTGTTTGCGCATTTTCCTGATCATTGCCTACTTGTACCTTCTCTATATTGTTTGTTTCATAACATTCTATGTCATATAACCCAGCTTTCCAACTTCAGGTATTTAAATTTGTCTATTAAGTAGATAACTACGTAAATGATAATTCTGACCATAATTAAATAAAAAAGGCTCTTTATATGGATTGGTTTTTTTTAACATTCTATGTTATATAACCCAGCTTTCTAACTCCAGGTGTTTAAATTTGTCTATTAATTGGATAACTCTACAACTTGATTTTCGTTCATTATTGAACTTTCATACTCAGCTTTTCGCTTTGAACCTGTATCTGCATATTTAAATGAAACAGAATTATCCTTAGCATGCTCAGTGTCATAGCTGAATGTTATATTCTAATGTGCCATTGAGCAAACAGCTCTTTTTACTGCACAATATATTGCCCCAGCAGCAACTAAGTCACCATTTGGAAGGTCCATTAGTACATGTATGTATAGCACTTTGAAGTCATTGTCTTTCCATGTTGCTTCAACAACTCTTATAAATACATCAATGTTACAATCACCAATAGCACATGCTAACATCGACCAGCTTCCACTTACTTTACTTTAATTTCTAACAGGTCACAAATCTCGCAACAAATAAGCAATTATTCTTCCAATCAAAATACTTTGTAACTGATATGGTACTTCTGTAGTGGTTCTTTTTGTTTTATGTCTTGGTGTTTAAAATTTTTTTGTGCTGTTGGCGCCTTATGTATGTTTTCATATTTTTAGTTAAGTTAAGGTAACTGAGTGGCCACCTACTGGGAAAATAGCTGCTCATTCGGCTTACGATATGTTTCATGGTATAAGTACCTAATTGTGAGTTTGTTTTTTTCCCACCTCGGTTTTTGGAGTGGGAATCTTTTTCTGAATGCGCCTTTTCCTGATCTTTGCCTACTTGTACCTTTTTCTAGGGTTAGTCTAATCATTTCTTATGTTTGACTTTACCTCTCTACTGTTTTTGCTTTAATGCTCTGATAAGTGGATTTACAGTATCTTATGGCACCACAGTTTGCATAAACCTTGTACATAAATACTCAAAGCATAATCAGTTAATGAGGAATTAGAACCTACATATGATTATAGTGTCGAAACAAAACATGGTTTGGTATTATTTTGTTTTATATAGTGCCATATCGTACATCCAGTCTGCACCAAGGTTAAATTAATTGTAAGATTAATACTGCACCAAAAGTTATATTAATTGCAGAACCAGATTTGTGAATTACATTTGTAATAAGATTGCGGAGCTTATGATGTACAAGAAAATAAGTTTTCTTCGTTGCTCTTTTTCTTGCCGGGCAAGAAAATTCCACTCATTACTAGAATTAATACATCTGGACCTTCCTATAACTCAGTTCAAGAAACATAGTTTTGGATATAGCACTGATCATAGCTGGACTCCAAATGGTCATTTCATACTACCTTTGGTATATGTCTATATACTTTACTCTCGTTATAACACAAATTGAATATAGCTAACACAGAGATTGGTTTGAATCCCAACAATAGTTTTATAAAAAAGGTTATGGTGTCTGAATAATATAGCTTTATTATTGAACACCAAGATGTTGCCTTCACAAGCACTGAAACAGCAATGGGTTCATTTATTATAAATTGATAGTACAAAGGTTAAAGCTTTGTCTGGGCATATTTGGTTTGGTAATGATGCACTTAGTGGCACTACAAGTAGCATCTTCAAACATACTTAAGGTATTAGTGTCAGAAGAGTCTACATCTGATATTGGAATATCTTAAATAACCAATAAATAGACACAGGTGCTGGTTTTGAGGAAAATAACATCCCATCATAAACTCAAATTTACAACCTAAATTTCCATTTAATGAAAGTCAAAGGACATATTTGGCTCATTTTTCAAAATTCTATATTTTGACGGCTTTCTTGGATGTCATCTTCAATACTGGAGCTATCCTGTGCTTTTCTGAGGTAGCAAACACTGGATTTTATGCTGCAAACTAAGACTGCGACAAACACTATGGTATATAGAATCAAAAACAAATAAGATTGAAGAGCATATTTTATAAAAGAAAATATGTACTTTTTGTTGTTTTTGTCGTGCTGGGTTGGATGTCTAAAACCTGATTTTAAGCATGCATATTATATATAGAAACAACTTCTGTTTCTCTTAAATCTTTACAGATATTATATTTGATAGAAAAGAAGTAAAAAAGCAGCCATAACTATCTGATCATAAATAATGAGCCATTAAATAAACATTCCTAGGCGAAAAACCTTGGGCACGTGCATTTGTGAATTTAAACATGATTTTTACCCCTGTTTTACCTAAATTGTCAGGTTTTTTACTTGAAATATACAAATATATCATTCTTACATGAAATGGGGCATTAAGATACCATTACAATGCAAACACATGAAAAATATGATGCATTTTTGGAGTAGGGGTTGGTTTTAGGAAACGGCAGCCATCTTGGACGCCATCTTGAATACTGGAGTTATGCAAGGTTTGCCAAGGTGGCAAACGCTGGATTTCAAAACTACAGACCAAGACAAACATTTTGGTATATAGAAACAAATGTGGTACTCCGTAGACCACCTACTCCTATTTCTAAGCTACTTTTTGAACCATATTTGCTCCACTATTAGCAGCCAAACTTTTAACAAAACATTAACTAACAACCTTGTCACTTTCAAATTACCGGCCCATCAAAGAGAGATTAGTTGTTTACCTTATTTGTGAGATATCTCTTGCTGGCCACTGATGGTAGCCTGAGGACCCTTTCTAGAGCCTCTCTCACACCTAGATTGTCAGGGAGCTGAAGGGGTTTTAATATTTTCTCTTTACGGTCTAGATGGAAAACCTAGAAAGACAAGTGAAGAGAGATATGAGCCTCGACGCGAGAAAACCGGTCTTCGGGGTTTCCGACCAGGTCCGACACAAACCGGCCTGTACAAGCTCAGAAAAGAGCTAGAAGCTTGAAATTTCGGATTTAAGTAGAAGAGGAATTGTACTATCCGAGTAGCGAAAACAAAGGCGCTGATCAGCTTCGCGGTTACCGCGAAGCTGATCTGCGCCTTTGTTTTCGCCTAGGCAAAAATCCGGTTTTCTCACGATGCGGCTCATATCAGATCCGTAACTGATGCTAAGAAAAGGATAGTTTTACTAGAAACCTATCCTAAGTAAAGTACTCAATGCCATCATTTTAAGCCTAACAAAATCTTTTTGCACAAATTTCATGTTGGTCTATACAATGTGTATATTTTATAGACCATACACTTTACAGAATATGAAGAAATGCATCACATTTCAGATTTCGGAATTTTTAAGTTAGAAATATATTTATTTGGGTAGGAGATACAATCCATTATTAGATTTTCAAACATGCAGCAAATAAATACCAGCTACTTTGTTCAATATTTGTTTGGTACCTTCTGAGGCATTTTCCCTAAAACGTGTTCTAGGTCAAGGTTTACTGGGTATTTCACATGGTCTCCTGATTCTGATGTAGCATCATGGCAACCATTAGTCACATGACCACTGCCATTCATCACATGACCATTTGAGATATTTTGATTGGTCTGTCCATTAGTCATGTGATTTCCACTTCCTTCACAGCCATTTGCGAAGGATTTAGTAAGACTCTTAGATTTCAAACTCTGTGGAAAATTTTCTAATTTTATCTGAAAAGAAAAACTAATGAGAAAGACCATCATTACTTCTTGAATAGGTTCGTGTGTGTTGGTGAGTTCTTTGATGGCTGACTAAGCCAATAAATAACATATTTAAATAACATTGTGAGAATGACAGCGTAAATCATTTCAAATAAGCTCATAGCTTAATTAATGAAGACAAAATCAGAATGGCATCCATTATCAACACTTAAAAATCTACCACCAGGACAAATATCATAGTTTCCTTTCTTACTGAAATACCTCATTTTCTTTCTTATTAGCACAGCATGCTAACTTTTCAACATAACTAAAAAGTTAAGATAACCAAAATATCTTTCTAATATTCCCACATTTTATAGCTTCTTAAACCATGTTTCGAACGAGAAACTCTGTAAAGATTACCAAAATAGATAAACAATCAATAGAATACAATAAATGTACAACTTTGTATCACATTGGGCTTATGGCAGTTTACTCTTTCTGAAATAAGTAACTACATATAAAGTTGTCTACAAAATTGAAATATATTTTCTCAAGGTATTTTTCTAGCAAAAGCATGTGTGCTAATTAGAATGATTTAATAAATTATGAAAGAAGAGAGTGTGGGCTTATAACAAAGATAAAGTGCACCATCATACCCTCCCATCCCCTGTAACCGTGCCAACAAAGCAGACAGGACATCTCTCCCTCTCACCAATCTTCTTCAGGACCTCCATGTGTTGCCGTGACAATAAGATGGCATTGCTCTCCTGGTACTCAGCCCCCCACAATTCTAGGATACTGAGGGTGGGGTCCCCAAGCTGGAAGTCGGAGGCTCGGATAACAGCACCGGCAGGTTCAACAATCTCTTTCAGAACATTGCCTGTAAATATGCAGTAGTACAATCAGTATGAACACTAATGTGCACTTATACTTTACCTTTACTTATCATAAAGTGTCTTTTATTAACGTAGACAGAAAATTCAAGTTCTTGTTTTAAAATATCAGACTACCATGTTACTTTAACATTTAATAGCAAACTCATTCTTCAGAGGTACATAAAACTTTGCTTTCACAGGCATAAACAGCCATACATTTAATCATGCTTTTTTTTTTTGGCTGAAGCTTAACATCCCAGTAAATATGTTTTTCAGTCGTAAGTCTTGCTCAAGGACACAACATAAGAGTTGAATCCACCATTTGATCCACATTGATGTTCAACCAATGACCCAAAACGCCTCCTTAATATACTGTAGATCCGGAAATATTCGCGAGAACTTAATTTTCGCTAATATTCGCGAATTGGTTGCCTCGCGAATTCAAAGTTCTCGCTAATTAAGAGCCACAATTAACTTTATAGAATACATGGACACTCACTCGCGAATTCAAGAACTCGCTAATAATTCAGAAATAGAAAATTCGCGAAATAAAAGTCACGCGAAAATTTCCGAATTTACAGTATTAATCACTTATGTTTATACTGTCACCATGAGAGAATTTGCATTGTATTTGAATTCTGAATAATTTCAATAGCCACTGGTTTTAGACTACCACCTTATATTTCATTTTAAAAGCGACCAGCTCACAAAACTATATATTTTCCATCCACTATCAACAAAGACAAACCAAATCTGAGATGCTTTTTCAGTGTTGTAGTTTCATTCACCTTGTAATCTGGGTGAATCCCAGGCTTCTCACATCTTTTGGATGAGACTTAAACCAAGGTCCTGTTTCCATATAACCTTTGCAATGTTGGTTAGACTTCAAATCCCATATCAACTCACCTGAGAGTAAACAAGTACAGTCACTGGACAAAAGAATAGTATCTATATGGGCATGGTGGCCATCTTGGTCATGAGACCTGTATTTTCATGTTCCACTATTTCTCAACAAATAACTCTGCAGAAAGTTGTTATGGTTATCCTTGTTACTTCCAAGAATGAAGAAGATCTATCAAAATTGAAGGTGCTAGAGTCAGGCCACAACACCAAATATTGATTTTTCAAACACTCAAGGGCAGCTAACTCCGCAGTCATACATCAGATCTGACTGAAATTCGAACTCATCTGAGATGTTATGAATGTCCTTGTTACTTCCAAGAATGAAGAAGATATGATCAAAATTGAAAGTGCTAGAGTGGCCACAACACTAAATATTGATTTTTCAAACACTCAAGGGCACCTAACTCCGCGGTCAAAAGTCGGATCTGGCTGAAATTCGAACTCATCCAAGATGTTATGATAATCCTTGTTACATGTACTTCCAAGAATGAAGAAGATCTGATCAAAATTGAAGGCACTTGAGTAGCCACAACACTAAAAATTGATTTTTCAAACACTCAAGGGCAGCTAACTCCGCAGTCATAGATCAGATCTGGCTGAATTTCTAACTCATCCGAGAAATTAGAGATGTCCTTGTTACTTCCAAGAATGAAGAAGATCCCATCAAAATTGAAGGTGCTAGAGTGGCCACAACATTAAATATTGATTTTTCAAACACTCAAGGGCAGCTAACTCTGCAGTCAAGTGTGGGATCTGGCTGAAATTCGAACTCATCCAAGATGTTATGATTATCCTTGTTACTTCCAAAAATGAAGAAGATCTGATCAGAACTGAAGGCACTGGAGTGGCCACAACACTAAAAATTGATTTTTCAAACATTCAAGGGCAGTTAACTCCACAGTCAAGAGTCGAATCCGGCTAAAATTGAACTAATCCAAGATGTTATTGTTATCCTTGTTACTTCCAAGAATGAAGAAGATCTGATCAAAATTGAAGGTGCTAGAGTGCCCACAACACTAAATATTGATTTTTCAGACACTCAAGGGCAGCTAACTCCGCAGTCATAGATCGGATCTGGCTGAAATTCGAACTCATCCGAGATGTTATGAAAGTTCTTGTTACTTCCACGAATGCAGTAATTGAAGATGCTGGAGTGGCCACAACACTAAAAATTGATTTTTCAAACATTGAATAACTCCGCAGTCCAGGGTCAAATCTGGCTCAACTTCGAACTCATCCAAGATGTTATGGTTATCCTTGTTACTTTCAAGATTGAAGAAGATCTGATCAAAATTGAAGGCGCTAGAGTGGCCACAATACAAAATATTGATTTTTCAAACACTAAAGGGCAGCTAACTCCGCATTCAGAGGACGGATCTGGCTGAAATTAGAACTCATCCGAGATATTGTAGTTATCCTTGTTACCTGTAAGAATGAAGAAGATCCACTGAAAAACAAAGATGCTAGAGTGGCCACAACACAAAATATTGATTTTTCAAACACTCAAGGGCAGATAACTCCGCAGTCAGAGGTCGGATCTGGTCGAAATTCAAACTCATCCGAGTTGTTATGGATGTCCTTGTTACTTCCAAGAATAAAGTAGAACCGAATAAAAATGAAGGAGCTAGCGTGGCCACAACACTAAATATTGATTTTTCAAACATTCAAGGACAGATAACTCCGCGGTCAGAGGTCCGATCTGGTTGAAATTCAAACTCATCCGAGATGTTACAAATGTCCTTGTTACTTCCAAGAATAAAGAAGATCGGAATAAAAATGAAGACGCTAGAGTGGCCACAACACTAAATATTGATTTTTCACACAGTCAAGGGCAGATTACTCTGCAGGCAAGGGTAGGATCTGGCTGAAATTCGAGCTCATCCGAGATGTTATGGCTATCCTTGTTACTTCCAAGTATGAAGAAGATCCGATCAAAATTGAAGGCGCTAGAATGGCCACAACACAAAATAATGATTTTTCAAACACTCAAGGGCAGCTAACTCCACAGTCAGAGGTCGGATCTAGCTGAAATTTGAACCCATCTGAGATATTATAGTTGTCCTTGTTACCTGCAAGAATGAAGAAGATCCACTGAAAAATAATGGCGCGAAAGTGGCCACAACATTTTCCCCATTACAAGTTTAAGTGTTTCCAAAACGCTTGCGATCTCTCAGCACTAATTTCACTTTATGACCACATAATTATAAACCCACGGCGATAACCCTAGACCGAAAAGACTAGATGACAGCTCGGTTCAACGTGAGCCGACATGCGCTATTTGGTGTGACCCAATCGAATCTGACTCGGCCAATCAAGTACGACGGAAGTCGGTGGTCGATTAAGCCCCACGTTCTGATCTTGATCAACTATTTATGCGATCTCCCAACGGGAGATCGCAATAAGTCTATGGGGATTTTTCCAGATGCTCAAGGGCAGTTAACTCCGCAATCTGAGGTTGAACCTAGCCAAAATTCCAACTCATCCAAGATGTTATGGTTGTCCTTGTTATTCCGTTATTCCCAAGAATGTAGAAGATCCAATCAAAAATGAAGTTGCTAGAATGGCCACAACATTTACCCCATTATAACTCAATGGGAGCTATCTGTTGCCATGGAAACCAGAGTTCTGATCCGACATGGCCAAAAACCTAGTGTAACCTTTCCCCCTCCTCAATGATGCTTCAGGTAAAACTTGATTGCGATTGGCCTTGTTGTCGTAGAGATATTCAAGATTGAAATTGTGAACGGACACACGCACAGACTCCAGCTCAACTACTATACTATAAGCTCACTTTGCGAGCCTTCGGCTCAGGTGAGCGAACAACGTATGTTCCATAGACCTACCATTCCCCCCAGCCCCTTGGTCATGTATACTGCCTATAGGGTTCCTATCCCCCATCTCTATACAGGCCCGGATCAGCCTGTTCAGTTTTTGCTCCATCTCTGCATCCCCACGCTGTACGGCCCCAAAGTCGAGCTCAGACTTGTTGTCCCCCTGGACCTTGACTGAGGATGCTGCCCCACCCCCTACACCAATCCTGTACACAGGGCCGCCGACCTTGGCTACCTCCATGTCTGAAAGAGTTTATAGTCATAAGTTGTGTGTTGTCAGTTGAATATTACAAGGGTATTATGCTAGCTATTTTTTCAAAACAATTTGAGCAAAAATCAGATGTCTACACCTTATTCCATGGCCCAAGAACATCAGTTCTTAATATGGAGTACACTGTACTTTAACTTTTTCTTTGGAAATATCATCCATTTTCAATAGTGCCAAACTTGGGTAAATATTTCAGAAAATATCTTGATATGAGCCGCATCGTGAGAAAACCGGATTTTTGCCTATGCGAAAACAAAGGCGCAGATCAGCTTCAGTGCCTTCGTTTTCGCTACTTGGATAGTACAATTCCTCTTCTTCTTAGGGCTATTCCAGTTGGACATAGGTACCCCGGGAAGACGGCACTTTAATAAACTTCTATCGTAGGGTCCTTCGTTGGTTAAAATACTTCTGTACGTGGTGGGAGTTGGAGAAAAATTGCATCTATAGGAGATGGGGTATTTTTTCGTGTTGAAAATCGGTTCTAAGGTGTAAAATTCATTGCAATGCATAGAAGCAAATTGAACAGACTAAAAACCTTTCGTTCGCCCGATCTGACTTCGATTTTTTCCTGTGAGAGTGCATTGTCGCTGACAGGTAGCGCTTCACGCACTGACCTGTCGCAGTTGGCCAATGGGATCTGGGAAATTCATGCGGGATGCCCCAGCTTTCTTCATGTGTCTTCGTAGCCAAAATCGGCTATATCCCACAATTCAAAGCGTCAAATGCGAGAGATCAAGATGAGGTATCGTCTGATCTCGCGAGAATGGTGAGAGTGCTCTCGATCACGTTCGCGCTGGTGACGTGTGCAAAAAAAACTGAATCAGGAAATTGTCAGCGATCGAGGTTGTTTTTTTGGCATTTTAAGCCTAGAAAAGGCATTTGAACCGGGATTTTGGTCAGAAATCACAATTACAGACCTGTTGAAAGCTAAAATGGCGGCTCATTGATGAATTTAATGATGTTTAGACACAAAACGTAGCGATATACCGACTTGTATCGCTCTCCCAAAGCAAGTATTAGCTTTTTAGAAAATGCAACATAGTGTTTTTTGAAGCCTGAAAAGTGGCGAAAAAGCGATTTTTTTTGCAAAAAAAAAAAATCTCAGTGGCACACGTTATTGGAAAAAAAATAAATCTCAGCATGATAACGGTTAAGAGTGACGTTACACATATAATTAATTGGATATAGCCCATTGTTGAAAATAGGCACAATAATCATGAAAGCTGATGAGATTCAAACAAGCTTCCTTGCTCACATGGCTTGCTAATCAGGATGATAAAATGAAGATATATTTTCAAAAAATAGGTATTCAATCTTTATTATTATTGTGAGAACATTATTTTAATGACTTTTGACAAAAATCACACAATACAGTTCCGTAAAACAGCAATACAAAAATTTACTTCTGTTCCTAAAAAAAATCCCTCTTAATTTACTTCTATCCGTATTAAATTTTGCTTCTGTAGGAGGGTGTTTTATTGAAATGAACGGTTCTGTAGATGGCTCAGTCAAGATGAAATTCACTTCTATAGGTGGAGGGTCAAAATTCAAAGTGCCTTCTTCCCCCCGTACTTATGTTTTACTGGAATAGCCCTTAAGGACTTATGGGTGGTCACTGTATATACATAATTGAAGATTTACCTGTATAAAAAGCATTGTTTATTTTGTCAACAATGCTACATTCTTTAGCATGCTTTATCATGGGACTATTGAATATGTTGCAAATACATGGATTTGTGTATACATGATTGTGGAATGAGTGGTCAGCTCAGAGCAAGTGAGTCATTTTTCAGTTACTTCCGGGTTGAAATCGTCGGACCCATTTTTCGTAGCTTTTTGAAAACAATAAGACAGATTTTTCGATGTAGTCATTGACTTCAATCATATAAGAACCTGAAACAAAAGGCATGTCATCTTTCAGCAAACAATAAGCGCACACGATCCGCCCCAAGTTACCCGCTTTTAGAATTTTCCAGAAAAACATGTTTACACTAACTTTTCCCAGAGAAATACATTTCCATGACCCCAAAATAACTTTTAATTTGTCAGATTATGTATCCTAGACAATCAGGCTTTGCATAATTTTTATTCAAATGCATTCCATTTTCCAGGAAATGGGTCCCACGAAAACCAATTATATTTCCAATTTTACACCAAGCTATTTAAATTTTTAAAATAATAACTATATTGACTCATTCCTAGTATCAGTGACGTCTATAAGCAATAAATACACATCATCATTTGATTGACAGATTCAAGAAAACAGTAGATTTCTGTTTTACATACCCCACCCACTCATGTCAATATTGATAAATCCTTAAATCTGAAATTTAAAGCTTCTATTCATATGCTGTAGTTGCACAGGCCGGTTTGTGTCGGACCTGGTCGGAAACCCCAAGACCAGTTTTCTTGCGTCAAGGCTCATATGGTTTTGATTCCAACATCTCCTGGAAGTTTTCTTTCACATGTATTATCACATTATGTACATGTATGTCATGTTTAACAATCTGAGATTTATACAGCAATATTTGAGCCGCCTCGTAGGAAAACCAACAATGTGGTTTCCGAACAGGTCCGACACAAACCGACCTGTACAAGCACAGAAAAGAGCTAGAAGTTTGAAATTTCGGATTTAAGTAGTAGAGGAATTGTACTATCCGAGTAGCGAAAGCAAAGGCGCTGATCAGCAGATTGTTGTTTTTCCCATTAGGCGGCTCATTTACTGTTTTTGCACCAAAAATTTCGTCACAAACCTTTCTTTGGCATGTCCTTCTGTATATGTGATCCCTCAAGCTGCCCTATCCCTCCACTAAACATGATAGGCTTAATATACTCCCTCCTCTCCCCGTCTGGCAACACCAGGCCGTAAGATCTGGCAAATCCAGCCAGTACTGGCTCACCAAACTTGTTGCCATAGTCCGACGCCCCGTTGCTGGCCTCAATCGCTATCTCCAGGGGAGGGGCAAAGTTACCGGGGTAATGGAAGTCGGGGTCCTCCCAGGGTAGGCTGTAGTCTGTATAAAAATCATGTTTTAATGTGGTATTTCATTAAAGTACTTGTTGCATTAGCTTTTTGTTTGATTATTTCGAGGTTGTTACACGAGTAGTAGTAGTAGTTGTGGTTGCTGTGTTATAGCTTGGTGCCACAAGGTCAGTTTAGGTCATAGAGGCCTTAAAAGTCTCACTGACCTGAAACAGAGAGACCCAACCCCTGGTTTACTAAGTACAAAGCTTTGTTAATTCATTGATGCTTCTAGATGAATCTATTACAATGCCAGTTCTCTTAGTAGACATCTAAATTATTGTATGCATCATTACAAAAAACATGGCCATGCAATATAGAGATTTTTAAAGTTGTAAAAAAAATAAAAATTTCAGTAGAAAAATTTTGATATTTTTCTTATTTTTGTTCAAAACATAGATTGTGGGTACATGTTAGAACGGCTGAGGCGGTTCTAACGAGTACCCACAATCTATGTTTTGGAGCAAAAATAAGAAAAAAAGATATACCCCTGCATACCCCAGTTTTGCTATATAACAGTGGGGTTCAAGGGGGTATACATTACACGGACATGTTTTCATGATGTGATGTTTTTTGATAAGAACTAGAATTGTCAGAGAATCTGACTATAGCCCCGCTTCTCAGCTTTTTTGCAGGGTGAAAAAAACAATGACAGGTAACTATCACAAGCTAGATCTCGTCAATATTGATGCGCATACAAAATTTGGTCTGATTATGTCAATTCGTTCTCAAGATATTGAGCGGAAACGAAATTCTGACCTCAATAAATGGCCATAACTCCGTCAAAATTTTGCGAAAAATGACGGGTAACAATCCCAAGCTAGATCTTGTCAATGATGATGTGCATACAAAATTTGGTCGGATTCTGTCAATTCATTCTCAAGATATTGAGCGGAAACGAAATTCTGAAGTCAATCAAGGGCCGTAACTCCGTCAAAATTTTGCGAAAAATGACGGGTAACAATCCCAAGCTAGATCTTGTCAATGATGACGTGCATACAAAATTTGGTCGGATTCTGTCAATTCGTTCTCAAGATATTGAGCGGAAACGAAATTCTGACGTCAATTAAGGGCCGTAACTCCGTCAAAATTTTGCGAAAAATGACGGGTAACAATCCCAAGCTAGATCTTGTCAATGTTGATGTGTTCACACAAAATTTGGTCGAATTCTGTCGATTTGTTCTCAGGATATTGAGCGGAAACGAAATTCTGACGTCAATCAAGGGCTGTAACTCCGTCAAAATTTTGCGAAAAATGACCGGTAACAATCCCAAGCTAGATCTTGTCAATGAGGACGTGCATACAAAATTTGGTCGGATTCTGTCGATTCGTTCTCAAGATATTGAGCGGAAACGAAATTCTGACGTCAATCAAGGGCTGTAACTCCGTCAAAATTTTGCAAAAAATGACCGGTAACAATCCCAAGCTAGATCTTGTCAATGATGACGTGCATACAAAATTTGGTCGGATTCTGTCAATTCGTTCTCAAGATATTGAGCGGAAACGAAATTCTGACGCCAATTAAGGGCCGTAACTCTGTCAAAATTTTGCGAAAAATGACGGGTAACAATCCCAAGCTAGATCTTGTCAATGATGATGTGCATACAAAATTTGGTCGGATTCTGTCAATTTGTTCTCAAGATATTGAGCGAAAACGAAATTCTGATGTCAATATAGGGCCATCCAAGGGCAATAACTCTTATGCAAATTTGGGGAAACTGACATGCATTTATACATACGTTAATATTGTCAATATTGATGCATATGCCAAATTTGGTTAAAGTCTTACAACTGGTTCTCAAGTTATGAGTGGTAACAGAATTATGGACGGAATAACGGAATGACGGAATAACGGAAGGACAGAACGACGGAAGGACAGGGTGAATCCAGTATAGCCCCACTTTTTCAAAGCAGGGCTATAATAATCATCTGTCAACAATCTCAAAATACTAGATTTTGTCTACAAAAATTTTACCTGGTATATTTAGGTTGCCAAAGCTGTATCCCGCTGTCCCTGCCACGACATGAGCACCCCTCCCCGTCGACTGGACGTCCCTAATTCTACCCCCAGTCCCTGTTGTGGCCCCTGGGAATGGTGCTACACCTAGAATAATCAGAATACTTTTTCACAGACAAGTACAGTGTAATAGAAATGTTTTTTATGAACACCTAACTGGGTGCAAACCATTTATTGCATACACGGTATGCACAGGTCTGGAATTTACCAGAGGACCATTGGTCCTGAGAACGCTCACCTGAAGCCTGATCTTGGAGTATTAAGTCATCATTACATGACCTTGACCTTGAATACTCACACACCTTTATTGACTTAATAAGTTGTCTGCATCTGCAAAGTTTCAGGTCTCAGGCTGCAATAGTTTCCAAACCCAGTGATTTCTGAGAAAACTTTAATTTTAATTTTGATATTTAAATGACCTTGGGCCAAGGTCAAGAAAGGACCTTGGCCTTCATTAATTACTTACCTTCATTGACTCCATTAGTTGTCTGCATCTAGCAACTTTCAGGTCTCAGGCTGCAAGAGTTTCCAAAATATCCATTGTTTTTGCCTTTTTCCATGTGAAAGCCTATGTTTCCAAAATTGACCTTGCCGTAAAATAGGTCAAGGTCATCCAAGGGTCATAATTTCAACAAAAACTATGATGGGCTGGAGTCCCAAATGCTGTATACCAAGTTTCACGAAAATCGGCTAGCCGGTTCTGGAGGAGAAGATTTTTGAGTGGTTTTTACCATACATGGGCGTGGCAGCCATCTTGGTCACATGACCTGGATTTCGCGATTCAACTTTCGTCTTCCCTACCCATGGATGCTCCACATAAAATTTCACTTTGATTGGCCAAGCAGTTTCAGAGAAGAAGATCTTCGAAAAGTGTGTATGGACGACAGACTGGCCAAAGTCAAGAGATGACCTTGACCTAAATTTATCACATACCTTCATCTACTCCATTAGTTGTTTGCATCTACCACTTTTCAGGCCTCAGGCTGCAATAGTTTACAAAAAATCAATAGTTTTCACTTTTTCCCCATGTAAGAAGCCTATGTTTCCAAAATTGACATTGCCGTAAAATATGTCAAGGTCATCCTTTGGTCATCATTTGATCAAACTAGTATGATGGGCTGGAGTCCCAAATGCTACATACCAAGTTTCATGAAAATCGGCCTGCCGGTTCTGGAGAAGAAGATTTTTTAGTGGTTTTTACCACATATGGGCGTGGCAGCCATCTTGGTCGTGTGACCTGGATTTCGCGATCAAACTTTTGTCTCCCCTACCCATGGATGCTCCACATAAATTTTCACTTTGATTGGACAAGCAGTTTCAGAGAAGAAGATCTTTGAAAAGTGTATATGGACGACAGACTGGCCAAGGTCAAGAGATGACCTTGACCTAAATTAATCACATACCTTCATCTACTCCATTAGTTGCTTGCATCTACCACTTTTCAGGCTTCAGGCTGCAATTGTTTTCAAAAAATCTATAGTTTTCACTTTTTCCCATGTAAAAGCCTATGTTTCCAAATTTGACCTTGCCGTAAAATAGGTCAAGGTCATCCAAGGGTCATCATTTTATCAAACTATGATGGGCTGAAGTCCCCGATGCTACACACCAAGTTTCATGGAAATCGGCCTACCAGTTCTGGAGAAGAAGATTTTTGAGTGGTTTTTACCATATATGGGCGTGGCGGCCATCTTGGTCATGTGACCTGGATTTCACGATCAAACTTTCGTTTCCCCTACCCATGGATGCTCCACATAAAATTTCACTTTGATTGGCCAAGCAGTTTCAGAGAAGAAGATCTTTGAAAAGTGTGTATGGACGACAGACTGGCCAAGGTCAAGAGATGACCTTGACCTAAATTAATCACATACCTTCATCTACTCCATTAGTTGTTTGCATCTACCACTTTTCAGGCCTCAGGCTGCAATAGTTTTCAAAAAATCCATAGTTGTCACTTTTTCCCATGTAAAAGCCTATGTTTCCAAATTTGACATTGCCGTAAAATAGGTCAAGGTCATCCAAGGGTCATCATTTTATCAAACTATGATGGGCTGAAGTCCCCAATGCTACATACCAAGTTTCGTGGAAATCGGCCCACCGGTTCTGGAGAAGAAGATTTTTGAGTGGTTTTTACCATATATGGGCGTGGCGGCCATCTTGGTCATGTGACCTGGATTTCCCCATCAAACTTGAAATGCCACTACCCAAGGACGCTCCTTATAAAATTTCAACTAGATCGGCCAAGCGGTTTCAGAGAAGAAGATCTTTGAAATTGTGGACGACGACGGACGACGACGGACGACGACGGACGGACGCCGGATCATGGCCATCCTATAAGCTCACCTTTTGAGCCTTCGGCTCAGGTGAGCTAACAATATATACAGAGTGAAAAAGCATGCATACACAGTACATACGCATATTTATTTTATACTTAGCAGTGAAATTAATGTATATCAAAAATGGATAAAAGTGATATTTTCACTGCAGAATTGATATTGATATTTTCACTAGTGATTGATATCAGCCGATATTTTCACTGTAGAGTTTGGATTACTTCTGACGTTTCCATTCACTTGACGTCATTAAATAAGCCTCACTTCAGAAATTCACTCCGTTATTTACGAATTCACTCCGTTATTTATAACTCCGTTATTTACGAACGAAAACATAAAGTGTGGGTATTCATTTTCTTAGTTAGAACGTTAGGAACAATGTGGTATCAAAATTATTTGTGTTTTCAAAAAATTTTGGTTTTTGCATTTTCACCGCCTGCTTTGTGAATAGGAAAATGCCCGTGTATTGTATTACTTTTTATCGGTGAATACCAAATATATTTCATCTCGTGACTTGAAAACATCTAAATTTTCACTCGTGCTACGCACTCGTGAAAATTTTGATGTTTTCAACTCATTCGATGAAATATATTTGGTATTCACCTCAAAAAAGTAAATATCCTCTATATATTTTGCAGAGAACTATGAAGTAACTATTTGTAAGGTAATAACATTACATTTTAGGGTTCCTCTCGGACTAACCTGTGGGAAAGTTGTGTGTCTCTGCTGTGAAGATAATATGTCTCATTTCTCTATCTACTTCCACAATTTTACTAGGAGCTGTCGGGTCGGATGGCTTCAATACTAACACCTCTGAACCTTCAATGCCACTGCAAAGATTCAAGTTTGACATTGAGGATTAAAGTCTAAAATGTTTTTGGGTTGGTTTGATTACCGCTTAACATTCCAGTCATAAAGTATAATTTTCTGTCTTGTCGCTTCCAGGGTATTAACCAGTATTGTTATATACCTAATGTATCTCTACAATAGAAACATGTCGTGCTGTAACGGACAGCACTTTCTGCTGATTTAGGCGTCGTAGGGCATTAATACCATTAATGCCCTGAGATGACGTCATATCAGGGCAATAATGGTGTTAATGCCCTGAGATGACACCGTAACAGGGCAATAATGGTGTTAATGCCCTGAGATGACGTCATAGCAGGGCAATAATGGTGTTATTGCCCTAGGTGTTATTGCCCTGAGACTATGACATACACCTGTTTACATGTTATGGACACTGACAGGTGTTCATTTCATCTAAATTTAACATGGCAGCTGAGTGTACATTTCAGACGTATATTTCATCTTAAATTTAACGTGTCATTTTGAGTCTAATCACTTACCAAATAACGGCTGTGTGCTTGTCATCATGCGCGATTTCAAGACATAGCATTCACAATAAATAAATAAATAAATAAATAAATAAATAAATAAATAAATAAATAAATAAATAAATAAATAAATAAAATGTACATGTACTGGAGGAAAGGTATATAACAATGACGATATAACATTCTTTTCCAAGTGCATTAACGTTTGCCAAGCCCTCGGGCAATAATGTGTTGCAGCCCTCACCGCTACGCGGTTCGGGCTGCAACACATTATTGCCCTTGGGCTTGGCAAACGTTAATGCACGGAAAAGAATGTTTTATCCTCTTATTATGAGGAGCTAATGTGTCTTGTTCAATGCTGGTTTATTTTTTTTACCCCCCCCCCCCCTTCCCCCCCACCCCGTTCAGGGCTGAATACTTTAAAGGGTTTATTAAGCTATAATTCCAACTTTACTAATTTCCTACATTCTGATTGGTTGTTTGGAAGACTTTATACTTCGATAAAAGCAATGCGTAAGAATACTCGGTTTTCACCTTAAAAACGGCGCGACGTTACGTGATTACGTGACGTTTCTTCGAAGAAACGTTGACGTCACTAAATCTAAACGTCATAAAACAATGGATGAACGCGTTTTGAAGGCGGCGAAATGAATATTTGGAATTTTTAATAACATGGACGCTTTTTCTTTTAACAGAACATCGTACGGTAAGTGCTTTTATCTTCTTGTTGTGTGTTGAACTTTGACGTTTGAATTTCTAATGTTCCGAGCCCCAGTTCAAAATCGACATGTATTCTATTGGTCCAGACGGCGATATTTTCTCCCAAAAGAACAATTTTGAATGAAGGGGAGATGTTTTAAAGCTCCCGCTTTTACACAGCCTGTCTATAGGAAGCTAGTTTTAGCTGCTATTAATAGCGAGAAGCGATTTCTATGCTTTGGAAATTTTCAAGATGGCTGCCTCATGAAGATCCATTTTGCTCTATTTTCCTTCCGCTGGCTATAAAAATTTAAATCAATGTAGACAAATACAGTGTAATGAGACAAAGTTGGAATTATAAGGAATGAATTATTATTTTTGTTGATTTTATCGATGTGTAAACTCAGGCGAATCACTCACAAACTTTTTCATAAAGCCCTTCGGGCTTTATTTAGTTTGTGAGTGATTCGCCTGAGTTTACACATCGATAAAATCAACAAAAATAAAATTCATTCCTATAATAATCCTACCTTACAATGTCTTCAAAATGTAAGCCATGTGTACTCTATCCTACCTACTGTTGTCTGAGAACTTTATGATATTGTTGTTATTTGTGTGGTCCTGTGTCGCCATGATCATCTTGAACAACGACCCTGGCTGCTCCACTCCATCAACGAGAAGTTTTCCTCGGAAGAACCAGTGTCGACAGTGCTCACTAGAAACATAATGGTCATGGTGGTAAAATAGTATAATTTCTGGGGATGAGTCAGAGATTAATGAGCCACCTCGTGGGAAAACCAACAATGTGGTTTCCGAACAGGTCCGACACAAACCCACCTGTACAGTCACAGAAGCAGGCTAGAAGCTTGAAATTTTGGAGTTAAGTAGAGGAGGAATTGTACTATCCGAGAAGCGAAAACAAAGGCGCTGATCAGCTTCGCGGTTACCGCGAAGCTGATCTGCGCCTTTGTTTTCGCCTATGCAGATTGTTGGTTTTCCCATGGGGCGGCTCATTTAATTACCAAGATGATTGCTATCTCATCATATTCTAATAATTATGTTGCCTTAAATTTAGTAAGCATTAATTCATGAACTAAAAACCAGAATGAAGTTTTCCTAGTAGTACAATTGAAGGGAAAAGAGAAACTAATACATGTATATCAACGAGAAAATTGATGTGCTGTCAATACACTGTTATTCAACTATATTTCATTTTGCACCTTAGAAATCATGCTACCCTCAGCCTTAAAAATGACCGTACCCTAAACTGCAATAATTGTGCTAAAAATCCAACCTATTTGACTGTGCCAGGTCAAAGCATTCCACACTTGTTGGATTTCTTCTGATCTTTTCTTGAAACAACTTTGTATAGTAGTCAAGATCCCAGTCATCAAAGGCTAAACCTGTAAAATTTTAATATAAGCAGCCACATGATAAATCGGCCTCTACAGTCACCAAAGAAGGCTAGAAGCTTAAAATTTTGTAATTAGAAAAAAATGTACCGGTATTTATAGTCTATAGAAACTTATATTCTCTTATAGCAGCAAAAACGAGCTGCCTCATGAGAAAACCAACAATTTGCATAGGTGCAAACAAAGATGCAGATCAGCACCATCGTTTTCACTATACGAATAGAACACTTCCTCCTTTTCTTAAATCCGGAATTTCAAGCTTCTCGCTTTCTTCTGTGGCTGTACAGCTTGGTTTGTGCCGGACCCGTTCAAAAACACATTGTTGGTTTTCTCATGAGACGGCTAAAATAAAGTCGTTAAAATCAAAGAGAGTGTTGATTTCTATGACCCTTGTTTTCATTCCCACAAATTTAACAAAGAAGTGTCCTTTGGCTAATTATTTTCACAAAATTTTACTAGAAATCGTCAATTTTCAAAAATGATTACAGCACATACATGGACATACAGGTATTACTGATCAATAACAAAGTTAAAATGCATGACATCTTAAATCAAAATATATACTGTTTGACTGTTGCATGCTATTTTTTACCTAATTCATTGTTGGCTTTTGCCAAGGCCGCCCTGCCTTCCCCCATTACATCTATGTCGAAGAGGGGCTTGGGCTGATTCTCTAGTTCAAAGCTTTTGACTGGTTCTAGGGATCTACACTGTGTCATTCTGTCATGCAGGCTGTGAACCAGTCTGTCCTCTACATCACTTGGAGGCTTGCAGACAGTGAAACCAATCAGGTACCTCACAGAAGTCTCTATTCTTGTGATGTGGTTTAAACCAATGGATTTGCACATGGAGACAGCATTAGTTGACAGCGGAGTTGAAAAGTTAAGCCTGAAAGTTGAGAAAAAGTCAAATGAGCCGCGACATCAGAAAATCAACAAGTAGCCCAGGGGCAACGATTGCTCACCTGAGAGTCAACAAGTACAATCACTGGACACATTAATTGGGGTTTTTACCATATATGGGTATGGTGGCCATCTAGGTCATGTGACCTTGAAACTCTACTTACATCAGCAGAAGAGCTCTTGTCTGGATTGTGTATCCTCTTTTCTGCCATTTTGGTTCACCTGAAAAAATCATCTAACAAGGTCAGGGTCCAATAATGACCCCTGGGGTGGGGCTATATTTGAACCCAGGGGCAAAATTGGCAGGATTTATGTAGAGCTCCATATGAAATGTTGTATATCAAATTTACAAGCTTTGTGTCATGCTGTTGCAGAGAAGATTTTTTCATATATTTCCATTATAAGTCTATGGTAGATAATGACATGCCTGGGGCGTGGCCTGTATGGACCCCAGGGGCACCATTGGCAGCATTTATAAAGGAGAGTATTATACATTGGTCCACACAACATATGAAAGCTTTGGGCCATATGGTTTTGGAGAAGAAGATTTTTTTATGTTTTTAACATGACGCCCCCGGGGCGGTGCCCATATGGACCCCAGGGGCATAGTTGGCAGGATTTATAAAGAGGAACACTATACATTGATAAAAACAAAATATGAAAGCTCTGGGCCTTGTGGTTACTGAGAAGAAGATTTTTTAAAGTTTTTCCCATGATGCCCCCGGGGTGGGGCCAGTATGGACCCCAGGGGCACAGTTGGCAGGATTAATAAAGATGAACACTATACATTGCTACAAACAAAATATGAAAGCTCTGGGCCCTGTGGTTTCGGAGAAGAAGATTTTTTTATGTTTTTACCATGACGCCCCCGGGGCGGGGCCCGTATGGACCCCAGGGGCATGGTTGGCAGGATTTATAAAGAGGACTACTATACATTGCTACTGACAAAATATGAAAGCTCTGGGCCTTGTTGTTTCGGAGAATAAGATATTTTTATGTTTTTCCCATTGTAAGTCTATGGGAGCTAATGACCCCCCCCCCCCACCGGTCGGGGCCATTTTTGACCCAAGGGGCATGATTGGCAGGATTTATATAGAGGACCACTACACATTGCTACATACAAAATATGAAAGCTTTGGGCCTTGTGGTTTTGGAGATGAAGATTTTTTAACGTTTTTCCCTTGACACCCCCGGGGCGGGGCCCGTATGGACCCCAGGGGCATGGTAGGCAGGATTTATAAAGAGGACCATTATACATTGCTACATACAAAATATGAAAGCTCTGGGCCTTGTGGTTTCGGAGAAGAAGATTTTTTAAAGTTTTTCCCATGACGCCCGTATGGACCCAGGGGCACGGTTGGCAGGATTTATAAAGAGGAACACTATATATTGCTACAAACAAAGTATGAAGGCTCTGGGCGTTGTGGTTTCGGAGAAGATTTTTTTATGTTTTATCCATGACCCCCCCCCCCCCCCCCCCCCCCCCCCCCCCCGACCAGGGCGGGGCCTGTATGAACCCCAGGGGCACGGTTGGCAGCCTGGCAGGATTTATAGAGAGGACCACTATACATTGCTACTGACAAAATATGAAAGCTCTGGGCCATGTGGTTTCGGAGAAGATGATTTTTTTATGTTTTTCCCATTATGTTTTATGTTATGGGAGCTAATGACCCCCAGGGCAGGGCCATTTTTGTCCCCAGGGGCAGGATTTATAATAAGAGCTGTCGCAGGACAGCGTAGCTCGCCTGACTTGTGCTTTGCCACTACATCTGTTAAAATCTGACCCATGACCTTGACCTCAAGGTCACTCAGGTGGGTCATGATGGTACAACATAAAACTTCAGACCAATGCAAAGTATCAACTTGATCAATCTACATGTTCAAGAGATAAAGACTTATAAAAACATTAACCAAAACTTAAACACAAAACTTCCAAGTCTGTGACCCTGACCTCAAGGTCATCCAGGTGAGTTGTGATGTACAGCATAAAACCTGAGACCAATATCTATCAACATGCAAGTATCAACTTTATCCATCAACATGTTCACGAGATTTAGACTTTAACCAAAAAATTTAACACAAAATTTCTAAGTCTGTGACCTTGACCTCAAGGTCACCCAGGGTAGGTCATGATGGTACTGCATAAAACTTCAGACCAATATCTACCAACATGCAAAGTATCGACTTGATCAATCAACATGGTCAAGAGATATAGACTTATGGCTCAGGTGAGCTAACAATCTGCATGTGCGAAAACAAAGACACAGATCAGCTGTGCAGTAACTGCACAGTTACTACAGTTACTGCACTGCTCATCAGCGTCTAAAAATGTTTTTGCTACACATAATTCAATCCCTCTTCAATTTCAAGCTTCTAACCTGCTTCTGTGACTGTACAGGCTGGTTCGAGTCAGACCTGGTCTGAAACCCAAATTGTTGGTTTTCTAATGCGAAGGTTCAAATAAGATCTGATAAGAATGTGCAACAAAAGATTCCAGCTCTTGCATTAATGGTTCAGACCAAAGAAACAATTATGTCATTTGTTTTACTCTCATAATGGGTTAACGATTTTACATTGACTTTAAGATATGAAAGTTGTTGGTGTAATGTACACAGTTTTTGCAATATGCATGCATTATTTCAAGTCATTACAATACCTCGGAACCTGTCAGTTTTCAGACTTTCTCTTGGCAATGTCACAGAGTGTCTTAAAACATCTACACCTAGGGTAAACCGTGACAAAAACAAAAAGAGAGGCATGAAAAGTTCAGGATAGAAAAAAGAAATTTACACATTAAATCATAAGTAAAACAATAACGTTCCTAGAGAAATTCATTTACCTTGGTCCAATTTCAATGAGAAGTGTTTTATCAACATCAGCTGCTGCGAGAAAAGAGTTTCTGGAGAGCCCCGCATCTTGAAAAGGTGTGGTTAAAATCCACATGAGCTTTTTTTCATCCTCACTGAGTAAACCTATTGCAAGAAAGGAAATCTACGGTATCAGAAATGAGCCGCATCATGAGCAAACCAACATTTTGCATATGCGAAAACAAAAGACGCACATCAGCTTTGCCGCAATCGCAAAGCTGATCAGCGCCTTTGTTTTCACTACACAGATAGTACAATTCCTTTACCTTTTAAATACAACATTTCCAGCCTCTAGCCATCTTTTGTGCTTGTACAGCTTGGTTTGTGTCGCACCTGTTTGAAAAGGGAACTGTTGGTTTTCTCATGACGCGGCTCAAATAGGAATTTAGGAAGTGAAATAGAGGTGATAGACAATCTCTTCATACTAAGGATGGCAACAAATGGCAAAAATGCATTGTGTATTCGAATATATTCGAATATTCGATTGAATGAAATACTTAAATTTTGTCACTATTGAATTTTACCACTTTGAAGTATTCATGCGATTTTTAATGTAAATTAATCACAATCAAAATAAATTGCAAAACACGTCAGATTATGTTTGTTTCAATTCTAATTCAAATAATATTTCATTGATGCACCA
The DNA here is from genome assembly GCA_964017185.1 of Rugalucina vietnamica. Lineage (NCBI taxonomy): Eukaryota > Metazoa > Mollusca > Bivalvia > Lucinida > Lucinidae > Rugalucina > Rugalucina vietnamica. Next base: position 80,471,805 of record OZ024869.1, on the reverse strand, counting down.
AACTATTTAAACAAACTTGGGGTAGCTAAATTTTTCAAGAATTGTACAAATTTTGTAAAACATTTTGTTTTTATATACTACATGTAAGTTGTTCCACTTGTAACAAGTTTGAGAATACGAAAAAAATAAGTTTGCTGGATTCTTGTATCGGACCTGATCAAGCACTCGTTAGAACAATAACTTATTTGTTGATTAATAAATCAAATGACAGGCAGTTCACACCTTACGAGCCGCATGAGAAGACGATTATTCTTATTAATCGCTAAAACAATGTGTCTTATTGTTATGGAAACAACATGTCAAACTGTTCATTTCAATTTATAGGAGGTGACGATAGTTGTATAAACATTGACCACTGTTTCATCACACTATAATTTATTGTTAATGAGGGAGATAAGCGACTTTTAAAAATAATCCACATTTTCACGAAAAAAATGTCTGTAATCAGGGTTCCCACGCTCCAGCGATATCAAAATTCCCTGACATGTCCCTGACTTTTCCCTGACAGATATCCAATTTTCCCTGACACTTCATTGACATTTCAACCAATGATTTCCTTCTCATTCAATTGTTTTACCAAACAATTACACTGCAAATGCATAATTTTAATAGCTATAAAAGTACTGATTTATAGTACTGATTTATTTGGGTCTATTAATTTGAACAAACATATCATTTATTATCCAGCTTTTTTTTGGAAATCCAAACAAAAATGACTGTAGAAGAACTAATTCAATGTACAATGTCAATGTAACTTGTGATTCTGTTACATAGTTTTCAGCATCACAGATAACATGCAAACAAATATGCCATAAACCGAAACTGTTGCAAGTCATTTGTTTCTTTATAGACAAGTTGGACTGTACATTCATCAGTTTTTCAGTCATGTTCCTTGGTACATAATCAGGACTAAGTAAAATATCTTAGGGTAATAACATGAAGGTCATAGATGCCAAGGCAGGAATAGAAGAAGGGAAAGACACATTTAAAATGCCACTTAAAACATCAGACAAACATACAACACTAGTCATCACATTAAATATAAGAGTGAACAGATGTATGACCGGCAAAATGGTCAGCTTCTATGAAAGAAACAAAGCTGTGGCATATAAAAGAGAACTTGTCAATTTATTCAGTAAATATAAAGCCATGCCATACCATACATATCCCAGCTTCAGTGTGACTACAAAAAGGTAGCACACATTGTTGTTCCCGGACACAACAATATGGCTTGATCAACTTCCTTGATTTTTCCATTGATGCAGAACACATTTCAGAGGACAACAAAATATGGGCTATCACATAAATAACTATAAAGATATGACACAATGCATGGCTGGGGCCAAGAACTGAGGATCCCTTAAATAACTATAACTTCATTTACATATTAAATAAAAATAATTTAAATGAAAACAAAAACATTAGAAACTGCCTTAGCCTTTAAAGACACTGTTTAAACAACCCAATTGCAAATTTCCCTGACAATATTTCAAAATTCCCTGACATTTCCCTGACTTTTGCCTCATTTTTCAAATTTCCCTGACACTCATCAAAATTCCCTGACATTTCCCTGACTTTTGTAAAATTCCATTTTTCCCTGACTTTTCCCTGACACGTGAGAACCCTGGTAATTTTCGATTAGTTTTGGGAAAAAAAAAACGATATTCGAACCCAGGAATCGCATTCGAATATTCGTATAGAATACGAATATTCGAATATCCGAATATTCGTTGCCATCCTTACTACATACCGTATTCAAAATACAAAAAAAAAAATTGTTTGTTTAATAATTTTTAAGTAATGCTGGGACAGTGAAATTGATTGTTTATAGTATAAATATCATCATAAACAGGAGTAAATGTGTCTGGCTCATCAAATCAAGGACTTTTTAACTCATTTAAGCCTGGCGTCCTTTTTGTGGGACATAGGCAAACAGCATAGCCCCAGATGTGACGCCGCAGAATGCGGCGTCCCTTCTGGGGCTATTCTGTTTGCTTAGAGAATTTTCATCGAAAAATTGAATAAAATATAAAAATCATTCCTGACGCCCTTAAAAATGAAAGTGGACTCATCCAATTGATAATGATGGGAGAATCCATTCGTCAGATATGGGTTAATTTGTACATGTAGTCTACAATGTACCACTGGTATGCATAGTTCCTTTGGTTTAAGTATAAAGTGCAGCCACACTATTTCATTGTGCGTCCAAAATTTCAAGCCAACATTCATGTTCTGTGGCTGTCCAGCCTGGTTAGGTTTTCTCATAATGAATTGAGCCACAATGAGAGAAAACTGGTCTTCGTGTTGTTTCCAACCAGGTCCGACACAAACCGGCGTGTACAGTCACAGCAGAGGACTACAAGCTTGAAATTTCAAATTTAAGAACTTAAGAAGATGATGAATCGTACTATTCGTGTAGCGAAAACAAAGGAGCTGATCAGCTGTGCATTTACTGCGCAGCTGACCTGCTCCTTTGTTTTCGCCTATGCAAAAAATCTGGTTTCCTGCTCAATTAATGCAACACAATTAACCTGGCCTATTACTCACGAGTTTGTGTGTCAACATAGAAACAGAGCTCTGTAGACAGAGAGGAATAAGAGGGCCCTACTAGGGCCTGTAATTTCTTCACAACCCCATCCCTGGCCCCAGAGGTTAAACCTGGGCTCCTGTAGAACCTCTCAACTGGCATTATGAACTGAAAAGAAAAAAAAATAGTCATTTAAATTGACTTTGATGTGTTAAGGTTTATACACATACACCTCAACCTCTTTATAACACTGTTGCTTGGGTCCAAGCTAATTTCCGTGTTAGCTATCCAATGTTCAGGTTATAAAGAGAGCAAAATCTACAGACATATTGCAAAAATAGTCTGACTGTAGTCCAATACTGATCAGTGTTATATCCAAAACCGTGTTGTAACAAACCGTGTTATAACAAACCGTGTTATAACAAACCGTGTTATAAAGGGTTCCAGGGTCCAGTTGTTCAAAACTAACGACGTCGTTAGTTAACGTTTCGTTAAAATTTCAAACATTAATATTACAAATACACTGTTATTTTTTGTTGAAAAAATGTGAGAATCCTTTGCACTGCAAAGGATTCTCACATTTTTTCAACAAAAAATAACAGTGTATGTGTTACTCTAGCTGATATTTGCTTAACAAATTTATGTCTTAACGATATCGTTAAGCTAACGATGCTTTGAACAACTGGGTCCAGGTGTACCTTCAAAAAGCAAGGTGATTTACAAGTGAAATAGTGTGGATGCAGATTCTGGTTACAATTTTCATTTAGTCAAGTTAAGCCAACAGAATATGTTTGATCTATAAAGTAGTGACCAGCTGTTTATTTTTCAAACTCAGCTTTTCTGCTCAGCTTTGACAAAAATGATGTCTTCAGTCCTCTAGAAAAATAGAAATACAGGTGGCTCTCATGAACTCGAACTCGAGGGGACCGAGCTTATCACTTCGAGTTATCACCAATTCATGGCGTCATAGCTACCAAAACCGTAAGACATACTGGGTCCTTCATTAGATTGCTCGGTCGTATGATCGGACATTTTAAAAGGTTATTCTTACATTTTCTTACGAATCCTAACAAAGTCTGCCATTTTAAATCAGTTAAGGACAGCTGAAATCACATAAAGGTGCTCTGCCCCGACAACTTGTTCAACAACAGATCAAACAAGACCCGTCCTAACATCTGATCATTTATTGAGTAAGATGTGTCGACACTCAGAGTAATTACAGCAAACAATTATCGTATTTAGCGGACCAATAATTACTTCACGCTTGTGTTATTGTAAAGTCAGCTGATTGCAAAACAGAACTGTTTTCGCAGGTATTTAATTGGGGTAATTAAAAATGACATAAAGGATTTTAATCATTAAACCAGGTAAGATTCATTTGTTCTTTTGAGTTTTGTTGAAAATTATTAACAAATTTTCCTGAATTCAAAAATAATGCAAGAGGATATGTATGTACACCAACCTAATTTTATGGAGATGTGGCGTACAATTTAAGCGTCGTATATTGAACTGATTTTACATGATCTGGACACAAAACTTGTGTTGAGTTACCCGTTTTGTCGATTTAAGCGTTGTTCGAGTTATGCATTGCTGAAATACAAAGAACATATAAAGAACACGATCGGGACCGGTCTTTAGATTCGACGTAAACGGTAGTATCGAGGTAAGCGTTGTCGAGGTAACGTGAGACACCTGTGCATCAGTTTTCCACAAAGAAGTTTCTTTAAATTAGACACTATTGCCTTCAATAAATGCACAGACAACAGCCATACTGTCACACAATCAGACCTTCACCATTGTTGACAATGTCTGATGGTAATGTGACCTTGAAACCCTACTTACATCAGCAGAATAGCTCTTGTCTGGATTGTGTATCCTCTTGTCTATGATTTTGGTTCACTTGAAAAAAAATCATCTAACAAGGTCAGGGTCCTATAATAACCCCCGGGGTGGGGCCATATTTGACCCCAGGGACATGATTGGCAGGATTTATGTAGAGCTCCACATGACAATGTTGTATATCAAATATACAAGCTTTGTGTCATGCTGTTGCAGAGAAGATTTTTTCATGTATTTCCATTACAAGTCTATTGTAGATAATGACATGCCTGGGGCGTGGCCTGTATGGACCCAAGGGGCACCGTTGGCAGCATTTATAAAGGAGAGTACTATACATTAGTCCACACAAAATATGAAAGCTCTTGGCCATATGGTTTCGGAGAAGATTTTTTTTATGTTTTTCCAAATGTAAGACTAAGGGAGCTATTGACCCCCCGGGGTGGGGCCATTTCTGGCCCCAGGGGCATGCTTGGCAGGATTTAACAGGATGGCCGCCACGCCCATATAGATGGTAAAGCTCCACATAACAATGCTATATACCAAATATAGAAGCTTTTGCTGTTGTGGTTTCAGAGAAGAAGATTTTTTCATGTATTTTCCAATTGTAAGCCTATGGCAGATAATGATGCCCCCAGGGCGGTCAAGGTTAGCAGGATTTAAAAAGAGGACCCCTATACATTGCTACACACAAAATATGAAAGCTCTGGGCCTTCAGGTTTCGGAGGTTTCCCATGACGCCCCCGGGGCGGGGCCCGTATGGACCCCAGGGGCGCAGTTGGTAGGATTTATAAAGAGGACCACTATACATTGCTACATACAAAATATGAAAGCTCTGGGCCTTGTAGTTTTGGAGAAGATTTTTTTGTTTTTACCATTGTATGTCTATGGGAGCTAATGACCCCCGGGGCGGGGCCATTTTTGTCTCCAGGAGCATGGTTGGCAGGATTTATAAAGAGGACCACTACACATTGCTACATACAAAATATGAAAGCCTTGGGCCTTGTGGTCTCGGAAAAGAAGATTTTTTTTATGTTTTTCCCATGACACCATCGGGGCAGGGCCCGTATGGACCCCACGTGAACGGTTTGCAGGATTTATAAGGAGGACCACAATACATTGCTACATACAAAATATGAAAGCTCTGGGCCTTGTAGTTTTGAAGAAGAAGATTTTTTTTTATGTTTTTCCCATTGTATGTCTATGGGAGCTAATGACCCACGGGGTGCGGCCATTTTTGACCCCAGGGGCATGGTTGGCAGGATTTATAAAGAGGACCACTACACATTGCTACATACAAAATATGAAAGCTCTAGGCCTTGTGGTTTCGGAGAAGAAGATTTTTTTATGCTTTTCCCATGACGCCCCCCGGGGCGGGGCCTGTATGGACCCCAGGAGCACGGTTGGCAGGATTTATAAAGAGGACCACTATACATTGCTACATACAAAATATGAAATCTCTGGGCCTTGTAGTTTTGGAGAAGAAGATTTTTTTTTTTTTTTTTTTAGTTACCTGAGGGCAACCCATTTATTCTCCCCGTCATTTGATACCAGAGGTTTGGGGAGGACCACCCCCCTGAGTGGGTGGTCCCCTGAGTATCTTACAAACTACAAGGGTGCATTTGCGTATAAAAGAAGTGCAATCATTAATTCTCCACTCTTCATTCAAATGTAGCAATAGCAATATTTAACAACTAGAGGACCATTGGTCCTGTAGCTCACCTAAGAGATTATCACATTGTAAGCTCATGAGATTTAAATTAATTGAGAATCGACCAATGAAAGTCTATGCATGGACACTATTGACCCCCGGGGCATGGCTAAATTTGACCCAGGGGCATGACTGGCACAATTTATAATGGGGACTACCAAACATTGCTACATACAAAATATAGAAGCTCTGGGCCTTTTGGTTTCAGAGAAGAAGGTTTTTTTAGTTTTTCCTATTGTAAGTCTATGGAGACTATCTACCCCCGGGGCGTGGCCAAATTTGACCCCAGGGGCATGGCTGGCACAATTTATGTAGAGGACCATTAGCCATTGCCACATACAAAATATCAAAGCTGTGTGACCTGTGGTTTCAGAGAAGAAGATTTTTGAATTTTTTTCCCATAGCAAGTCTATGGAGACTATCAATCTCCGGGACCTGGCCAAATTTGACCCCAGGGGCATGAATGGCACAATTTATGTAGAGGACCATTAGCCATTGCTACATACCAAATATCAAAGCTGTGGGCCTAGTGGTTTCAGAGAAGAAGATTTTTTTAGTTTTTTCCTATTGTAGGTCTATGGAGACTATCGACCCCCGGGGTGTTGCCAAATTTGACCCCAGGGGCATTATTGGCACAATTTATGTAGAGGACCATTAGCCATTGCCACGTACAAAATATCAAAGCTGTGGGCCCTGTGGTTTCAGAGAAGATTTTTTAATTTTTTTCCCATAGTAAGTCTATGGAGACTATCGACCCCTGGGGCGGGGCCAAATTTGACCCCAGGGGCATGAATGGCACAATTTATGTAAAGGACCATTAGCCATTGCTACATACCAAATATCACAGCTGTGGGCCTAGTGGTTTCAGAGAAGAAGATTTTTTTAGTTTTTCCAGTTGTAAGTCCATGGAAACTATCCACCCCCGGGGCGTGGCCAAATTTGACCCCAGGGGCATGGCTGGCATAATTTATGTAGAGGACCATTAGCCATTGCCACATACCAAATATCAAAGCTGTGGGCCCTGTGGTTTCAGAGAAGAAGATTTTTTAATTTTTTTCCCATAGTAAGTCTATGGAGACTATCGACCCCCCGGGGCGTGGCCAAATTTGACCCCAGGGGCATGAATGGCACAATTTATGTAGAGGACCATTAGCCATTGCTACATACCAAATATCAAAGCTGTGGGCCTAGTGATTTCAGAGAAGAAGATTTTTTTAGTTTTTCCCATTGTAAGTCTATGGGACCTATCTGTTGCCATGGAAACCACAATTTTGATACAATCTGCTCCAAAACCTAATGCCATCAATCCCCCAACCCAATTATGGTTCACATTAAATTTGATCAAGATCGGCCTACTAGCTTCAGAAATATTCTTCTTTGAAATTGTGGACGGACGACGACGACGGACGACGACGGACGACGGATGCCTGCCTATCCTATAAGCTCACCTGTGAGCCTTTGGCTCAGGTGAGCTAAAAACGTTGAATTCAAAAACTTGAGATCTTTATTTCTCTGCGATAAAATTTTGTTTCTAAACATTTCAAATGATTTTCTTTGTTTTGACTAAACAGTTGCTTAAGCATGATTTTTGTTTCCCACTTTAAGCAGACAGGTCTGCAAGTTTTGATAAAGTGTCTTAAACTGTAACGTCACGTCAGTATCACAGTAACGTTTGATTTTTTCTAAATTTTTCGATTTTAAGTGCTTGGGTAGCAATCCACAGTTTTTAGAGCATTTTTCAGTTAATTTTGCTAGATCCGCCAAAATTGATAATAGCTCTGTCCAATCTGGTGAACAATCCGATTTCTCCCATAAAATCATTAAATCGAATGTCTAACAACAAAATAACATCATTTAAATTGCCTAGCACTGACTATCACCCTACCTGTATTGGGAATATTTTCCCCTACCCCCTCTTTCAGACCAGTGAATTTTCGTAAAATATGCCTGAAGTCTGGGCCCCCATGCATATTCTGTGCAAAAGGAAGCCCCATAGATCTCATGCAATACTTAGAGAATCGACCCAGGATCATAATGAGCAGTGCACAAATATGTGCCATCCATCTACTTTTTTCGCTATTTGTGAACAAAGATAACCCCTGCAAAAACGACAGTGAAGAGCGTCACCGGCTATGACTGGCGAATGATCCGGGATCTTTATATAATCCCGGTTTTTACCAGTCTAAAAATAGAAAATAAGTATTTTTCACATGTTTGAGGCATAATTGATTCGATTTGGGGAAAGATGTCGGCAAATTATTGAAAGAGGATAATTTACAGCCAAATTTCATGCCCTACCCCTTAATATTGAAATTTTTGGCCCACCTCAAAAGTACGAAACTGTGAATGGAACCTTAAAGCAAAACTTTTTGCTCTAGTTTCTGGCAATTTTCGTCTAAAACTATTCTTTAACATAATTCCAATTAAATTCAGGCAAAAAAGTGGATTTGCATTAAAACTGGCCTTTCAGGAGGAGTCAGAACGAGTCATATGGTTTTGAGGCATTTTTAGGTCGATTTTTGAGGAATGGAGCCCCATCTAACCGCATCCAGCTTTACTCACTCTGTGGTCGTGCGAGTGACCAAAAGATCACGAAACAGTTATGTCCATATATTGGGCCACCTGATCAAAGAAAACTGAGACCTTGAAATGGAAATTAAAAAAATCGGTTATTGCTTTAAGGTAGCAATCCACAGTTTTTAGAGCATTTTTCAGTTAATTTTGCTAGATCCGCCAAAATTGATAATAGCTCTGTCCAATCTGGTGAACAATCCGATTTCTCCCATAAAATCATTAAATCGAATGTCTAACAACAAAATAACATCATTTAAATTGCCTAGCACTGACTATCACCCTACCTGTATTGGGGATATTTTCCCCTACCCCCTCTTTCAGACCAGTGAATTTTCGTAAAATATGCCTGAAGTCTGGGCCCCCATGCATATTCTGTGCAAAAGGAAGCCCCATAGATCTCATGCAAATACTTAGAGAATCGACCCAGGATCATAATGAGCAGTGCACAAATATGTGCCATCCATCTACTTTTTTCGCTATTTGTGAACAAAGATAACCCCTGCAAAAACGACAGTGAAGAGCGTCACCGGCTATGACTGGCGAATGATCCCGGATCTTTATATAATCCCGGTTTTTACCAGTCTAAAAATAGAAAATAAGTATTTTTCACATGTTTGAGGCATAATTGATTCGATTCGGGGAAAGATGTCGGCAAATTATTGAAAGAGGATAATTTACAGCCCAATTTCATGCCCTACCCCTTAATATTGAAATTTTTGGCCCACCTCAAAAGTACGAAACTGTGAATGGAACCATAAAGCAAAACTTTTTGCTCTAGTTTCTGGCAATTTTCGTCTAAAACTATTCTTTAACATAATTCCAATTAAATTCAGGCAAAGAAAGTGGATTTGCATTAAAACTGGCCTTTCAGGAGGAGTCAGAACGAGTCATATGGTTTTGAGGCATTTTTAGGTCGATTTTTGAGAAATGGAGCCCCATCTAACCGCATCCAGCTTTACTCACTCTGTGGTCGTGCGAGTGACCAAAAGATCACGAAACAGTTATGTCCATATATTGGGCCACCTGATCAAAGAAAACTGAGACCTTGAAATGGAAATTAAAAAAATTGGTTATTGCTTTAAGGTAGCAATCCACAGTTTTTAGAGCATTTTTCAGTTAATTTTGCTAGATCCGCCAAAATTGATAATAGCTCTGTCCAATCTGGTGAACAATCCGATTTCTCCCATAAAATCATTAAATCGAATGTCTAACAACAAAATAACATCATTTAAATTGCCTAGCACTGACTATCACCCTACCTGTATTGGGGATATTTTCCCCTACCCCCTCTTTCAGACCAGTGAATTTTCGTAAAATATGCCTGAAGTCTGGGCCCCCATGCATATTCTGTGCAAAAGGAAGCCCCATAGATCTCATGCAAATACTTAGAGAATCGACCCAGGATCATAATGAGCAGTGCACAAATATGTGCCATCCATCTACTTTTTTCGCTATTTGTGAACAAAGATAACCCCTGCAAAAACGACAGTGAAGAGCGTCACCGCAGAGTGGATTCTAGGATTTTGTCAAGATGGGCCAACTCCCCCCTCACACTCTCAAAAAGGGGCCAATGTTGAATCAAGTAGGGCACCATACCAGTCGGCATTTTCTCAGGAAGATTTACATGAATGGTCACCTCTTGTGATTAACCAACAGCAGTTGTTTACAGTTACAGACTTCACAAATCATCAAGAAGCCAAATAGATCTAATGGTTAATTAAAAATGAATATGTACATTTTAATATTTCAAGCCATTTGGGTGTGAGTCATAACAAAGTTCAAAGTCTATTGACTGTCTGCTGCTCTGAGTCTGCACTGTTTTCTCTGGACTTCCTGTTGGGACCTTTTGTTATATTGTTTTCCTTTTCCTTGTGAGTAATATTATTGAATACACACGAATAAAAAAAGCTTTCATCTTCGTAAACTATTAATGTAAAAACAAGGGAAACAACTCAAAAATAATAAAACAGGAAGAAAACGTCACGAAAATAGTGCCTTCAATAAATGTTTTGACATCGTTTTCGCCCGAGTCATTCAATAACTGATATACATGTAATTACTTTTGCGGTAGTTGGTACATTCCTCTATCAGAGCATTTCGATTCTTCTAGCTATTGTTAACTCGTCCGTCGCCGTCGGACAAACTCGTGTATTTCAATTTCAAAGAAATGACATATTTTCAAGCCATTTCTTCCGAAACAAGAAGTCAAACTTTCGTTTCCTTTTCGGTGGGTCTTGGGCATGTTCAGGGAAACATTCGGGGGCTGTGGCACCGGACGTCTCAGCCTCATCAACGCAGATTTCCTGTTTTTTAGTTATCACAAGCCAAGAAAGAATCTCGACTCCATCTTGTGTCAACGAAAGTGAAAGAAGAAAAACACATGCGCATGCGTTAACCGTCTCAGCCAATAGAATTGAAGTCTCGGTCAAATCTCGGACCACGGGATCGACGGAAATTAGCGGAAAAGAACGGAAATTAACTACCAAAATGGTACTGAAAAGAGCCACAACACGCACAAAACTAACAAAAATGCGCCACTTCTCGGTACTTTGCGGGATCGTCGGCGCACCAAGATCACAATTTTGCGCCAAAATTACAAAATAAGCGGGATTTTCACACTCCCGCGCTCTAGAATCCACTCTGTCACCGGCTATGACTGGAGAACGATCCGGGATCTTTATATAATCCCGGTTTTTACCAGTCTAAAAATAGAAAATAAGTATTTTTCACATGTTTGAGGCATAATTGATTCGATTTTGGGAAAGAAGTCGGCAAATTACTGAAAGAGGATAATTTACAGCCCAATTTCATGCCCTACCCCTTAATATTGAAATTTTTGGCCCACCTCAAAAGTACGAAACTGTGAATGGAACCTTAAAGCAAAACTTTTTGCTCTAGTTTCTGGCAATTTTCGTCTAAAACTATTCTTTAACATAATTCCAATTAAATTCAGGCAAAGAAAGTGGATTTGCATTAAAACTGGCCTTTCAGGAGGAGTCAGAACGAGTCATATGGTTTTGAGGCATTTTTAGGTCGATTTTTGAGGAATGGAGCCCCATCTAACTGCATCCAGCTTTACTCACTCTGTGGTCGTGCGAGTGACCAAAAGATCACGAAACAGTTATGTCCATATATTGGGCCACCTGATCAAAGAAAACTGAGACCTTGAAATGGAAATTAAAAAAATCGGTTATTGCTTTAAGGTAGCAATCCACAGTTTTTAGAGCATTTTTCAGTTAATTTTGCTAGATCCGCCAAAATTGATAATAGCTCTGTCCAATCTGGTGAACAATCCGATTTCTCCCATAAAATCATTAAATCGAATGTCTAACAACAAAATAACATCATTTAAATTGCCTAGCACTGACTATCACCCTACCTGTATTGGGGATATTTTCCCCTACCCCCTCTTTCAGACCAGTGAATTTTCGTAAAATATGCCAGCCCTGAAGTCTGGGCCCCCATGCATATTCTGTGCAAAAGGAAGCCCCATATTTCTCATGCAAATACTTAGTGAATCGACCCAGGATCATAATGAGCAGTGCACAAATATATGCCATCCATCTACTTTTTTCGCTATTTGTGAACAAAGATAACCCCTGCAAAAACGACAGTGAAGAGCTTCACCGGCTATGACTGGCGAACGATCCGGGATCTTTATATAATCCCGGTTTTTACCAGTCTAAAAATAGAAAATAAGTATTTTTCACATGTTTGAGGCATAATTGATTCGATTTGGGGAAAGATGTCGGCAAATTATTGAAAGAGGATAATTTACAGCCCAATTTCATGCCCTACCCCTTAATATTGAAATTTTTGGCCCACCTCAAAAGTACGAAACTGTGAATGGAACCTTGACGAAAAGTTACCACTTACGTCCATGTGCAGAGACTGGCGAATATTATGAAAATTGCTATTTAATTTGCATAGTATATTTTTGCGCAATAAAAAAAGTGGGAAAATGTTTTTCGCCAATTTCAGTGTTCAATCATGGGAATGATCGATTAATGAAATAAATGAAAGCGGCTCAATGATCTTGACCATCAAATTCCTTACTTACCTTACGATCTGACCTTGATCTGACGTACAAAAATATTTAAAAAAAGCCTGTTACAAATCCTGCCAGCTCGCAGTTTAACTGTAGTTTACCCTAATTAGAGAGATTAGAATTTAATCTTGTTTTAAATTGAGGGCAGGTAATTGTTTATTTATTTTTTTATCTACCTTTGCTCCCGTTAAATTTCACGGGAGTTTCTTTCTTACTTTCTTTCTTTCTTCAGATACCGAGTCGATCAATTTCTAATCATCACCTCAGGTGTGGGATGGGTGGCTAAATTTTGAATTTAGCAAAATAGGGGAAGCATTCGGGAGTTGCGCTTGTTTGGGGGTTTTATCATTTTTTATACAGTCACGTCATTTCAAGTTCCCCAAACAAGCCTTTGTTTCTGATTGGATTCCCATCTTGTTACCATGGCATCTTGTAGTATTTATCATAATCCCCAGATTTGGAGGGGGCGACGGTATCAGTGCCCCCTAGTGATTTGCACACCCTCCTTAACTTTCACACGACCTCTGCCAGGAATGGCAGAGTTCCAAATTCTGGGCCAATCAGATTGCTTGGCGCCCAAATAATAACCAATGAGGAAAAACCTGATAAGCCCGCTTCTTCGAATTGAGCGTCTCTCGGCACTTTCAAAGTTGCAAAGCTAAGAGTTAGATCTGTGCCTCTTCTGCCAATCAAAGATTTTACCCACCCTCCCAAACCCAACTTACTCATGCACATGTAAATATGTAAATAATGTAGATTTTAGAATTTCTTAGTGTAGTGTTTTGAACCATGTAAATGTCGCAATTCAGCTATACTTGCATTAAGGCATTACATCGTACGTCTTCAGAGGCAAATTATTTGTAGTTGAAAAATTGTAATATTATGAAAGCTTATTTGCGGTCTCATTTGTGGGCCATTAACAAGAAAATAAGACCTCATTCCATGAGGACTGCTGAGAATGTGTTAAGTATAACTTTGACTATGTCAGGAGACATTTAGTGTGATACCCTTAGGGAGTCCTAACACAAAAACACTTGTTTGGTGCCCAAGATTACCTTTGGGAGACAATAAATTATAGTGTTAGATGAGGGTGAAATACATAGTGATATATATATAGTGAAGTGACACTAAAAGACTTTTGGAGTATTTAATCCTGGATTTAGTGACTATCAGTTATACATGTGGATCGTAAAGCAGTCTTAACAACAGGATATTATGGAGGTATTTTGAAAAATTTTGGAGTACGGCTCCAATTCAATTTGATTACAAATTGTTACGTTGTTTTATGTAATTGCTTTTACATAGTAAACAAAATTTTTTCAATACACGGTTCATTGTCCCAAAAAGAATTCTTACTTATTTCTGCTGCAGTGCAGTGTTCACTGGGCAGCAAGTAGCAGGTAGGCAGATACCTGGATCATGCTGCACAGTGATATATGAGTGAGCAATTTAATTGCATATTATTTGCTCATTAAATTGTAACGGGGAATCATTTCTAATGCAGTTTATTCCGTAGAGGAGAGGATAACAGAACATTTTCACAGTGACACCATTCACCTGTTCACCAACCACCTTACCTGGTTACCAGTTGGTGAAACGTCAAATACCACACCAGCTGTCCCAAAACTCTCACACACACACACAAAATTGAGGAAAATCTGTTGGTCCGAACACGCTTCCCTTCGTGTCATTTACAGGAATGACATGATACAGTGCGCCGTCCTTCGGATTGGGACGTTAACTGGAGGCCCCCTGTGCAGGGACAGTCATCCCCTGTGCAGGTTAAATATCCCTTCTTCGTGCACGTAGGCTCATCCTGCAAACACACTGGAGTGTACAATGTACACCTCCCAAGATCAAAATACAGAAACCGAAATTGTGTGCTCAGGAGACGAAACGCCTTGTAAAACGAATGCGTACACTCATAATTGCTCAATCAAGTCCACCCACAGCAAAGCAAACTCCCCAACAGTGCCAACACCTCCGGTTTGGAGTTTGACAGCAAAGAATACCGAACCAGTTTTAAGACCAAAGATATGATAGGTCGAAATAGATCTAGCCAATCACTTTCTGCCTTTCAATAATTAGTTCCTGTTGGTAAAACGATGCTGGTTTTCCGCTTAGTCAAATTACATGTAAAATATTTCGAGAACCATACACATTTTCGTATTTGGATTCTGTCGGTTTTCTTCCCTGTTTCTTTGGGAAAATCCTACCGTATATGTCACCCGTTGTGACGGGCGACAAAGAATAATCAGAAATTGATTGATGGGAGTAACAAGAAAACAAAAAACAAAAATATATTCAATAATTACTCTATTCAGACGTCCTCGATTTGGTTACCTTTTAATTGTCAAGATCAAAACCGTGCACTTTCACATGGCATTTTGGCGCAAAAATTGAGTTTCGTCCCTTGAAGTATCACGAAATACCGCAAAATGATAAAACCCGGAATCGAATCTTAAACCTGGACCCGAGGTTATAAAACTTTTTTCATGCTCAACTCAGCTGAGACTAAAATTTATCCTGCTCATAAATGTTAAAATGCCAACAATTGTTGGCTTATGAGCAGGATAAATTTCTAGTGTTGAACCTGTATGTTCCACAATTTTTTACTATTTCATCATTTATGAGCAAGATTACAATTAAGATTACAAGAAACTTTATTTAAAGTAGACTTTCAAATTTACAACAGGATAACATTAGCCATAGGCTATTTTGTCGACAAACACAAATTAAAACTGTACATGTATACATGATTATAACGAGCATCACAGTTAAAGGAAATATCACAGCATGCAAACATATATACAAATAAGATAGGAATAGATAAAATGAGCTTAATTATACATGTATAAAAATTATTTGATGCTAGAATAAGAAAAAAACAAACAACTAGAAAACAGTATCCAAGCCGGAAAGGCATGGCAAAACTGAGGAGCCCGGAGATTCCCTACAGCACACCAGCGGCTATTGTAGGGATCCTGAGCCCCAGAAAAGAAAGAAAAATATGTGACTAGAAACTTGTATATAAATACAACTATATACAAGAAACATCTTTAAAAAGATAATTGTCGAAGCTTAATATCTGTTCTGTAATAGGGTACATGATGCAGGAGAGAGAGAGAGAGAGAGAGAGAGAGACAGACAGACAGACAGACAGACAGACAGACAGAGACAGGCAGACAGACAGTATGACTCTTGCAGAGCCAACTCCAGACATGACTTAGAGGAAATGCTTTTCAAATGTCCTTACGGCGAGAGCCCTTAAGAGTCGCTGGACCGAAACGACTCGTTCTGTTGAGCAGAGCCTTTGATCCGAACACGCCTATATTTAATGGAGAAAATACGAACGCATCTTATCACCGCTGAGTATCACCGATGGCCTGCATGGATCATAAAATTTCAAAATCCACAGATTTTAGATTTTAATTTTTCCTTGCAAAAGCTTTCGTCACACAAAAAGCGATTAAAATGAATAACAATAAGGACCAATGATGGCTTGTATAGTAAAAAAACATTATCTTATAGTACTTTTTAAAGAGATACAGTTTGTTGCCTTTTTCATCTTCCATATGGGAAAAACCCGGATGCCGGTCAAAAATGATCTGAGATGTCTTCGACAAAAAACCATGATGCGGTCTTCTCTTAGAAGAAGGCAAGTATCACGGTGTTTAGTGTCAAAGGACTGGTATATAATGCTCCCCAGTTCCCACCCCGGCCATCAGACCTTACCTAGAAAATTCTCATGATCTAGCAGTAGGCCGATTCTATGACAGTGTGAATTTCAGCCTCAGACTGCTAAGGTGGTGCAGAGGACTGCAGGAGATGGAGGAACTCCAGTAGCGTCGATGATATGCTTGACGAGCTTGAGTGGCCATCCCTGGAGTCCCGCAGAGAGCGGTCCTCCTTAAACTTCTTCAAATACCTGACCCCGGCACCGAACTTAAGGCGAACTCGGGCATCGCGTGAATCACAGTATACAAGACAATTTGCCTTTAGTGATTCCCTGAAAAATTCATTTTTCCCCAGAACTATTCCGGTTTGGAATAGTCTCTCTTCTTCAGTGGTCTCATCTAAGACCATTGAGGAATTTAAGGCTTCTATTTAATCATAGGCCCAGAGGTATGCGTTTTAATATGCTTCTATCTATATCTTGTAAATAGTTTTAATTGCCCACCCCAAATGTTTTGTTCCCTTGACCTAATTCTAAATTTAGCCACCCACCCCACACCTGAGGTGATGATCAGAAATTGATCGACTCAGTATCAGAAGATAAATAGATAGAGACCAGAGCGAAACGAAAGTAAGACAAGGGCAGAGTGCCTGGGGATGAAGAGTGTTGGTTGTATAATGATATTAGAAGGAATTAGTGAGATCATTGTAAAAATAGAGCTTATAAAATGATACAATATGAAAAAAAAAAAAAACATATTAAATTAAATTAAATTAAATTAAATGGGGTAAAAATCCAATCTAAAAAAAAAAAAAAAAAAAAAAAAATGAAAATCATGCATCATAAAGGATGGCTCTTACCTCAGAACAAATTATAAAGAGAACACAAGTATAAGCTTTAACAAAAAGCTTGGTCTACGCTTCGCATATATAAACTAGAATGTCAAAGAATCTGACCGTACTCCCATTTCATCGTGGTGCATTTGACTGAAAAGAAATGAAACGCTGTGCGGTGAAAGCATTCATACCTGACAATCGACCGTCACGATACTGGCGGTTCATTTCATTCCGTTGTGGCTTGGATAGAATGTAATTGGCTACACGGCAGGTGGGGCGCGGTCAAAGCTTTCATACCTGACCATATAGCGTCACAATACCATCGGTTCATTTCATTCCGTCGTTGCTTAGTTAGAATGCAATCATGCACCAGTTCCACGAATTTGCCCCATTTTGGTACCTACTGCACCATTGGTACAAATGTTACCAACCAAAGGGAAGTTTGGGGGTGTTTACACGGTCCTTGGCGAAACGACCCGGAATCCTACTAACACGATGGTCAAGCCACTAGACTCAAACGTGCAGTTGCAGTTGTAGAGAGGGGTATGAGTTGTCTTGTAAGTAGGTCAATCTCAAACCTTAGAGTAGTCTACGCGCTGGCGCGTAGACAATAAAACACACAGCTCTTACTTCAGAGCAGCAGAAATAAAGGGAGTGAACTAAAAACAGAAAATAAATCAACTTTTACACATAAAAAATTGCATGTAGGACCACTCCAAGTGTGGACCAGCCTCTTGAACTCAGTAAAGTCCTCAACCTTACGCATTTCATTAGGGAGGCTGTTCTACACTGCAGCTGCCTCATAACAGAAGGAGGATTTACCGTACTTGGTAGTGCGTACCCTCGGGAGATCAACAAGGTTCTCATACCTGAAAGAATATGCAGAATTTTTTTATATGATACAAGGTCCTGCAAATAGACAGGAGTCAATTTATGCAATATCTTGAATGTCTTAAGAGCTATCAATCTAATCCTGCTAATATGTAATGTAGGCATGTTTATCCTGTAGTTGAAATTTCGTGCTCAGCTGAGCTGAGCTTGAATCAAGTTTTATAACCTCGAGGCCTGGAATGTCAAACTCCCCAACAGTGCCAACACCTTCGTTGCTCTCCGATATTGATCACTGCAGACACCAACGCCAAGTATTGTGTTTTCCGAAAGTACTAACGTCC
Source organism: Rugalucina vietnamica (assembly GCA_964017185.1). Classification (NCBI taxonomy): domain Eukaryota; kingdom Metazoa; phylum Mollusca; class Bivalvia; order Lucinida; family Lucinidae; genus Rugalucina; species Rugalucina vietnamica. The sequence goes on along the minus strand of OZ024869.1, from coordinate 80,453,425 downwards.
GGAAGTGGAACACTTGCGGCGAATTTGCTGGGATATAATCTAAGACTGAGCAAGCTAACACTTACATGTTCACAATGAATTGGAGATTAAAACAGGTCAAACATTATTTCTCAGTAATGCCGTTGAATAATATAATTGATCTGGCTCTCCTGATAAAGGCAAAAGCAAGAACAGGTATCAAGCATACATATTTAGCAAAACAGGTGGACATGAAAGAAAACCAAAGAGGTCATTTGAATAAAACAGGAAATGGTATCGTTCAGCTTGCCTACACTGTTCATGTTTTCAAAGGAGGAATTGGTCTTTTAGAAGAGAATATTTTATGCAACAGAACTAGATCATTATCATCATCTACATTATCGTTGCAGCCACCATCATCATCATCGACATCGTCATCATCATCACAATAAATTACATTTATCTATTTTATGAAGACTTCTTAAAATCAATAAATCCTTTGATAATAATTATGGTAAGATCTAATATTCTTATTTTAGGACATGTCAATCATCTAACTTTTGTTATTTTTCACTGCAATGGTAGGATAGAATTCATTTTTGGTCAACTGGTTTGCTTAATACTTTTGCAATCAGTTGTAAAAGAACAGTCTATGCTGGGAGCTTCGTAGTTCCAGAGAACTGCATTTGAGGCAATGCAACTAAACCCCATACACTTTGTCCATCAAAATCTGAGAACCAATCATGCATGTGTGAGGGAGATTGGTAACAGCGACCATGACATAGTGCTCTTGGACACCTCAATCGCAGCCACCCGCCCCAAGCATCCCCAAAGGAAAATATTTTATTGAAGAGGGCTGACATTCATGGCATAAAGGATGACCTTCAGGATCTCAATACTTCCATACAAGTACATCAGGATATTGATGAAGACTGGGGGAGTCTCAAGACAGTCCTTAACACCATAGAAAATGGGTACCATCAAACAGACATACAGTGAGGTCTGAACTAAAGTATACACCCTTTGTGCACTTGATGTGCCACCCAATTGCACAAATCCTTATATTTCTATACATGTAATGTGCACCTCATGAGCTCATTAAGTGCACAACTGTGTATACTTTAGTTCAGACTTCACTGTACCACTCCATGGATGAACACGGAAATAAGAAAATAAGACGACTAATTTGAAGGAAACAAAACAGAACAGAAACAGAACTTGACGTAATTTTACGTAAATATATTAATCCGTTCAAGAGACCTGGAATGTACCCTAGTATTTCTAAGTGCAATGCCAAGAAGTGCAACTGTTGCAATCATTTATGCTCTAAGACTACTATCACTTCATCTGTGAATGGTAGGACATTTTCAGTGGTTAATGATTCTGATTTAGACTGAAAATCAATGGATCTTGTATATGTTCTTACTTGAAATACAAACAATTGTAGGATGCAATATGTTGGACAAACTTGTCGAACTTTGCAAAAACGATTTGGTGAGCACTATCGTAGAATCAGAAAGCCCAAAAATAATGATACCTTTCTGTACCAGCATTTTAAGCGCACTGGTCATTCTCCCAATGATGTTAAAGTTCAACCAGTGGAGAAAATCTCATATGATGAAAATTCTTCAGTTAGATTCAAAAATATTAAACGATTTGAAACTGAACTTAAATGGATAAAATTACTGCAAACACCCTTTCCACTGGGATTTAACGACAACATTTACCATGAAGGCAATATTTCCAAAATGCCCGATTTTGATGTACTTACACTTTCAGAGTCTCGTAAACGTAAATCTAGATCTCATGGTATACGGAAAAGGGGTAATGACAAACGTAAACGGTGCGCTGCATTGAAATTGAACATTTCCCTTAATGATTTAGCTGTTAAACTAAGGATTCACGGTCGACATCCAATGCTGTCTTATCTTAGTTCTCTACCTATTGCTGCATTACGTTCCCTGGACACAGAGGCTAATAGATTTTACGATAGAAATCATCAAATGTATGACGCTGCACTGTTAACAAGATGTTATACTCAGCATGCTCTTCGTCCATTTATCGATTCCGAATCTAATCACATTAGAAGTTTTATTAAAATTCCTTTCATCAATAAAGGAATTGACTTTATTGATTTACCAAGCATATTCCAGGATAAATCAGTGATACAGTCTATACCTACCTACTTCCAAAATTCAGAACCTCCTATTATTTGTTACAAATATAACAAACCAATCAGAAATACTATTTTTAATTTCAATAAACTTGTTTCTGATCTTGATATCCATGCTAATACTCCTAAGTCTTGAGATTGTAAAGATTCAAAATATGTTTATCAACCAGCTGGACATATAGTTACTGGAAATTTAAAGATAATTTCGGATTCTAGAATTCGCAAAATTGTTTCTAAAGGTCCGAAATATAGATTCCCTTCCTACATTAATTTCGACAAATGTAGAGAGGAGATTGCATCTGCATTAAATGATTTCGGTAATCGATGGTGTAAACGAGAGGGTGTTGAGGATAATGCTCTTAAAGAATGGAAAAGAAGTATCTTCACTATCGTGGATAAACGTATTAAGTTTTATTCACAAAATACTAATCTTTTACCTCCTAAACCCAAATCGTCATTTAGGCATTTGAAACAGGGTATCCAAGAATTTCATAGAAAGTATGTCTTGGTTCCGGCAGATAAAGCCGCAAACAATGTTGTTGTCGTTTGTAGACTTCACTACGTTAACACCTTAAAACAGGAGCTTGATGGTACCAGGGCTTATCTGGAGACAGATACTGATGAGGTGTCTGTAGTAAATGCCCACTTAAACGATTTACCTGTTAAGTTTTCTGTTTGTGTCAATGAAGGCCAAGACAAACTTCCTACGATGTATTGGTTACCTAAGCTTCACAAAAGACCATACAAAGCTAGATTTATTGCAAATTCTAGCTCTTGTACTACCACTGAACTTTCTAAATTATTAACTTCTTGTCTTACTGCTATCAAATCTCATGTTATAAGATACTGTGAGACAGTGTATGAAACTTCAAATAAAAATTGGTTTTGGTCAATAAAAAATTCTGGTGAGGTGCTCAGTAAATTGAAGTGTAGAGGGTTCCGTGCGACAAGCTTGTCCACATATGATTTTTCTACTCTGTATACAACATTACCGCATAATCTAATTAAAGAAAAACTTCTGGATTTGATAGAGTGGACCTTCAAAAGGGCATTAAAAAACTATGGTTCACTTTATTTGGCATGTAATGACAGAAAGGCTTTTTTCACTTCCTCTGACCAAAGTCGGTATACCCTTTGGTCATGTCAGAATGTGTGCGACGCCTTATCCTATCTCCTTGATAATATTTATATTAGATTTGGGACCAAGTTATACAGACAAATTGTTGGAATTCCGATGGGTACAAATTGCGCACCTCTCGTAGCTGATTTATTTTTATACTGCTACGAAAGAGATTTCATGGATTCTCTTAACCATGATAATCAAGCTGATGTTATCGAGGCTTTTAATTCCACATCTAGGTACCTCGATGACCTTTTGAACATTGACAACCCTTATTTTGAAGGTATGGTCAATCAAATTTATCCACCTGAACTTCAGTTGAACAAAGCTAATATCTCAGATACCGAAGCCCCCTTTTTAGATCTACATCTTTCTGTTGCAAATGGATTTGTTTCTTCTAAAATTTATGATAAGCGCGATGACTTTGATTTTGATATAGTAAATTTTCCTTTTTTGGATGGTGACGTTCCTCGTCGTGCTTCTTATGGTGTATACATTTCGCAACTTATTAGGTTTGCTAGAGTCTGCAATCATGTTACAGACTTCAACGCTCGAAATAAATGTTTAACAGCAAAACTTCTCCAACAGGGCTATCGGTATCATAAACTTCGAAAAACCTTTTCTAAATTTTATCGTAGACACTATGAATTGATTTCCAAATATAATGTTGGGTTAAAGACACTTTTAAGTGAGGGCCTTTCGGAACCTGAATTTTATGGTGACTTGGTTTACAAATTAAAGAAACTTAAAGGAATAAATGATTTTTCTCTTCAGTTCGGAAAAATCATATCACGTTACAGACGTATAGGTTATAACTTGAATGTTATGCGACAGTCTGCATGCTTAGTTTTTAACCCAATCATGGTTGATAACTATGCTGCCTTCTTTAATTGCACGCCGGTGGGTCGGGCGTCAGACTCTATGATGGCCCCGACTTAAAGCTATTCATTTTAGTTGGTTGGGGCCGGAGCTTCTTGTCTGTTGCTTGGCCCACCGGGGTCCAACTGGTGTTTTTCTTTTGCTCCGGAGTTAGTAGGTTATTCGGCGCCCAAGGATCTCCATCGTCGGGCAGCTTACTCAATCTGTGAGTCCTGGTTTTTGATTCATCGGGATGTTTATCATGATTTATTTGTTTGTTCTTGATGATTCATTGACTAGTTAGAGATTCACCACGAGGACCGAAGAACTAACTAAATGTTGTGAACCACTGCAGAAGCTGAGGGTGAGGTTAGGTACCTGTAAAACCGGTTTAAGCCCGCCAGTAACTTTGTGTTACTGATCGTTCCAAGTCGATACTTCTGTAGTGGTTCTTTTTGTTTTATGTCTTGGTGTTTAAAATTTTTTGTGCTGTTGGCGCCTTATGTATGTTTTCATATTTTTAGTTAAGTTAAGGTAACTGAGTGGCCACCTATTGGGAAAATAGCTGCTCATTCGGCTTACGATATGTTTCATGGTATAAGTACCTGATTGTTAGTTTGGTTTTTTCCCACCTCGGTTTTTGGAGTGGGAATCTTTTTCTGATTGCGCCTTTTCCTGATCTTTGCCTACTTGTACCTTTTTCTTGATTAACTTAAGCATACACAGCTCATCGTTAAACAACATACATGTATATACAGCACATGAAACAAAAAGAAACAAAGAGGAAAACAAGACAGACAAAACAAAGAGGGACAATGACCGGTATAAACGCCCCTAAAGAGATGTCCAGTACATGATCAGGAGGGCAAATAAAGCATAATGGAGAACACAGTAAGCAGTGACTGTAAGGACAACTCGAAAACAAAATTCTGGGCCCACGCAAAGAGTGAGGGACAAGAGTTCATCGGGACAGCACCACTGAAAAACCAAGAGGTATTCATACAGAGCGACACCAAAACCAGAGCCAACATCTTGAATGAACAGTTCAAGTCTGTGATCACAAAGGAAGACCTTTCCAACATTCCTGATACAGAAGGTAGTGACCAACATCAGGATTTACTGGAAAGGCGTCCACAAACAGCTCAAGAACCTGAAAACTCACAAAGCTACATGACCTGACGAAATTCCAGCATATATCCTGAAGACAGTGGCTGATGAACTTGCTCCTGCTCTGGCTTGGTTCTTCCAGGTTTCCATTGACCAATGAGAGATCCCCCAAGATTGGAGACAAGCACTGGCGGTTCGCATCTTCAAAAAAGGAGACACGCACCAATCATCAAACTATAGACTGGTATCTCTCACCTCCATCACATGCAAGCTGCTGGAACATATCATCCACAATAAAATAATCCAGCACTTTGACCAGCACAGAATCTTGTGTGACAACCAACATGGGTACAGGAAGAAATGCTCGTGTGAAACCCAACTGCTGTCAACGGTTCAAGAAATCACCTCATCAACAACCAAGGGACAACAAGTGGACATCAAACTGCTTGACTTCGCCAAAGAGTTGTACCTGCTCCAATGCTGATTTTTGGGCTTTTAGGTGTGGATCCCAGACCATTGATGCATACTCCGTCGTTGGACGGATCATGGTCTTGTATGTGAGCTCTTTCACTGGTATGGTGCAGTCCTTCAAGTTTCTTCTTACGAAGCCCAGAGTCCTGTCTGCCTTACACACAATGTTCTGCGCATGTGTCTCCCATGATTGTTCATATGTGATGGTCACTCTGAGATCTGAATCTGACTCTGAATAGTTTACTGGTGACACGCCAAATGACATTATTTCACCAGGGGGTTCGGATGGGGGAGAAATTAGTCCCTTGAACGCACGAGTGAAGCGAACTTGGACACACAATCATCTGACATTTCAGCAGTAGAAAACAGAGAGTCAGGGAGGTCATTCCAGTCCCTGTTAGTCTGGGGAAAGAAACTACATTTATAGGCCTCTATACTAGCAGATGGAAGCTGAAATGCCTTGGAGTGGCTATTCACAACGCCTAGTCTTTGGGATAAGGTCATCTGTAGGTATTCTGGCTTTACCCTTCAGACCTTTGTATAGTAATATAAGTCGATTATCCGTCCTCCTTTTCTTGAGAGATTCCCATTTGAGTTGTTCAAGAATGCCAGTCATACTACCTTCCTCGAAAGTATAATTCCTAGTTACAAATCTAGCGGCACGATTCGGTACCTTCTCCAATTCCTCCTGGAGGCATTCAGTATGAGGATCCCAAACAGAACTTCCATATTCCAGGACTGGGTGCACCAGTCCTTTATAAGCTGCTTCTTTAACATCATGGGGGCAAGAAAATAAGTTTCTCCTCAAGAATCCAAGTGTTCTGTTGGCTTTAGTACAGATATTATAGATATGGGTATTCCACTTGAGGTCATTTGTAATTGTTACACCTAGATATTTAATGCTATCAACATTTTCCAATACCGTTCCCTCGAGGGTGTACGAGGCCTCAATTTTATTTATCCGCTTATTTGTCTGCTGCATCATGTTGCATTTGACAGGTTGAAATCTCATGCCCCATTTTTGGGCCCAGCTCCCTAAAAGGTCAATGTCTTTCTGAAGTTTCAATGTATCTTCTACTGTTCTAATTTCACGGTAACAAACACAGTCATCAGCAAAAAGCCTGATTTGAGAGTCAATGCCAACGGGTATGCCATTTATGTACAAGGAGAACAACAATGGACCAAGAATGGTGCCCTGAGAGACACCAGACACAACAGGGGCCCAGTCAGATTTAACACCATTAACTACTACCCTTTGCTGCCTGAAGCACAAAAAATCATTTATCCATTCCAATGTCTTTCCACCTAATACCATAACTAAACAATTTGCTTTTAAGAAGTTCATGTGGAGGGGTGTCAAAAGCTTTTTCAAAGTCCAAAATAAAAGTGTCAACCTGACCCTTTTTATCCAATATTTTGCCCAATCATTTATTACTGTAATCAACTGAGTTTCACAACTATGCCATTTCCTGAATGCATGCTGTTTGTCCGACAAAAGATTATACTGGTCAAGATGACCCATGATATTTGAGGAGACAATATGTTCTAGAAGTTTGCAAGGAATACAAGTCAAAGAAACAAGCAAGGGACCTGTCACCTTTCTTGAAAAGTGGACAAATATTAGCAAGTGACCATTCCTTGGGGATTTCACCCGTATTGATTGACTGCTGGAAGAGATGTGCAAATACAGATCCTAATTCTTTTGCCAATTCTTTTAGGACTCTAGGATGGAGTTCATCAGGTCCTAAGGCTTTAGATGGGTTCAGACCTTTAAGGAGTTTTGTTACTCCTTCTTTTGTAACAACAATTTCATCCATGAATGGGGCCGACCTATCCAGAAGTGGGACTTGGGTGTGTACCGTTTTGGTGAATACATCTGTGAACTGTCCATTAAATTCTTCTGCTTTTTCGAAATCTGAATGAGCAATACCACTTCCATTTTTCTTTTCCAAAGGGGGAATGCCTTGGGTATCTTTCCTCTGACTATTGATATACCTATAAAAATCCCTGGGATTAGCCTTAACGTCCCCTACCAAGTTATTGACATAAAGGTCATGCTGCTTCCTTATATCAGCTTTGATTTCCCTTCTTAAGTTTTCAAATTTAAATCTAATTTTTACACTTCCAGTTTTCTTAGCTTTTGCATGAGTTATATTTTTCCTGCGAATCTTCCTCCTTATCTCAGGAGTTATCCATGGGACAGAAGAGACAGAGCGACTTGTTTTTGATGGGATATGCTTATCTGCCGAGTCCTGAATGAAAGATGTAATAAGATTGAAATTTTCCTGAACCGAACGGGTATCCGAGTAGCCACTGAAATACTTTTCCTTTACAAAGGACTAGGGCATTTAATGCCTGATTTTGGCCTCAGATTTTGCTAAAAATAAATTTTGGAATTCAAGTGAGAAAACTATTCCTAAAAACAGTCATATGTCTCCTCTATTAAAAACAAGAACAAGTACTTCATTTATCCTACAAGCGTTACCATGGCAATGCCCAGAAGAACCATAGATAGAGCACATTTTGCACTTTTTGGTCTATTTTTGACCATTTCTGAACACATTTTTTAATTTTTAAGTGCCACCCCACACGACGAACAAAATGATACTTAGCATACAATATCTCTGGATGATACTTCATAATTATTTCATAATAAGAAATTGTTCGTCGCGTGGGCCGGTAGTTGAAAATGATGTTTAATGGTGAAAAAATGACCCAAAATTGCAAAATGTGGTATTTCTATACTTTTTAGAGCATTGTCATGGCAACATGTGTAATTTGAATGTGACAGTTATGCTAGAATTTATAAGCAGGGACCTTTACCAGCTATTTGCAATACTTCTCTCCTCAAAATTCCAAAAATCATTTTTTACCAACACATGAGGCCGAAATCAGGCCTTAAATTCCCCAGGCCTTTTAATGTTTCTGCCCTCATAGATTCATAATCACCTTTCTGGTACCGATACACCTTCCTCCGAGGTTTCTTAATGGGGGAATAACAATCTTCAGCGTTCCAGAAACAATATCATGATCACTGAGACAATCTTGGGAGTGAATATCTACAAACTGATTGGGAAGAGAAGTGATAATCAAGTCCAAAGTATTTCTTTCTCTGGTAGGGAAGTGGACTAATTGATCAAATCCATGATCATTAATAATGTCAACCAAAATTTGACCTTCAATCCTACTCAATGGTGACCCACATTTATTGTGTCTGTCCGGCCAAACAATATCTCCAAAGTTGAAATCCCCTAGAACATGAACTGAGGGGGGGGGGGGGGGTTATTTCCTTTATGTTTATCCCTAATTTTGTTAAGCTGCTCTCTGAACAAAGTATCAAATTTCTGTAGGTCTTCCAAAGGTGTCAAGATATTTGCTTGCGTCGACCAATTCTAGTGTATGACCGTGCAGCTGGTAAAATGTACAAGTAGGCAACGATCAGTGTGTGCAAGATATCTCAAAAAGTATTTGAGCTCGAGCATACATATTTGGTCTACTGATTTTGGCTGTTTGAAGACTTTTTGTCAAATTTTGACAGAATTAGGAAACTTTTAAGTTTTTTACTCCATTTTAAACTTGTCTGCTAAAAACCCGCACTCTGTTTAACAAACATATGCTACAACATGGCTTTAGAAGCAGGGTCAGCTGTGAAACACAGTTGATCCAGTTCACCCAGGACTTATATAACACTCTCAATGATAAGGGTCAGGCTGATGTCATAGTCATGGACTTCAGCAAGGCATTTGACAAGGTAGACCATCAGAGGCTCTTGCTGAAGCTCCATAGGCTAGGTATAAATCATGGGGTGATTACATGGATCCAGTCTTTTCTTTCAGACCGAAGTCAGTGTGTTGTCCTTGACGGTGATAAATCTGATACCTGTCCTGTCCTCTCAGGTGTCCCCCCAAGGATCAGTACTGGGTCCATGTCTTTTCCTCATGTATATCAACGACTTGCCTGATTCCATCAAAAGCAACATTAGGTTATTTGCAGACGACACCATTATGTATCTCACCATATCTAACCAATCAGACTGCCTTGACCTACAAAGAGATCTTACCAAACTGGAATCATGGGAGAGCGAGTGGCTCATGGCCTTTAACCCTGATAAATGTGAAGTAATCAGAATAACCAATAAAAAGAAACCTTTTATTTTTTGATTATATACTCCACGGCATAAAACTCCAAACCACCAAAAACACTAAATACCTAGGCCTTAACATATCAGATGATCTCTCCTGGAGTAAACATATCAACCAGACCACTGCCGAAGGAAACAACACCCTGAAATTCATCAAGAGAAACATTCAAACAAACAACAGCAAAATCAAAGAAACAGCATATAAGACCTATGTCAGACCCCTCTTGGAATACTCATCATCTGTTTGGGACCCATGGCAAAATAAATACATCAAACAAATTGAAATGGTTCAACATCGGGCAGTCAGGTATATTCTAAATGATTACGCATTTACCAGTAGTGTTACAGCAATGCTGAAAAAGTTAAAAATTCCAACATTAGAAAATAGAAGGAAAATATCTTCCCTGATCTACATCTACATCTACGTTGATACACTAAGCTGTCATACTTGACAATTCTTTAGTGGTGCGCAAGAATGAAACTGAAAGAGAAAATAGAAAAGATAGAAGTATAAGGGGGACTGTATAACAAGTAGGAGGAATGCAAAATAGTAAAAAGGAAGAAATACAAGAAAAGTTGTTCCCAGCCACTTTTCGCCCATCAGAGTGAGACCAATCCGCCAACCCTGGGGGTACCTGGGTGCCAGACCCGACGACACAGCTCATCACTCTTCATCTGGGGGTACGTTCATGGCTGGGAGAGAGATCCCCATTAGAAGGTTAGCGTGGATAGCTCCCTCTTGAATGATGCCAAGGAGGGAGCCTCAGCTGCGGCTGCTGGTAATCTGTTCTTTAAGATCAAAACAGGCCATGTTCGAATCCCTCTCCCTTCATACATCACCCCGTCACTACGAAACAGATATACTATCCCATACTCAAGGGTTAACACTCATTTACATTCATTCTTCCCTAGAACTGCCAGACTCTGGAATAATCTTCCACCTGACCTGACCTGCAGCCCAGACCTGGAAGCCTTCCGGGCTGGGTTAGTTCAACACTTTCAATAGAAACCCAAACACCAATCATCATCATCATCATCATCATCATCATCATCATCATCATCATCATACCCCCCTTTCATCATCATCATCATCAACATCATCATCATCAGCATCATCACCATCGTCATCATCAACCTTGATACTCTATCCCTGCTAAACTATCAAATGGACTAAATTCCAAATTTTACTGACCTCCTCTACATCGTTATCACTCTCTCTCTCTCTCTTTTTTTTTTTTTTTTTTTTTTTTTTTTTTTTTTTTTTTTTTTTTCCGGCCATTTCCACACGCACTCCATGTAATACTCTTCTTGAGGTGTATGGAGTACCTGGCAGATTCAGATTCAGATATATGCCAGGTTAGGGGAAGCATACAGTTGGGGGCATTGTGCTTTGCAAACACACATTTGTAGTTGTAAATAGTTTTAGTGGCCCATCCAAAATGCTTAGAACTCCCTATTTTGCTAAATTCAAAATTTAGCCACCCACCCAACACCTGAAATGATGATCCGAAATTGATCGACCCAGTACATGAACAACAACAACAACGTGCACATTTTCGGTAAGTAGTATCACCTAATGTGGATGTGCAGTTGCAGTTATAGAGAAGAAGAGCAAGAGTTGTTATTCAAAGGTGAAAACTTTACATAAAAGAAACAAACCCCCCTCGGTCCATGTCATGGGTGATTTCAACTTCAGAGATATTGTTTGGCCAGATAGACTCAACAAACTAGGTTTTTCATTGAGCGTGTCTGAAGGTGCAAAGTTGGTAGAACTTATAAGTGACCACGAATTGGAACAGGTAGTGCACTTCCCCACAAGAGGACAAAACATATTGGATTTGATTATCACTTCACTTCCCGGACAATTTGTTGATATTCATTCCCCGGACAGGCTTAGTGATCATGACATTGTCTCTGGAACTTTGAAAATAGTTATTCCCCCCATCAAGAAACCTAAGAGAAAGGTGTATAAATATCAGAAAGGTGATTATGAATCTATGAAAGGTGATGCCTATCTATCTTCTGATACTGAGTCGATCAATTTCTGATCATCACCTCAGGTGTGGGGTGGGTGGCTAAATTTAGAATTTAGTCAAGGGAAAATAAAACATTTGGGGTGGACCATTAAAACTATTTACAAGATATAGATGAGAGGCATACTAAAACGCATGCCTCTGGGCTAATGATTTAAATAGAAGCCTTAAATTCCTCAATGGTCTTAGATAGGACCACTGAAGAAGGGAGACTATTCCAAACCGGAATAGTTCTGGGGAAAAAGGAATTTTTCAGGGCATCACTATAGGCAAATGGTCTTGTGTATTGTGATTCATGTGATGCCCGAGTATGCCTTAGATTGGGTGCCGGGGTCAGGTATTTGTCTTTATCAAGAGACACTGTACCGGAGTGTATCTTGTAGAAGAAGGTTAAGGAGGACCGCTCCCTGCGAGACTCCAGGGATGGCCACTCAAGTTCGTCTAGCATTTCACCGACGCTACTGGTGTTCCTCCATCGCCTGCAGGTCCACCGGGCAGCAGTCCTCTGCACCTTCTCCACCATCTCAATCTGAGTTTCATGATAGGGATGCCAAATAGGAGCTGCATACTCAAGTTGAGGCCGAACCAATGTTTTGTATGCAACTTCCTTAGTATGCCTAGGTGCCAGTGCCAAATTGCGCCGAAGAAAACCCAAAGTCTTAGTTGCCTTGCATGTAATTTCAGAAATGTGTTGACCCCAATCAAGATCATCTGTGATAGTTAAACCGAGGTATTTAGCGGACTGAACCTGTTCTAATGTTTGCTGATGCAGTGTGTAATTGAAATCTATATGCCTGCTTGGATGTAGCCGCGTCACCCTCATTGAATGACATTTGCTAACATTGAATTTCATTTGCCAATCCATTTCCCATTTGGCCAAGCTATTCAGGTCATCTTGTAAAATTTGACAATCCAATGGTGACTTGACATTTCTGTATAAAACACAATCATCAGCAAATAGCCGAACAGATGACCTGATGTTGTCAGGAAGATCATTAATGAAAATAAGAAATAGGACCGGTCCTAAGACCGATCCTTGTGGGACACCAGAAAGAACCGGGACTGGATCTGAGGCACGGCCATCTAATACCACTTTTTGAGAGCGCTCAGAGAGCCACGAGTCGATCCACTTATGTGTAGATCCTCTAATCCCGTAGAAGTCAAGTTTGTATAATAACCTTTTATGTGGGACCTTGTCAAAGGCCTTAGCGAAATCCATGACAATCACATCCGTCTGCCTGTGGCCACGACCCACTGCTCGGTCCAGATTACTAACCAAATCATGATAAAACTGAACTAACTGGGTTTCGCAAGACCTTTGACTTCGGAACCCATGCTGACAGTCAGCAAGAATGTTTTCAAGAGCCAAGTGTTTGTTTATGTTGCTGACTATTATATGCTCTAGAGTTTTGCAACAGATACAAGTAAGCGACACCGGTCGATAATTAGCTGCATCGTATTTCTCACCTTTCTTAAATACCGGGGCTACATTTGCCTGTCGCCAATCGTCTGGTACAGCACCCTGAGCAAGCGACTCATTGAAGATATAGGTCAGTACAGGAGCAATTTCAGAACTACATTCCTTCAACACCCTAGCACTCAGGCCATCTGGCCCAGGCGCCTTATGTATATTCAAATTATTCAACAGTTTAATGACCCCATTGGGGTCAACTGTAATTTCACCCATAGCGGTGAAAGGACTTGTGCCTTTGGAGGGGATTTCATCATCTGATTCGCGAGTGAAGGCTGACTGAAACTGCCTATTACAAATATTAGCCTTATCCAAAGTGTCAGTCTTCAAGATACCATTTTCTCTAAGAGTATTGATCCCAGACGCGTCTTTCTTAAGGGACTTGACAAATGACCAAAACTTTTTTGCCTTTTCATTTTTTCGGGGACAATCGGGATCAGGGTTATCATTTTCAAAGGAGAAGATATTGGTAATATGCTTCCAATATGCATCTCTAATGCTCTTTTGAACATGTGCTCTGAACCGTTTGTAATGGTTCTTAATGTCAGGGCTGCTTGACTTGCGAGCACGAAAGTAAAGTTTATCACGTTTCCTTATCAAGCGTTTGATCGAGCTATCGATCCATGGTAAGCTATATTTTGTCTTGGTCATTTTTGATGGAATAAACCTTTCAATAGCCGAGAGAACCTCCGACTTAAAACTGACCCACATGTCATTGACTGACACCTGACTATGGTCAGTTGAAAGGAACGAATCCCTATAGCGCGCTAGGTGGTCATGGAGACCGTCCATATCCGCTCGTTTATATAGGAAAATCTTACGCGGGGCCTGCTGAATCCGTTTAGCCTTTATGTCATATTCAATATAGACAATGTCATGATCTGCTTTGCCGATCGGGGGCATCCCTTTAACACGGTTAATTGGGGATGGCGAGTTAGTGAAGAGTAAATCAAGGGTCTTGTCTTCTCGGGTGTGTATATTTACCATTTGGGAGAGGCAGTGATCCTGTATTATGTCCACAAGTTTAGTCTGAACTGGCCTCTTTTTGACCCCCTCGGGTACCTGCATTGTGCTCCACTCAATATCACCACAATTGAAGTCACCGCCTACAAGAACATGGGCATTCTTATTTGACATAATCCGAGAAAGTGAAGTATTAAAATCCTCAAGATATTTCAGTTCAAGCTCCTGAGTTGGGAACCTAGGGGGACGATAGAATGATCCAAGGTACAAAGTCCTACATCCAATAATGTTCAACTTACACCAAATTATTTCGCACTTGGTGTCCAATTCCGGAGCTTCAGTACAGAGAAGATCACGCCTAAAAGCAATGAAGACACCACCATGCGCATCACTAGCTCTGTCTTTCCGGATAGCATCAAAGGAATCTGGAAAAATCTCTGAGTTTTTAATGTCTGGGGTTAACCATGACTCATTCCCCAATATGATGTCAGGTTTAGCCGATTCTATGACAGTGTGAATTTCAGCCTTTTTATTTTTAATTGACTGACAATTCATGATCAAAATTCTCAAGGGATGGTTCAGGACCGCCCTTTTGGTCCTGGGTTTTGCTTCTTTTGTTTGCACAATAGGCGAAGAAGCTGCATTGGGGGGGCCAATATTGTCTGGTATCGGACTGTCAGGCTCGGACAGGGACGAAAGGGACTCAAATCTGTTGGATATCTCAAGAGAAGCTGTAGTGTCAAACAACGAAGTGGAAAAGTTTGGCATTCCACAACGTATGCATTCCCATGCTATACTTTTGCTAAGTGATTTATTGTAAATCCCATACATAGTTGAAGTCATGCCTTGACAGTCTATATGGTACCAGATGTTGCATGAGTCGCAACAAATCCCGCGGTCATCCCATCCAACACTGACATCACACAGTCCACACGGAAAGTGAGAGTTGTCAATAAGGGATTCTGGACCAGGATTTGTTTCGGTGTCCCAGGAGTTACTTATCAGAAGAGTAAAAATGTATAAATGAATGAGCTTACCAGAGCGGTGATCTTTAAACCTGAGACTAGCCCTTAGAATAGAAACACTGCAAAAGTGTGGTACGTGAGCCATAAGTTGTTGGTCAATTGCTGTTCCGTGTATGCTGGAGTAAACTGGAAACAAGTTAACTGGAAGTCTCCCAATGTCATTGTCCTGTGTATTCCAAAAATGTGTCAATCTGATGGCCAACAGCAAGCCAGCAACAGAAAATAGCATGTCAAATAAGAAGTGCTTCATCTTCTTGCTATTTGTGACCTCTTGCGATATGAGGGGCAATTGACTGGTGTAGATTACTGGGAAATTCTCCTATCTTACTAAATCAACAATGAGTACAATCCTAATTTGGGAGGTTACCTACATTTATTTGGTTTTTTCAATGTTTGTGTTCAGGTTCAATCCTTCCGGAAGTGTTGAAACCGGTGAATGGGCCTAAATTATCCGGTGTAATTTATCCGGGACAATAAAAATTAGAAACTTCTAAATAAACAACAAAAAATTGGGACAGATACTAAAGTTGGAGAGGATTAACATTGAAAAGAAGGATAAATAATAAATAGTCCAATGACTCAGCCCAAATGCAGAGAAAAAAGCCAAAATAGGTTCCTGAAAACAGGAAGCGTCACGAACGTGCGCATGCGCACCCACCACCTTAAATTTGCAAAGGAGAAATATTTCAACGGTTACTCTGGCACACGGTCGGTTCAAGAAAACTTTAATTTGATCACATCTTTTATCCAGGAATCAGTGGATAAACATATCCCATCAAAGACTAGTCGCTCAGTTTCCTCAGTCCCATGGTTAACTCCTGAAATAAGAAGAAAGATTCGTAGAAAAAATGCAACTCACGCTAAAGCGAAGAAAACTGGGAATGCAAAATTTAGAACGAAATTTGAAACTTTGAGAAGAGAAATCAAAGCAGATATCAGAAAACAGCATGAGTTGTATGTAAATAACTTGGTTGGTGATGTTAAGGCTAATCCAAGAGATTTTTATCGGTACATAAATAGTCAGAAAAAAGATGTTCAAGGTATCCCCCCTTTGAAAAAGCGAAATGGAAGTGGTCTTGCTGAATCAGATTTTGAAAAGGCTGGTGAATTCAATGGTCAGTTTACGGATGTGTTCACCAAAACTGAACATAGCCAGGTCCCTCTTCTGAATAGAAAAGCCCCGTTTATGGAAGACATAGTGGTATCCAAAGAAGGTGTCACAAAACTTCTGAAAGGTTTGAACCCATCGAAAGCTTTAGGTCCTGATGAGCTTCATCCCAGAGTCCTTAAGGAATTGGCATCTGAGCTAGGTCCTGTTTTTGCACATCTTTTTCAACAGTCAATAGACTCGGGTGAAATCCCCAAAGAATGGTCTTTAGCAAACATTTGTCCCCTGTTCAAAAAGGCTGACAGGTCTCTTGCTTGCAACTATCGTCCAGTTTCCTTGACCTGCGTACCCTGCAAACTTCTGGAACATATAGTATGTTCTAATATCATGTCCCATTTGGATCATCATAAACTTTTGTCAGACAGGCAACATGCATTCAGGAAATCCCACAGTTGTGAAACCCAGTTAACTACAGTGATTGATGACTGGGCAAAAATCTTAGACAATCAAGGTCAGGTTGACACATTTATCTTGGATTTCGAAAAAGCTTTTGACACTCCTCCGCATGAACTCCTTAAAAGCAAATTGTTCAGTTATGGAATTGGTGGGAAGACAATTAAATGGATTGATGCCTTCCTTTGCTATAGACAACAAAGAGTTGTGGTTAATGGCCTTAAATCAGACTGGGCTCCTGTTGTATCTGGTGTCCCACAGGGCACCGTTCTTGGCCCCTTGTTGTTTTCGTTGCATATAAATGATATCACCTCAGATATTGAATCGGAAATCAGACTCTTTGCTGATGATTGTGTTTGTTATCGTGAAATTAAGAATGTGGAGGATACAGTGAAACTTCAGAAGGATATTGATCGTTTAGGTAGTTGGGCCAGGAAATGGGGTATGAGATTTCAACCTGTCAAGTGCAACATGATGCAGCTGACAAATAAACGTACTAGTAAAATTCAGGCTTCTTACAAGCTTGAGGGTACTGTGTTGGAAAATGTTGAGAGTATCAAATATCTTGGTGTAACAATAACTAAGGATTTAAAATGGAATACTCACATCAGCAATGTGTGTACCAAAGCCAATAGGACCCTTGGTTTTTTGAGACGAAATCTGTTTTCTTGCCCCCAAGATGTGAGAGAAGCTGCCTATAAAGGTCTGGTGAGACCTATTCTTGAATATGGTAGCTCAGTTTGGGACCCTCATTATGAAGGTTTGATAGATGATTTGGAGAAGGTGCAAAAGCGTGCGGCTAGGTTTGTAACTAGGAACTATACATATGAAAAAGGTAGTATGACTGGCATCCTTAAAAAACTAAAATGGGAATCCCTGCAGAAAAGAAGGAAGGATAATAGAATTATATTACTTTACAAAGGTCTAAAAGGGAGAGCAAAAATACCCACGGATGACCTTATCCCCAAAAATAGGCGTTGTAGGAATCAACACTCCTTGGCATTTCAGATACCTTCAGCAAGTACAAATGCCTATTTACACAGTTTCTTCCCCCAGACCATTAGAGATTGGAATGAACTCCCTGATTCTCTGATCTCCTCTGCTGAATTGTCAGATGATTGTGTGTCTAAATTTACTTCTCTTGTGAGAGCTCGGGACTAATCCCCTCCGGTCAAGCCCCATCCCCCCTGGTGTAGTATTGTCAGTTTGACGTTTCACCAGTAAACTATTCTGATTCTGATTCTGATTACCATTTACACATCCAGGTATTGTTGCGAGCCGATTTGGAATCTTAAGATTGACATGTGTCCAACTTGGAATTCCAAATTTGATATGTTCTAGCAAAAGATTAAAAGAATTGATAAATTTTCGAATTGCATACCTCATCATCAGGAGTGGAGTGCTGAGAAGTCTTAAATTTTCAAAGAATTTACATCAGCGTACGGCATTATCTATCTGCTGATACTCTAACTCTGATACTGTGTCGATCAATTACTGATCATCACCTCAGGTGAATTTACATTGTACTTTCCAGTATACACAGATACAAACAATACATCACAAACCACGTGGTCTTAAAATATCCTAGTGTAAGCAATAATCACGCACATAACTCTTCCTGGCTCATTTAAAATACAAGCATAGACCAAACAATTAATTTATCATTATTCTGACATGCATTTACATAAGTCCTTGCTCCATGTCCAGAGACAAATTTAAAAAGCACCTTTTCACATGCTATATCTGACTTTGGGAAATCCCATACAAATATGGCGGCTTGCTGTCTACTTCATCAAAAGTCACTCACTTCAAAAACAATTGAATCTATGGGCAGACAAACACACAACAAGTCTGAACTACATTGCAATTTCAAACTAAGTATTTTGGCCAAACAGGAACCAAATTTCAAGTTTGCAACTGCTAAATCTTCTAAGTAACTGGCATTTCAACACAGACATAGTAAATACACAAAGGGAAACCAAGATTGGGACTCGTGAAGATAAATGACTGCTCATTTCATTATTATTGTGAAGTATATATCTGACTAAAATAAACTAATTTGGCTGCAACAGAAAATAAGGCTTTTCAGCAAAGTTACCATGCATGATTTATTGATGTTGCCTGTTCCTTGATAAATATCAGTTGCTCGTAACAGTGGTCAATAAATATTATCATTATTTTGATTGATTTCATATAAGAGATAAGGTAAATTTAGCTGCCCATACATTCTTAAGTAGAACAAGTAATCATAAAATGTTGACATGATTTGGTAGCCTGGATGTTAACAAACACAGAAGACCAACTGTCAAAATTTTAGGGTGATTCGAAAAAGTATTATTGACTTGCGTTTAGTTTCAAAATTTTGGGTACAAGAAAAATGTAACAAAAGTGACACCATGTACATGATTTGACCATGAACCAATCAAAAGATTTGACAATTTCAACATAATAACTCTGAGCGAAAGTAAAGAACATGTGGTCTCTAAAAATATATATGTCACATCATCAGTTTTTGTGTAAACAACAGGAGAGGCTTGAGAACAAAGGTGCGTGATTATTGTGTAGCGTGAAAAAGCATACTCGTAGGATACAGGTAAGTCATGTGACTATCACATGACCTTTTCTCACTTCCACTAAAGGGATTATTTAAATATAATGTGAGCTAGAGTTGATATTCTTAAGAATTAAAATGTAAAAGATGGATAAAAAGAAGGAGAAACTTTCATTCATAAAAAGCGCTAAGATGAATGCACTTTTATTTCTAGTTTCGGTACATAAAAGGTGAAAAAAGGACCAAGAACTATTTATTTATTTAATTGTTTATTTCCTTTTATTTTTTGGCAGTGGCTATTTTGCCGGACCCGGCAAAATAGCTCCTAGGGGCTATTTTGCCGGACCCGGCAAAATAAGGCAAAAAAGTATGTAGGCTATTTTGCCGGACCCGGCAAAATAGCTATAATATACATATAGGCTATTTTGCCGGACCAAAAACTTAGTAAAATTTTTATTTTATATATATATTTTTAGCTCACCTGAGCCGAAGGCTCACAAGGTGAGCTAATAGGATAGCCATGATCCGGCGTCCGTCCGTCGTCCGTCGTCCGTCGTCGTCCACAATTTCAAAGATCTTCTTCTCTGAAACTGCTTGGCCGATCTAGTTGAAATTTTATGTGGAGCCTCCTTGGGTAGTGGCATTTCAAGTTTGATCGCGAAATCCAGGTCACGTGACCAAGATGGCCGCCACGCCAATATATGGTAAAAACCCTTCAAAAATCTTCTTCTCCAGAACCGGTGGGCCGATTTCCACGAAACTTGGCATGTAGCATTGGGGACTTCAGCCCATCATAGTTTGATAAAATGATGACCCTTGGATGACCTTGACCTATTTTACGGCAAGGTCAAATTTGGAAACATAGGCTTTTACATGGGAAAAAGTGAAAACTATGGATTTTTGAAAACTATTGCAGCCTGAGGCCTGAAAAGTGGTAGATGCAAACAACTAATGGAGTAGATGAAGGTATGTGATTAATATAGGTCAAGGTCATCTTTTGACCTTGGCCAGTCTGTTGTCCATACACACTTTTCAAAGATCTTCTTCTCTGAAACTGCTTGGCAAATCAAAGTGAAATTTTATGTGGAGCATCCATGGGTAGGGGAGACGAAAGTTTGATCCCGAAATTCAGGTCACATGACCAAGATGGCCGCCACGCCCATATATGGTAAAAACCACTCAAAAATCTTCTTCTCCAGAACCGGTGGGCCGATTTTCACGAAACTTGGTATGTAGCATCAAGGACCTCAGCCCATCATAGTTTGATCAAATGATGACCCTTGGATGACCTTGACCTATTTTACGGCAAGGTCAAATTTGGAAACATAGGCTTTTACATAGGAAAAAGTGAAAACTATGGAATTTTTTGAAATCTGTTGCAGCCTTAGGCCTGAAAAGTGGTAGATGCAAACAACTAATGGAGTAGATGAAGGTATGTGATTAATATAGGTCAATGTCATCTCTTGACCTTGGCCAGTCTGTTGTCCATACTCACTTTTCAAAGATCTTCTTCTCTGAAACTGCGTGACCAATCAAAGTGAAATTTTATGTGGAGCATCCATGGGTAGGGGAGACGAAAGTTTGATCGCGAAATCCAGGTCACATGACCAAGATGGCCGCCACGCCCATATATGGTAAATTCCACTCAAAAATCTTCTTCTCCAGAACTGGCTGGCCGATTTCCACAAAACTTGGTATGTAGCATTGAGGACCTCAGCCCATCATAGTTTTATAAAATGATGACCCTTGGATGACCTTGACCTATTTTACGGCAAGGTCAAATTTGGAAACATAGGCTTTTACATAGGAAACGTGAAAACTATGGATTTTATGTAAACTATTGCAGCCTGAGGCTTGAAAAGTGGTAGATGCAAACAACTAATGGAGTAGATGAAGGTATGTGATTAATATAGGTCAAGGTCATCTCTTGACCTTGGCCAGTCTGTTGTCCATACACACTTTTCAAAGATCTTCTCTGAAACTGCTTGGCAAATCAAAGTGAAATTTTATGTGGAGCATCCATGGGTAGGGGAGACGAAAGTTTGATCGCGAAATCCAGGTCACATGACCAAGATGGCCACCACGCCCATATATGGTGAAAACCTTTCAAAAATCTTCTTCTCCAGAACCAGCAGGCCGATTTTCATGAAACTTGGTATGTAGCATTTGGGACTCCAGCCCATCATAGTTTGTTGAAATGATGACCCTATGATGACCTTGACCTATTTTACGGCAAGGTCAATTTTGGAAACATAGGCTTTCACATGGGAAAAGGCGAAAACAAACTATTGCAGCCTGAGACCTGAAAGTTGCTAGATGCAGACAACTTATGGAGTCAATGAAGGTAAGTAATTATTTAAGGCCAAGGTCATGTCTTGACCTTGGCCCAAGGTCATTTAAATATCAAAATTAAAATTATGGTTTTCTCAGAAATCACTGGGTTTGGAAACTATTGCAGCCTGAGACCTGAAACTTTGCAGATGCAGACAACTTATGAAGTCAATAAAGATGTGTGAGTATTCAAGGTCAAGGTCATGTAATGATGACTTAATACTCCAAGATCAGGCTTCAGGTGAGCGTTCTCAGGACCAATGGTCCTCTGGTTTTTTTTTCATCTACATTTTCTTTTTATTTAAAACATGTACCTATTTATTTGAGATTTTTATGTTTTTACAAGAATGCACATACTGAAAATGTTGTTAAAAGACTTTATTCAGATACAAATGGAAGTATGGCTAACATTCTGGGACACTAAAAGGGAATCCCTTAAGAAAAGGAGAAAAATTGTAATGAAAAGTTTTCTAGATTAAAGCCAGAATACACAAGAATATATGCAATGTAGAAATCAACACTCATTGGCATAAAATTGCAATGAAAAGGTTTGAAGATTAAAGCCAGAATACACAAAAATATATGCAATGTAGAAATCAACACTCATTGGCATTGCAGATATGCTTAGCTGGCAAAGAAGATTACAAAAGCAGTTTCTTTCCCCAGACTATTAGGGACTGGAATTTTTCACCCATCAGACTGTAAGATATTCCTTTGTGTGCTTGTCAGAAATTTTACTATCCCCATACTGGTAATTTTCAGTTGTCTCAAAATGTCATTATACCCCCAGCATTTATGCCAACAGGTATATAACTTTTGCCTTTCCGTTCGTCCATTCGTATATATTAGTTAGTTCACAAGTTTATTTGTAATTCTGGAACTTTCATAATAGAATTTATGTCAAAGTTTTGGTTAAAGTTTCTTTAGTGGTGTATATCTTATTAGCCAGTGATCAGAAACCTTTCATATTTGGACCATAGGTACCCAAAAGGGTTTGCTTTGTTTCCATGAGTTGGGATCTGAGGGTCCATGCCCAGGCTGGAGGTCAAAATCTAGGTCACCTTTAAAATGTGCTATTTTCAATGTTAATGTTTCTTCTCTAAGTTGATATCTTAGTAATTGGTCATAGGAATGTATACCTATATAGTACCCTGTAAGTGTCAGACTCTTGGGTCCATGAGTGGGGGTGGGGCTAGAGGTCAAAAACTAGAGCAACTGGTAATCCAGGGTAGCCGGGTCGGCGCTCAAGTTTCCTGGAACTAGCCATGATCAGCTATAAGTCTATTTAAAATTTCAAAACTCTAGCATTCACCATTCGAAGTTTCAAAAAAGTGACCAACAGACCCAGCCAGAGGCAACATGCCCTTCCAACTTTACCAAAGTTGTGTCATAAAAAAGGCACAAAAAGCAACCTACTGATTGAGAAATATCTCAAGTGATCGGAAAGTACGTATAAAAATGCTGTAAAATAAGTTTGCGTCAACCGATTGAAATGAAATTTTGTACGAATAAACATTGATCCTTGCCAATCTCATTTTTAAAAAATGACGTCAGACGTTCATGCACGAGGCAGCGTAATGACGTCACTTCACGTGACCCGGCGCATGTGTACCCCTGGGTTGATTTTGTTAGTGTATTAATGGGGGGTTTGGGAAAGTTGGTTGATATTTTTAATGGAGAATAATTTTTGTAACATTAATTGACCATTTTTCGAAAACATACGGCATTCTGATGCTTTATCTACTAATACGGTGTAATGGAATTCATCAGGTTAGCGTAAAATATGCAAGAACGTCGATTTCATTTTGTAAACTTAAATTCAATACCTTGTTTTCTGGCCGATGTTTAACGAAATGACAAAAGACTGGCATAAGCTATAACTAGTAGAGACAATGTCAAGAATAGATATGTTTCGAGCTTGCAGTAAATATATACTTTTTAAAAACTGACTCCCCGAAAATGCAACATTTTTGAAAATCTTAACAGTTTTGTCTATTTGACACAGACGGTATTTGCAAGACTCTACAGACAAATTCATTCCATAAACAAGCTCGTAACTTTACAAACATAAGCCGTGTACGTTGCAGTTAATTAGTATTAAATAAAATGTGGACAAACGCAATCAAAACGGGTGTTACAATACTTTGAACTAAGAAGTATTTTGAAATAAGATTAAAACTTCGACGTTACGTTGCGCCGCATAACGTTAGGCGGTGTTTCCATAACGACAGCTGCAACGCACGTGTGCGTACTATGCATGCTTTTATTGCAATTGGATTAACTGCTTATATATTGCTGCATTATTTGATGAAATTTCATCTCGAAATATCAAAAGATAAAGAAATGACAACCTTTTTATACGTACTTTCCGATCACCCCACGTAAATAAATAGATAAATAAAACAAAAATATAGATTGAAATACATTACAAAATATAAAATAAAATTTTTGATAAGAATTTGGTCCGGCAAAATAGCCTATAAGTCCAATATAGCTATTTTACCGGGTCCGGCAAAATAGCTCCTAGGGACTATTTTGCCGGGTCCGGCAAAATAGCTCCTAGGGGCTATTTTGCCGGGTCCGGCAAAATAGCCACTGCCTTATTTTTTTTCCATTATGAATGATTGTTAGTCTGATTGCAGACGTGGCCACGTAGTTGGCGCAAATTGTTAATTAATTATAAATAATATCTAAGTAATGCATATTTTTGTTCGCGTGGCTCAAATATCATTTAGGATACTTGAGACGCCCAAGAAGGTGTTAAAATGAAATTATTATAAAAGAGCAAACAAATCAATGAAAACAAATGCAAAAAATTATTAGTAATTTCAGTTGTATTTAGAGGTCATCATCTGTCACTGATTGAAATGGCACCACACATTTTACTTTCATTCTAACTAGTGTATGTAAACAACATTGAACTGGAAATGGTTTTTGCCACCCGGAAGTGAACATTTTTACCACAATGCAACACACACTACGTCATCGAGGTCAAGGTCAAATAATGTAAACAATAACACTGTATGCGACAATACGCGTCTATACGCATTACTCTCTATCATATTTTATGACAGCCCCTGTGACCAAATGGTTAAGAGCTCAGATTTCATTAATGCATTTAATCATTCGATCATCTCACCACTGTGTAGGACTATGGGGTTGTGTCCTATACATGACACGTGAGACAAGCCAAGTTCTGCTTGCAGGTGTGTCAGGTGGTTTTTGTCAGTGGTGTTCTCCCATTTTTACCCAACCTACTTTTTGGTGCATCTCATGTAATCTGTAATGATCTTGAAGGGGAAGTTACACTGAATAAAAAAACAAAAAAAAAAAAACTCTGACAATCATTCATATTAATTTATTCAATTACAATCACACAGAAAGCTATTGACAACCTATTGTTGTAGTTTAAAACCATAATAGTTATAGTTTAAATGACCTTATCCCGAAGAACAGGCATTGTAGAAATAAACACTCTTTGGCTTTTCAGATACCTTCAGCTAGCAAAGAAGCATACAAAAGTACTTTCCTTAGACTATCAGGGACTAAAATGACCTCCCTCATTCTCTGATCTCCTCTGCTGAAATGTCTGATGACTGTGTGTCCAAGTTCGCATCTCTTGTGAGAGCCAGGAACTAATTACCCTCCTGGTGTGCTCCCTGGTGAAGCATTGTCAATTTGGCATATCATCAGTAAACCATTCAGATTCAGACCTTGCCTTGGTGAATGAGGAAAATGACAACACCCATGTCAGAAGTATTTGACGTTCCGTTCTTTGCAACACCAGCTTCTGTTGAGCTTCTTGTAAATAGTTTTAATAGTCCATCTTTGTGTTTTTCCCTATAAATTCAGAATTCAACTCCCTTTGATATCTCTATAATGACACTAAGAGAGAAAAGTGCAGTTAATGGCAGCCAGGTTGATGAAGGCGATGGAGAAACACAAGTAGCATTGACATTATGCTGGACTCTTACGGACAAACTTGAGTGGCCATCCAAGGAGGACCTGAGGGTGGTCCTCCTTACTTTTCTTTTACAGGATTCACTCTGGTACAATGTCTGTTGACATAGGTAAATATCTGACCCTGGCTCCCAACTTACCAGGGCATCAAATGATTCACAGTACACGAGACACATGACCTATGAGCCACCTCATGGGAAAACCAACAATCTGCATAGGCGAAAACAAAGATGCAGATCAGCTTCGCGGTTACCGCGAAGCTGATCAGCGTCTTTGTTTTAGCTAATCGGATAGTACAATTCCTCTTTTACTTAAATCCGAAATTTCAAGCTTCTAGCTCTATTCTGTGCTTGTACAGGCCAGTTTGTGTCTGACCTGTTCGGAAACCACATTGTTGGTTTTCCGACGAGACGGCTCCTATAGTAATGATGAGTGATCCCTTGCAGAATTCTTTTTCCCAAGGACTATTCCATGGCATTGTGGAATAAAGGACTATTCCATGGCATTGTGGAATAAAGGACTATTCCATGGCATTGAGGAATAAAGGACTATTCCATGGCATTGTGGAATAAAGGACTATTCCATGGCATTGTGGAATAAAGGACTATTCCATGGCATTGTGGAATAAAGGACTATTCCATGGCATTGTGGAATAAAGGACTATTCCATGGCATTGTGGAATAAAGGACTATTCCATGGCATTGTGGAATAAAGGACTATTCCATGGCATTGTGGAATAAAGGACTATTCCAATGCATTGTGGAATAAAGGACTATTCCATGGCATTGTGGAATAAAGGACTATTCCATGGCATTGTGGAATAGTCTCTCTTCTTCAAGTTCTTGAGTGGTTGCATCTAAGACCACTGAAGAACTCAAGGCTCATGCTTAATTCCCAGGTCCATAGATCTGCCTTTTAGCATGCCTATCGGTCTGTGCAGCAGCTTGTAAATAGTTTTAATGGCCCATCGTAATGTTTTTCCCTGTAAATTTAGAATCAGGAATTTAGCCATCCACGCCACACCTGAGGTGATTATCAGAAAATCTTAGGATTGATAGATGATATGGCTAATAGGCAAGGCCTTAAAATCTTTAGATTTCTGCATCTTTAAATTGACTGTCTATAACAACATGTGTAACACATAACCTTGCATGACATTTCAAAAACATGCCCATCCAATATACAGTGATTTTTAATGTTGTAAAAAAAATGAAAATTTAAAATGTGATATTTTTCTTATTTTTGCTCAAATCATAGATTGTCATGTACCCACAATCTATGTTTTTGAGCAAAAATAGGAAAAACAGGTATACCCCTGCAAAAAGGTACAAGTAGGCAAAGATCAGGAAAAGGCGCAATCAGAAAAAGATTCCCACTCCAAAAACCGAGGTGGGAAAAAACCAAACTAACAATCAGGTACTTATACCATGAAACATATCGTAAGCCGAATGAGCAGCTATTTTCCCAATAGGTGGCCACTCAGTTACCTTAACTTAACTAAAAATATGAAAACATACATAAGGCGCCAACAGCACAAAAAATTTTATACACCAAAACCCCAGGTTTACTATATAAAAGTGGGGTTTAAGGGGGTATTCATCGCACAGACATGATTTTTCCTGATATCCTGTGCATGTGCACAAAAGTCTAATGATGGCCTTCTAAACACAGTTTCCATTTTCTCATAACACAGTTCCATTAAATTGAATAAGTCATAAATAAGTCTTAACTCTTTTGTATTTTTCAGTGTTGTTAACCAAATATAGAGATATCATGCCACGTCTTAAGCGTGGCTGTGGCTTTACTCGGCCAAAAAAGAGACGTTGGCGAGCAGAAAGGACTCAAGGTAAAGGATCTATGAAAAAAAGAACATTTGAGCTGCCCCATGGGAAAACCAACAATCTGCATAGGCGAAAACAAAGGCGCAGATCAGCTTCGCGGTAACCGTGAAGCTGATCAGCGCCTTTGTTTTCGCTACTCGGATAGTACGATTCCTCTTCTACTTAAATCCAAAATTTCAAGCTTCTAGCTATTTTCTGTGCTTGTACAGGCCGGTTTTTGTCGGACCTGTTCGGAAACCACATGGTTTGTTTTCCCATGAGGCGGCTCATTTTAAGTTATTCTTGATTATACCCCCCGCAAAACGAAGTTTTAGGGGGTTATACTGTTTTCAGCCTGTCCGTCATTCCGTGATTCCGTCATTCCGTCAACATTTTGACATCTTTGCTGAATAACTTAAGTAGATTTTGCCCTTTGTTCTTCAAATTTTCAACACACCTGCACCATTAGACAACACATGTGTGATATGAATTTAGGGGCCTAAGTGTCAGTTTTGCAAGAGTTATGGGACTTTTTAAACCTATACATAGAATGTTTGCCATAGTGCTAATAGTGCATACTTTGTGAAATCAACTCCTCCTACAGCTTTCAATATTCTCTTTTGATACTTTGCAGATATGTGCCAGAGATATTGAAGATATGCATGAAGAAGTATTATGCAGAAGAAATGAATTTTGACAAATTTACAGCATTTTGAACTTAGCCAATTTTCGATAATTGCCATATTCAACAATGGTTGGTGGTGCATAGTTTGTGAAATCAACTCCTCCTAGGGCTTTCAGTATTTCTTTTCAATACTTTGCAGACATGTTCCACACATATTGAAGATGTGCATGAAGAATTATAATGATGAAAAAATAATTTTTGACAAATTTACAAAATTTTTCAACATAGCCATTTTTTGACCATTGCTTATATACAATAATGATTGGTAGTGCATAGTTTGTAAAATCAACTCCTCCTAGGGCTTTCAGTATTTCTTTTCAATACTTTGCAGATATGTTCCACACATATTGAAGTTGTTCATGAAGAATTATAATGCTGAACCCCCCCCCCCCCCCTAAAACGAAGTTTTAGGGGGGTATACTGTTTTCAGCCTGTCCATCATTCCGTGACTCTGTGATTCCGTCATTCCGTCAATATTTTGACATCTTTGCTGAATAACTTAAGTAGTTTTTGCCCTATGTTCTTCAAATTTTCAACACACCTGCACCATTAGACAACACATGTGTGATATGAATTTAGGGGCCAAAGGGTCAGTTTTGCAAGAGTTATGGGACTTTTTAAACCTATACATAGAATGTTTGCAATAGTGCTAATAGTGCATACTTTGTGAAATCAACTCCTCCTACAGCTTTCAATATTCTCTTTTGATACTCTGCAGATAAGTGCCAGAGATATTGAAGATATGCATGAAGAAGTATTATGCTGAAAAAATAAATTTTGACAAATTTACAGCTTTTTGAACTTAGCCAATTTTCGATAATTGCCATATTCAACAATGGTTGGTGGTGCATAGTTTGTGAAATCAACTCCTCCTAGGGCTTTAAGTATTTCTTTTCAATACTTTGCAGACATTTTCCACACATATTGAAGATGTGCATGAAGAATTATAATGATGAAAAAATAATTATACCCCCCGCAAAACGAAGTTTTAGGGGGGTATACTGTTTTCAGCCTGTCCGTCATTCCGTGATTCCGTAATTCCGTCATTCCGTCAACATTTTGACATCTTTGCTAAATAACTTCAGTAGTTTTTGCCCGATGTTCTTCAAATTTTCAACACACCTGCACCATTAGACAACACATGTGTGATATGAATTTAGGGGCCAAAGGGTCAGTTTTGCAAGAGTTATGGGACTTTTTAAACCTATACATAGAATGTTTGCCATAGTGCTAATAGTGCATACTTTGTGAAATCAACTTCTCCTACAGCTTTCAATATTCTCTTTTGATACTTTGCAGATATGTGCCAGAGATATTGAAGATATGCATGATGAAGTATTATGCTGAAAAAATGAATTTTGACAAATTTACAGCATTTTGGACTTAGCCAATTTTCGATAATTGCCATATTCAACAATGGTTGGTAGTGCATAGTTTGTGAAATCAACTCCTCCTAGGGCTTTCAGTATTTCTTTTCAATACTTTGCAGACATGTTCCACACATATTGAAAATGTGCATGAAGAATTATAATGATGAAAAAATAATTTTTGACAAATTTACAGCATTTTTCAACATAGCCATTTTTGGAACATTGCTTATATACAATAATGGTTGGTGATTCATAGTTTGTGAAATCAACTTCTCCTAGGGCTTTCAGTATTTCTTTTCAATACTTTGCAGACATGTTCCACATATATTGAAGATGTGCATGAAGAATTATAATGATGAAAAAATAATTTTTGACAAATTTACAGCAATTTTTAATATAGCCTTTTTTTGACCATTGCTTATACAATAATGGTTGGTAGTGCATGTTTTGTGAAATCAACTCCTCCTAGGGCTTTCAGTATTTCTTTTCAATACTTTACAGACATGTGCCAGAGATATTGAAGATATGCATGAAGAAGTATTATGCTGAAAAATGAATTTTGACAAATTTACAGCATTTTGAACTTAGCCAATTTTCGATAATTGCCATATTCAACAATGGTTGGTAGTGCATAGTTTGTGAAATCAACTCCTCCTAGGGCTTTCAGTATTTCTTTTCAATACTTTGCAGACGTGTTCCACACATATTGAAGATGTGCATGAAGAATTATAATGATGAAAAAATAATTTTTGACAAATTTACAGCATTTTTCAACATAGCCATTTTTGGATCATTGCTTATATACAATAATGGTTGGTGGTGCATAGTTTGTGAAATCAACTTCTCCTAGGGCTTTCAGTATTTCTTTTCAATACTTTGCAGACATGTTCCACACATATTGAAGATGTGCATGAAGAATTATAATGATGAAAAAATAATTTTTGACAAATTTACAGCATTTTTCAACATAGTCATTTTTACCATTGCTAATATACAATAATGGTTGATAGTGCATACTTTGTGAAATCAGCTCCTCTTAGGGCTTTCAGTGTTTCTTTTAAATTCTTTGTAGATTTGTTCCAGATAAATTTTAGATGTGCATGAATAATTTTCATGCTGAAAAGTTATTTTTTGACAAATTTACAGCTTTCATTTTACTTAGCCAATTTTTTACCATTTCGCATGATAAACAATAATGATCATAGTGCATACAGTGAAATCATCCTCAAGTTTTAATATCTTGTGACTGGCATACTGAGGATGTACATGAAGAATTATAATGCTGAAAAGATATCCTTGACAAATTTTCTGCATGTTTGACATTGGCCAGCTTCAGATAATTTTGAGGGGGGGGGGGTATACTGAAAGCCTTGCTTGCAGCCAATTTCTAGTTTTTGACAAATTTACAGCATTTTTCAACATAGACATTTTTTGACCATTGCTTATATACAATAATGGTTGTTAGTGCATAGTTTGTGAAATCAACTTCTCCTAGGGCTTTCAGTATTTCTTTTCAATACTTTGCAGACATGTTCCACACATATTGAAGATGTGCATGAAGAATTATAATGATGAAAAAATAATTTTTGACAAATTTACAGCATTTTTAACAAAGCCATTTTTTGACCATTGCTTATACAATAATGGTTGGTAGTGCATAGTTTGTGAAATCAACTCCTCCTAGGGCTGTCAGTATTTCTTTTCAATACTTTGCAGACATGTTCTACACATATTGAAGATGTGCATGAAGAATTATAACAATGAAAAAATAATTTTTGACAAATTTACAGCATTTTTCAACATAGACATTTTTGACCATTGCTTATATACATTAATGGTTGGTAGTGCATAGTTTGTGAAATCAACTCCTCCAAGGGCTTTCAGTATTTCTTTTCAATACTTTGCAGACATGTTCCACACATATTGAAGATGTGAATGAAGAATTATAATACTGAAGAAATAATTTCTGACAAATTTACAGCATTTTTTAACATAGCCATTTTTTTACCATTGCTTATATTCTATAATGGTTGGTAGTGCATAGTTTGTGAAATCACCTCCTCCTAGGGCTTGCAAAATGAAGTTTTAGGGGGTTTACTGTTTTCAGCCTGTCCGTCATTCCATGATTCCATGACTCCGTGATTCCGTCATTCCGTCAACATTTTGACATCTTTGCTGAATAACTTAAGTAGTTTTTGCCCTATGTTCTTCAAATTTTCAACACACCTGCACCATTAGACAACACATGTGTGATATGAATTTAGGGGCCAAAGGGTCAGTTTTGCAAGAGTTATGGGACTTTTTAAACCTATACATAGAATGTTTGCAATAGTGCTAATAGTGCATACTTTGTGAAATCAACTCCTCCTACAACTTTCAATATTCTCATTTGATACTTTGCAGATAAGTGCCAGAGATATTGAAGATATGCATGAAGAAGTATTATGCTGAAAAATTAAATTTTGACAAATTTACAGCATTTTGAACTTAGCCAATTTTCGATAATTGCCATATTCAACAATGGTTGGTAGTGCATAGTTTGTGAAATCAACTCCTCCTAGGGCTTTAAGTATTTCTTTTCAATACTTTGGAGACATTTTCCACACATATTGAAGATGTGCATGAAGAATTATAATGATGAAAAAATAATTTTTGACAAATTTACAGCATTTTTCAACATAGACATTTTTGACCATTGCTTATATACAATAATGGTTGGTAGTGCATAGTTTGTGAAATCAACTTCTCCTAGGGCTTTCAGTATTTCTTTTCAATACTTTGCAGACATGTTCCACACATATTGAAGATGTGCATGAAGAATTATAATGATGAAAAAATAATTTTTGACAAATTTACAGCATTTTTCAACATAGACATTTTTTGACCATTGCTTATATACAATAATGGTTGGTAGTGCATAGTTTGTGAAATCAACTCCTCCTAGGGCTTTCAGTATTTATTTTCAATACTTTGCAGACATGTTCCACACATATTGAAGATGTGCATGAAGAGTTATAATGATGAAAAAATAATTTTTGACAAATTTACAGCAATTTTTAACAAAGCCATTTTTTGACCATTGCTTATACAATAATGGTTGGTAGTGCATAGTTTGTGAAATCAACTCCTCCTAGGGCTGTCAGTATTTCTTTTCAATACTTTGCAGACATGTTCATGTTCTACACATATTGAAGATGTGCATGAAGAATTATAACAATGAAAAAATATTTTTTGACAAATTTACAGCATTTTTCAACTTAGTCAATAGACATTTTTGACCATTGCTTATATACAATAATGGTTGGTAGTGCATAGTTTGTGAAATCAACTCCTCCAAGGGCTTTCAGTATTTCTTTTCAATACTTTGCAGACATGTTCCACACATATTGAAGATGTGCATGAAAAATTATAATACTGAAAAAATAATTTCTGACAAATTTACAGCATTTTTTAACATAGCCATTTTTTTACCATTGCTTATATACTATAATGGTTGGTAGTGCATAGTTTGTGAAATCAACTCCTAGGGCTTTCAGTATTTCTTCTCAATACTTTGCAGACATGTTCTACACATATTGAAGATGTGCATGAAGAATTGTAATACTGAAAAATTAATTTCTGACAAATTTACAGCATTTTTTAACAAAGCCATTTTTTTACCATTGCGTATATACTATACTGGTAGGTAGTGCATAGTTTGTGAAATCAACTCCTCATAGGGCTTTCAGTATTTCTTTTCAATACTTTGCAGACATGTTCCACACATATTGAAGATGTGCATGAAGAATTATAATACTGAAAAAAATATTTTGACAAATTTACATCATTTTTCAACATAACCATTTCTTGACCATTTCTTATATACCAACAATAATGGTTGGTAGTGCATACTTTGTGAAATCAACTCCTCTTAGGGCTTTCAGTGTTTCTTTTAAATTCTTTTTAGATTTGTTCCAGATATATTTAAGATGTGTATGAATAATTTTCATGCTGAAAAAATAATTTTTGACAAATTTACAGCTTTTCTTTAACTTAGCCAATTTTTTACCATTTCTCATGATAAACAATAATGATTATAGTGCGTACAGTGAAATCAACCTCAAGCTTTCAATACATTCTTTTAATATCTTATAGATGTGACTGGCATACTGAGGATGTACATGAAGACTTTTAATGCTTAAAAGATATCTTTGACAAATTTTCTGCGTGTTTGACTTCAGATAATTTTGCGGGGGGGGGGGGGGGGGGGGGGGGTATACTGAAAGCCTTGCTTGCAGCCAATTTCTAGTTTAACCAGATTTTTCCACAATGCCAATGTATCAGCTGGCTAACCTCCAATTTCGTACTTCATTCCATCAGGAAACACCAACGACAGCAACATCATTTGAGCTACGTCATTAGAAAACCAACCATGTGGTTTCCGAACAGGCCCGACACAAACTGAGCTGTAAGAGCACAGAAGATGGCTAGAGGCTTGAAAGGTTTATATCAGCTTAGCAATTCAGTAGTTTCAAATATCTCAAAACCTATAATGTGCCGCCGCAAGGAAAAACCAACAATCTGCATAGGCGAAAACAAAGGCGCAGATCAGCTTCGCAGTAACTGCGAAGCTGATCAGCGCCTTTGTTTTCGCTACACGAATAGTACAATTCCATTACTTTCTAAATCCAAAATTTCCAGCCTCTAACCATCTTCTGTGACTGTACAGTCTGGTTTGTGTCGGACCTGGTTGGAAACCCAAATTGTTGGTTTTCTCACGCACAGGCTCATATATGTCTCTGTTTTGACTGAGATGCAAACCTTTTCAATTCTTTTTTTTTTTTAATTCTGCATGGGAATATTACAATTTAAGAATAGAAACAAACTTCAATTAATGAACCAACAACTGTGGCAACGAATTTGCGGTGAATATGTAATATTTTGACATAATTTACACTCTTTTTCTATGGGTAACCATTGAACTGCCTGTTACATTGACACCCAGCGATTTAAGCATGAAGTGATGTCACGAAGGGAATTCCTGAAACCTCCTATAGAAAACCATTCTTTACAGATGTCAACTTGATACTTTAAATTCACAGTGGTATACATAAACAAAATGAATGTCGTTAGTAACTGTTCTGTCTGTTTTAGCAGCCAGCTACTAAGGTATTTTTATGAACATTTGTATCCTTAGTTCACATTTTGCATGGATTTTTAAATTGTGGAGATGAAGTGACTTCAGTTGTGATTCTTATTGTTTAGTGTTGAATTTTTATTCTCTTTTTTTTACCTTATGTATGTTTTCAAATATTTAGTTAAGTTAGGGTAACTGAGTGGCTGCCTATATTGGGAATTTCTTTTCGCTTGCTCCATTTCCAGATCATCGCCTACTTTGACCTTTTTATAGTGTGAATTTCTTTTGATTGGCCATTTCCTGATCATTGCTTACTTTTACCTTTCCACAGTATTTTATTTTAAGATATATATAAATCAAACAAAAAATTTCAAGTCCTTCAATGTTAATAACACATCCTTCAGTATGATCAGGGCAGTTGTTCTTTGCATGATAGGTCAGCCGCCACACAAGAAAACCCGTCTTTGGGGTTTCCGACCAGGTCCAACACAAACCAAGCTGTAATAGCACAGAAGATGACTAGATATGGATTTAGAAAGTAGAGGAATTGTACTATCTGTGTAGCGAAAACAAAGGCACTGATCAGCTTAGCAGTTTCTGTGAAGCTGATCTGCACCTATGTATTCGCATATATAAAGGCAAATATCCGGTTTTCTCATGACACTGCTAAGGTGTTCCATTTCTTTGCAATATTACCAAGTCATTATAGACAGGCGAGGGTCAGGAATCTTAACCATATAATTATGTTCAAAACTCATCTATTCTAGAATGGTATTTACTCACAAAGAAAGCATACATTCAAATTTTACACTGTCCTTTTATTGAAATTTTAATGTTTTTCTCTCAGAACAAGCTGAATAATCCAGTCTACTCAAGTAATAGCATTATAGTTTGGGATATATATCTATATGTACCATAGTGTCTATTTTCACAACTTTAATTCACATAAACTCTTCTGGAATAATTTTCTGGAGAAATGCACAGTTGCTATTACTGAAACTTATATGATTGTGAAGCTGATATGATACATTGTGGCATAGAATGTTTTTCTTATCGTTTAATGGTTTCTCACAATTTTATTGTGATAAACTCACTTTTGAATTCAAGTTATATAGCTGCTTCCAACACACACATGATGATGGTTTCTTCCCTGAAAAGTGGTCTTATGCGTTGATTAGTCCAATTCATAAATCTGGGGATAAAAATAAACCTGAAAACTACTGAGGCATAAGTTTGCAACCAATGTTAAGTAAGATTTTTGCATCTATTTTGAGTAAACGCTTAAAATCTTGGTGCGAGGCAAATAACGTTATAGGAGAAGAACAGGCGGGTTTTCGTCCATCTAGATCTACGATTGATAACGTATTTTGCTTACAGACTATTGTTCAGAAATATCTTAGGAAAAAAGGGGGGGGAGGCTTTATGCAACAGTTGTGGATTTCGAAAAAGCATTTGACAGGGTAAATCGCAAAATTTTATGGGATAAGCTAAATTCTCAACATGTTAGTTGCAAAATGATAAAAATGTTAAAGTCAATGTATGCATCAGTACAAGCATGTGTTAAAACACCTTCAGGATTAACCGGCTCTTTTAACTGTCCAGTGGGAGTAAAACAAGGTTGCATTTTATCGCCATTGTTATTCTGTTTATTCTTGAATGACCTGCAGAGTTTTATTTCATCTGGTAGCCATGGCATTGATTTAGACTTATGTACGATTTACATGCTGTTATTTGCAGACGATCTTGTCTTGTTTGCAGATACAAAAGTAGAACTACAAAGATTAATCAATAAGCTTAAGCTATATTGTGACAAATATAAGTTGAAAATCAATCTAAAGAAAACAAATGTTATAGTTTTTAGAAATGGTGGCTATCTAAGACAGTATGAAACTTGGTTCTATGATAATATTCCTTTAAGAGTAGTGACTTATTACAAATATTTAGGGTTAGTTATCTCATCTAGATTATCATGGTCTGTTTGCCAAAAAACTCTAGCCGAACAAGCATCCAAGGCACTATTTGCTATAAAATCTAAATTGAGTCAGTATGGATCTCTATCTATTAATATGCTTTTTAAGATTTTTGATACAAAAATTCTGCCTATACTCACATACGGTGCAGAAATTTGGATTGAACATGAAGGCAAGGATATAGAAAAAGTTCATAATGATTTTTGTAAATATGTCTTGAAGGTTACTATTAAAGTTTACACCAAATGCATTTGCTAGGGGCGAACTCGGAAGATATTCAATCTACCTTGTCCGTAGCCTTAAGTGCATAAAATATTGGTTAAGAATTTTACATATGCCAAATGATAGATTTCCAAAAATTTGCTATAAACTACAATGTAAATGGCTTGAGGGCAACCCCAGAACAGATTGTTGGGTAAATATTGTCCGAGGTTTACTTCTGGCAAATGTACAACCAGGGAGTTGGTAACGAATTAGAGTTTTTTGAAAAGCTTTGATCAAAGGGAAAAAGATATTGACATTTCATTATGGTCTATAGATTTGACGGATATGGATAGGCTTAGAACTTATAGAATACTAAAGGACAGATTTTGTTTCGAGGATTACTTAAATGACAATATGAACGCTTCATATAAACAAATATTTATCCCGTACTATGATCACTTGAGACACGATTTTTTTCCTGCACCTTTTTATCTTCATCCGTCAACTAGGCAATTTAAAAGATTAATTAATCATAAAAGTCTAGAAGTTAGAACCAAAATCTGTCAATATATTATTCATGCTCTTAGATTAAGAAATACTTTCTTACAAGAAAACAATTGATTTTTTTAGTGGTATCAAATTTTATACTGTTTGACAGTATTGTTACTCTGGCTAGAAATAAGAAATCTCCCTGACATATTTAATAAGAATTTGATGTGTTAATATCAGGTTATATTGATTTATTATTGATTGTCCATTACTGTAATATATTGTAAATTGTATGCTTTGTTAGCTCACCTGAGCCGTCAGGCTCACAAGGTGAGCTTATAGTATACCCATGCTCCGTCGTCCGTCCGTCCGTCATCCGTCTGTCGTCCACCATTTTCAAAGATCTTCTCCTCTGAAACCGCTTGGCCAATCAAAGCCAAATTTTTGCATGAAGCATCTATGGGAAGGGGGAACCAATGTGTATATAAATAATCCAGGTCACATGACCAAGATGGCCGCCATGCCCATATATGGTAAAAACCCTTCAAAAATCTTCTTCTCCGGAACCACTGGACCGATTTCAACCAAACTTTGCATGAAGCATTAATGGCTCAAGCACTACAATGTATATATAAATCATGACCCTACGATGACCTTGACCTATTTTACGGCAAGGTAAACATAGGTCGCGAATGCATTTGAATGGGAAAAATTGTTAAATTGTCATTTAAAGGAAAAATCTTGCAGAAAATGAGCAGTAGGACTGAATATTAATGATTCTGAAAAAAATTGGGCACCAGGGGCTCATCCGCCCCCACCCCGGGGCAATATACATGTATATCTCCATAATATTCAAACATCTTCTCCTCTGAAACCGCTTGGCCGATCAAAGCGAAATTTTATGTGAAGCATCAATAGGAAATATGTATATAAAAAATCCAGGTCACATGACCAAGATGGCCGCCATGCCCATATATGGTAAAAACCGTTCAAAAATCGTCTTCTCCAGAACCGGTTGACCGATTTCAACGAAACTTGGCACGAAGCATCGATGGCTCAAGCACTACAATGTATATATAAATCATGACCCTGTGATGACCTTGACCTATTTTACGGGAAGGTCAACATAGGTCACCAATGCATTTGAATGGGGAAAACTTTTAAAATGTCATTTAAAGTGAAAGTCTTGCAGGAAATGGGCAGTAGGACTGGATATTAATGATTCTGAAAAAAATTGGACCCCAGGGGCTCATGTGCCCCCACCCCGGGGCAATATACATGTATATTTCCATAATATTCAAACGTCTTCTCCTCTGAAACCGCTTGGCCAAACAAAGCCAAATTTTAAGTGAAGCATCTATAGAATGGGGGAATCAATGTGTATATAAATAATCTAGGTCACATGACCAAGATGGCCGCCATGCCCATATATGGTAAAAACCCATCAAAAATCATCTTCTCTGAAACCAATAGACTGATTTCAAGGAAACTTGGCGTGAGGCATCGATGGCTAAAGTACTCCAATGTATATATAAATCATGACCCTGTGATGACCTTGACCAAGTTTATGGCAAGGTCAACATGGGTTGCCTGTGCATCTGAATTGGGAAAACTGTTAAAATGTCATTTGAAGGAAAAAGCCAACAGGAAATTGGCAAATGGACAGAATATTGAAGATTCTGAAAAAAGAAAATGGCCCAAGGGCTTATCTGCCCCTGCACTGGAGTTAAATACCATAATATTCAAACATGTTTATTGGTATATGCAGCTGATCTCATATTTTGGGCCGGAGGCCTATATTATGGAATAAATTACTTTACTTACTTACTATATATATATATATATATATATATATATATATATATATATATATATATATATATATATATATATATATATATATATATATACAGAATTGGCGTACAAAAATCAGTCATGCCGCGACCGGGAATCGAACCACGGACCTTCGCATTCCGGGCAGACGTGCTAAACATTACACCACCGCGGTCTTCCGATTCTGTACGCCAATTTTAGCATCTATAAACCTTTCCCTATCTTGGCTTTATAACGTGAGCTTAAATAAAGAGTTTAACGTCAGCGTTATCTCACTAGCATGACACGTTATGGCTCTGAATCTTTCAAGTGTTACTGACCACGGTATTGGCTGTATTGTGCTTCGTTTGTCTTCTTTTGTTTTTATAAAATCAATGGAAACCAAGTTACCCGAAATTAAGACAATTTCGACCTATTGGCAGCGCGTTGACGTCGTGTTTTGGCAGGTATAGTTTGTACCGAAAAAGCTCAGTCTCATTTGTCACATAATCAACAACATTCATAAATAGGGGTTGAAAAGAATGGGCCTAATGGACTAAACAAAAGTCAGATGTTTGCATTGTGTTCAATGGTTGAGAATTTTGCATTCATACACTTATTCAAAGAAAATATCCAACTGAAATCATTAACGCAGGCATCCAAAAAGCGATGTCTATCCCAAGAGACAAACTCTTAGAAGTGAAAAGTAAAGAAACGGAAGACATACTGCCTTTTATTTCTACCCACAATCCTAAAAACAAAGAGGTATTCGGTATTATCAAACACAACATGGATGTTCTGACTTCAGACGAAACCATGTCAAAAATCTTAAGTGAAACAAAAATCGTTAAATGCTAAAGACAACTCCCAAACCTTACGCGCCTCCTAACAA
Source organism: Rugalucina vietnamica (assembly GCA_964017185.1). Taxonomy (NCBI): domain Eukaryota; kingdom Metazoa; phylum Mollusca; class Bivalvia; order Lucinida; family Lucinidae; genus Rugalucina; species Rugalucina vietnamica. The sequence goes on along the minus strand of OZ024869.1, from coordinate 80,413,344 downwards.
AATCTGAATTTAATGAATCAAGAACGTCCGCAAAGGTCACTCGATGTAATGAGCCCCGGTGTGGGCTTTGTAAACACTTAATTGAAGGATCAACCATAACTTTGCAGAACAAAACTTTTCACGTCAAAGAAGTCACGTCAAAGAAGACATGGACTGTGCAGTGCAAAATGTTCTATACGTTTTAATCTGCAACGGCTGCAAAGAATTTTACATCGGACAGACGGGCGACAAACTGCGAAATAGACGGACAGTTCACGACCAGCAAATTAGAATCCCTTCAAGACAACTACCCGTCTCTGCACATGTAGATCGTTGTTGTTCTACTGATCCTAAATATTCTATTTTTCCTTTCTACAAATTTCACGTCAATGATGTTTCAGCTAGGTTGTCGAAAGAAAAATATTTCTTAAATATATTCAACCCTAAACTTAACAGAACTTGATGATGTAATGAACGTTGCGACGTTTTACGTCGCGTTATTATGTGTAAACGTTACTAACGTTGCTATGTTACTATGTTAAATCCGCCTGATGAGTATAACGAAACCGGTCGCGGTAATTAAATAATGTAAAGATTCAGATGTCATTATTTATATATATATATATATATATATATATATATATATATATATATATATATATATATATATATATATATATATATATATATTATATATATATATTATGCAAAATAGCAATTTTTGATGTTACGTATATTTTTGATCACCTCAGAGCAATTTTGGACATTTCTTATATATATGTGTGATCTGCTGCATGGGAAAACCAACAATCTGCATAGACGAAAACAAAGGCACAGATCAGCTTCGCAGTAACTGCGAAACCGATCAGCTCCTTTGTTTTCGCTACACAGATAGTACAATTCCTCTACTTCTCTACATCCAAAATTTCCAGCCTCTAATCATCTTCTGCGACTGTGTCGGACCTGGTCGGAACCCAAATTGTTGGTTTTCTCACGCACAGGCTCATATGGTAGTAGGTACTGGACATACAGGAGTTTTTGAATATTAGTTAATCCATTGCAGACTTTCCTGACTTGTTCTATAGAGAGACCTTGGTATTAAATAACAAGCTTGATCTGTGTCGTTGCTGGTCATTCAAATGAATTGTTTCGTATTTCTATGCAGGTATACAGAAATCAAATGTTCATACTGTCACTTTTTTTTTCCTTTCAGAATTAAAAAGACTATCAGCTGAAGGGATTCTTAAGTTGGATCAAGTTCTCCCAAATGGTAATAATGACATGCTAGGCAGCAAAGACAATGATGAAGATACATTTGATGTAGATGTTGAAGCATTAGATAATGAGGTAAATGGCAATAGGGTCAAGGTGGAAATTCTATCAAATGTTAATGAATTTGGTGCTGTTGTTGAATTTCCTGACAATGTGAATGAAAATCTTCATCAAGATGAAGAAGGTTGGTCCAATAATGTAACTGCTGAATATGGACAAACAAGTGGAAATTCAGAAAATGAATCACCTCACAGTGAATCTCCGACCACAAAAGACAAAATTATGAAAATTCTCGCTGAATATAGACAAGAAATGGGTTACCCTGTGGACGATAATCTTCATACTAGTCAGGATAATGAAAACGGGACTGCTGTGACTGAACATGACAAATCAGGACAGGGTGACAGATGTATAAATGGTCAGTTTATTGAACCAGCTGGTGTTGCAAAAGTTAACTTTACCGAACTAGCTAATGATGCAACAAGTCTCAATGAGCCAACCAATATTAGGCGGTTATATCTTACCAAAACCACAGATGTTGAACTACATACCCCCACTGAGGAGGTCAGTGTTGGACCACTTAATCTCACTTGTCAGGATGAAGTGCTTGATTTCAAACCAGTGATTGTTAATTCAGCAGCTTTGTATAATGAAGAATCAATGAATCTTATTTGTCAGGACGAATCACCAGAAAAGAATTTACCATACAAAGTTGTGAATAAGTATATTGTTATCAAAAGTGGTGATGAAACTGACAAAACGGTTAAAATGCATGCTGATCTCATGGAAGCATGTAGCACTTTATCAAATGACAAGTTCACTTTTATAAAGAATAGCAACATCTTGCACTTTGTTCAGCTACATGATAATAATATACCTCATATTAAGCTTGCTGTCAGTGTTACACATGATTTTATTGTTAATGTGACAGTGAATGGTAAACTGCTGTCTTCAGACCATGATCTTTGGCTGCATGTACCAAATGTATGTTTAAATGTAGAACAGGTCGAGCACCTGCTGAAAACTCTAGCAACATATGAAGTGTGCATCGGCAACCCTGATGAAGAACTACAAAATGTCATGCAATATCTTGAGAGGAGTGAAGAAGAATCTGAACAATCTGAACAAAAGTATAAAGGATATCGCGATGAATATAATGGATCAACTATTCGTTCACAGGACTGCCCACTTCTCACCAATAGCAAATCTGGAAGATGTAAAAACTGTCAAAATTATAGAAGAAGTTTGAAGAAAGCATTGCAAAGGAAAAATGCAAAGAGTGAACCATCAGCAACAAATTGGCTTAAGTCAAAAAAGGGAAATTATTTGCTCTCAGAGTCAGAAAAAAATGAAAAACTGAAGCAGTTGCGTGAAAACATTAAACAGCAGGAGAGCATCATTGCAGGGCTAGAACGGAAAAACAGAGATTTGTTAATAAAGATATCTGAAAAACAGTCTGGTGAAAAACAGTCTTACAACAAAAGAAATAAATCCACAACGACTGAAAATACATTTGTGTACAAAGTATTCACAACTAAATTTGGTCTTGAGTCTACTGAATCAAAAGAAACCAACAATAATTTAGTGTCTCATCTGCCAGCACCTCAACCAGTCGATATACCAGCTATTCCTTCTCCCACCTCTAGTAATGTATGTGATGTTACAGTTAAAACTGAACCAACCGACAACATGAATGAAACTGGACCAACCGGCAATGTGAATGTTAAAGTTAATACTGAACAAACCAGCAACACAAATGATATCATTGGAGTTTTCAAAACAGCGTCAGGAGTCTCTAAACCAGTGATAATAAAGATAGTAGATGATAAAAACAAGATATCAGACCGTGAAACAAGCAGTATAAATATTATTGGTATGAAAGACACAAGTAAATCAAAAAGTGACAGCAATGTTGATGAAGCTAATAAAGAAATACATCCTGTTTTCAAAAACAGCATTAACATTAACAAATTGGAACATTTAGAAAGTTCTGTAGGTCTGAAAGAGGTTGAAAGCAAACCAGAAAAGCAACAAAATAAACAAGGCCAGGTTTGCAAAATTTGTGGAAAAGTTGTTAAAATTATGAGGTTTCATATGATCATACACAGACCTGAACGTTTCAAATGTTCCATATGTGAGAAATCTTTTTGTAGGAAAAGTCAGCTGGAATCCCATGCTTCTATTCACACAGGGGTCAAATCTCATAAATGTCCCATATGTGGTCAGTTATTTCGCTGCTTATCTAATTTGAAACGTCACATAAGGATACATACGGGAGATCGGCCTTATACATGTGATCATTGTCCAAAATCGTTTTATACTAATTACAGTAGACGAGAACATGAACAGGCTGTGCATCTTGGAACGAAGCCATTTGGATGTACAATTTGCTCAAAGACGTTCAAAACTCGATATTCAATGCATTACCATAACCGAAGGCAGCACAAAGAGGCTGCTGTGAGTGGTTCCAGTGACCATGGTAACCCCGTTGCTGAGCAACATATATGTGAGGAATGTGGAAAAATTTGCAAGAGCAAGAGGTCGTTATTTTCCCACAAATATACCCACAAGAAGGAGATATCATGTGATATGTGTGAAATGAAATTTTGGTGTCAAAGTCTTTTGAAAGACCATAAGCAGAAAAAACACCTTGGAAATGAGAGGGTGAGAAATTTTATCTGCCATATATGTGGAATGGGTTTTTACGATCAACCAACATTAGATCAGCACCAGCAGGTCCACTCTGACGCAAGACCTTACAAGTGTAGCCAATGCCCAGCCAGCTTCAAGAGACCACGCCATTTACGAATTCATGAAAATGCTCACAATGGCGTTAAACCATATCAGTGTACTACATGTCTTAAGTCATTTTCTACGAAATATGATATGGAAACACATGAACTAAGTGTGCATCAAGGAAAATTTGACTTTGTCTGTCCAATTTGCTCAAAATCGTTTACCAGGAATAAAATGCTTAAGTCACACATGAAGACACACGGAGGTGACCAGTATTACAAATGCACTCAATGTAACAAAAACTTTATTCGACTTTCAGCATTGGAAAAACATAAGCTAACTCATGGTGATGGTGGTCTTGGAACTGAGCGTTTATAGTAGCCAACATGGAGAAGGGCTAGCTGACTTTTTATTTGAAACACCCAAAATTTAAACCAAGGTGGACTTTCTCTGCAGATTTATTTCTATTTGAAATTTTGTTTGAAGTTGAACCTAGATACAAGATGTAATTGGTTTACATTTGAGCCATGTCATGAAAAAACCCAACAATGTGGTTTCCGACCAGATCTGACACAAACAGAGCTGTACAAGCACAGAAGCTGGCTACAGGCTGGATTTCAGATTTAGAAAGTAGAGGAATTGTATTATTTCTGTAGCGAAAACAAAGGCGTTGATCAGCTTCCCAGTTAATGTGAAGCTGATCTGCACCTTTGTTTTTGCATATGCATAATGTTGGTTTTCACATGACACGACTCGTGTATGTCTTAAGCTTAATATACTGTAATTAACTGTGTATTATTAGAAGCCTCTGTGACACAGCATTACGAAAACATGCCCATGCAATATACAGAGATTTTTTAATGTGTAAAAATGGAAAAAAATTATTAGAAAATGTTTGATATTTTTCTTCTTTTTGCTCAAAACATAGATAGTGGGTACACGTTAGAACTGCCTCGGCGAGGCGGTTCTAACGAGTACCCACAATCTATGTTTTTGAGCAAAAATAAGAAAAATAGGTATACCCCTGCAAACCCCAGTTTTGCTATATAAAAGTGGGGTCCAAGGGGGTATATATTACACGGACATGTTTTCCTGATGGTGGTTAAGCACTCATCTTGGGTGGGTGGCTTCTATCTCATCACTCAGGGACATCAGGAATACATGTCCGTGCAATGTATACCCCCTTGAACCACACTTTTATATAGTAAAATTGGGGTTTGCAGGGGTATACCTATTTTTCTTATTTTTGCTCCAAAACATAGATTGTGGGTACTCGTTAGAACCGCCTCGGCGAGGCGGTTCTAACGTGTACCCACAATCTATGTTTTGAGCAAAAATAAGAAAAATATCGAAAAAATTCTACTGAAAATTTTCAATTTTTACAACTTTAGAAAAATTTATATATTACACGGGCGTGATTTCGTAATGGATATGTCTGTGAATTGTATACCTAATTAAACCCCACTTTTATGTAGAAAAACTGGGATTTGCAGTGGTATACCTAATTTACTTATTTTTTATTCAAATATACATTGTGGGTACTCTTTATATTATTAGAACTGCCAAGGTGAGTAGGTTCTATTGTGTACCCACAATGTATGTTTTGAGTGAATATATTTAAAAAAAAAATCCAATGAAATTTTCATTTTTTCTTCTGAAAAAAAAATCTCTGTATATTACATGGGCAAGTTTTCGTGATGGGGGCTTCCCCATTCTTGTGGCTCAGACTATAAACAAAGATCTCGTCTCCATATGACCCTTAGCTGTTTATTGGGACATAAACACTTTTAAATCCAAATATGAGCCGTCTCATGGGAAAACCAACAATCTGCTTAGGCAAAAAAAAAGACGCAGATCAGCTTTGCGGTAACCGTGAAGCTGATCAGCGCCTTTGTTTTCGCTACTCGGATAGTACAATTCCTGTTCTACTTAAATCTGATATTTCAAGCTTCTAGCTCTTTTCTGTGCTTGTATAGGCAGGTTGGTGTCGGACCTGTTCAGAAACCACATTGTTGGTTTTCCCACGAGACGGCTCAATTATGTACTCAAGGTTTCTGTGTGCTCTTATCTATATACATGTAGAAGTATTTGCATGATGTTTATTCATAATGGATGAAAACTCCACAATTGTCCAAAGCATGACTGTGTAGTGATAAATGCAGACAAGACATTGTTAAACCAATCTATGTAAAAAGTGCCTTATTTTAGCGTGTTTTTTTTTTTTTTTTTTTTTTTTTTTTTCTTGTGTGTGTATCCAAAAGAAAATATCTCATCTGCGAAAGACATTATCAGCCACTAGGAAATACATTTTAAAGTCTGTTTCGTAGTGTGTGAGAATGGTTTTTCGCAGATCAAATGTAGAAGAAATATTTTCTTGGCACAATATAGCATCTAGTTTGTCGCAAAATGTGCAGCAAAAATTTTGAAAATCGGTTGACAAATAAAAAAAGTTCTGGTCAAAAACATTTTTGAATAGGGATTCCTGTACAAAAATCTCATGGAAGGGAGGTAAATATTTTCCCGCAAAAGTTTTAAATTCTAACTGCTCAAAATTATTTTAAATTGAAACAAATGACATACCTGAGACAAAATTCATGATCAGGTAAAAATTCTCGAAAAATATGCAGTTTCACGATCATCGATTATCTCCCTTGCCAATACAAAATCCCTATGCAAAATTCATTTTGGCCATAAAAACTTTATTTGTTCACCGATTTTCAAAATTTTTGCAGGTCCTATTAGGACAAACTAAGATCAAGATTTTGACATTAAAATATTTTTTCTGTCGTCCCCCATTCAAAAATTTTCTGCGAAAAACCATTATCAGAGGCAGTAGACTCTGTATTCAGATCACATTTATGCCTGACAACCTTTATTATCAAACGCCTCACACCAAACCTCATTTTCAAAAGTCGCAAAATTAGAGTGCTTGAAAATAAAATTGTTTCATCGCTTGTACTAAACATGAGATATAATAATCTGATTTTTCTTTTTATTACATCCATTCTTGGGAAACATGTTGAAAACTAAATTACAATATCACCGCAAATCATTCGTTTGATCCAATAAACTAATATTGAGTATAACCGACATAGACTGACGGACTGGCGGAGCCATGACCGCATGCAAGTACGCTGTTAATATAGCGTTGACCAGGAGTACAGACAATGCGGAGTCCGCGCTATCCAGACAAAGAAATTCATTGGAAAAGGTCCCTCAGGACCTTTTCCACAGTGTTTACTTTGAATATGAAGAAAATTGTACCCATGATCGACTGCTCTCCCTCAATTATGCGTTTTGTCACATAAAGCGCTTACTAAAAACTAGTGAACCCGTCTATAGGGACTAGACAGTTCACCGCAATCAATTTAATTTATCAAATGTTGACACTCCCTGTCAAATAGCAGTAAATATCTAGCAAGCAGTCTCGATCGTGGTGACTGCTTATCATAGCGCATCTAGGTTTACATCGTATATGAGTATATACCCTGACGAGGGGTACAGAAACTATAGAAACTCTATACGGCTGACTTTAAGTCCATCACATCGCACTATAGATCTATTTCTGGTAGTGTGGCTGCAGGTCAAAATTCAGAACTCTGTCACAAATTGACTTCACTGCAAATTGGTTTTCTACAAATCGACATATTGATTCTAATCGTGTTACCTCCTAAACCCAAATCGTCATTTAGGCATTTGAAGCAGGGTATCCAAGAATTTCATAGAAAGTATGTCTTGGTTCCGGCAGACAAAGCCGCAAACAATGTTGTTGTCGTTTGTAGACTTCACTACGTTAACACCTTAAAACAAGAGCTTGATGGTACCAGGGCTTATCTGGAGACAGATACTGATGAGGTGTCTGTAGTAAATGCCCACTTAAACGATTTACCTGTTAAGTTTTCTGTTTGTGTCAATGAAGGCCAAGACAAACTTCCTACGATGTATTGGTTACCTAAGCTTCACAAAAGACCATACAAAGCTAGATTTATTGCAAATTCTAGCTCTTGTACTACCACTGAACTTTCTAAATTATTAACTTCTTGTCTTACTGCTATCAAATCTCATGTTATAAGATACTGTGAGACAGTGTATGAAACTTCAAATAAAAATTGGTTTTGGTCAATAAAAAATTCTGGTGAGGTGCTCAGTAAATTGAAGTGTAGAGGGTTCCGTGCGACAAGCTTGTCCACATATGATTTTTCTACTCTGTATACAACATTACCACATAATCTAATTAAAGAAAAACTTCTGGATTTGATAGAGTGGACCTTCAAAAGGGCATTAAAAAACTATGGTTCACTTTATTTGGCATGTAATGATAGAAAGGCTTTTTTCACTTCCTCTGACCAAAGTCGGTATACCCTTTGGTCATGTCAGAATGTGTGCGACGCCTTATCCTATCTCCTTGATAATATTTATATTAGATTTGGGACCAAGTTATACAGACAAATTGTTGGAATTCCGATGGGTACAAATTGCGCACCTCTCGTAGCTGATTTATTTTTATACTGCTACGAAAGAGATTTCATGGATTCTCTTAACCATGATAATCAAGCTGATGTTATCGAGGCTTTTAATTCCACATCTAGGTACCTCGATGACCTTTTGAACATTGACAACCCTTATTTTGAAGGTATGGTCAATCAAATTTATCCACCTGAACTTCAGTTGAACAAAGCTAATATCTCAGATACCGAAGCCCCCTTTTTAGATCTACATCTTTCTGTTGCAAATGGATTTGTTTCTTCTAAAATTTATGATAAGCGCGATGACTTTGATTTTGATATAGTAAATTTTCCTTTTTTGGATGGTGACGTTCCTCGTCGTGCTTCTTATGGTGTATACATTTCGCAACTTATTAGGTTTGCTAGAGTCTGCAATCATGTTACAGACTTCAACGCTCGAAATAAATGTTTAACGGCAAAACTTCTCCAACAGGGCTATCGGTATCATAAACTTCGAAAAACCTTTTCTAAATTTTATCGTAGACACTATGAATTGATTTCCAAATATAATGTTGGGTTAAAGACACTTTTAAGTGAGGGCCTTTCGGAACCTGAATTTTATGGTGACTTGGTTTACAAATTAAAGAAACTTAAAGGAATAACTGATTTTTCTCTTCAGTTCCGAAAAATCATATCACGTTACAGACGTATAGGTTATAACTTGAATGTTATGCGACAGTCTGCATGCTTAGTTTTTAACCCAATCATGGTTGATAACTATGCTGCCTTCTTTAATTGCACGCCGGTGGGTCGGGCGTCAGACTCTATGATGGCCCCGACTTAAAGCTATTCATTTTAGTTGGTTGGGGCCGGAGCTTCTTGTCTGTTGCTTGGCCCACCGGGGTCCAACTTGTGTTTTTCTTTTGCTCCGGAGTTAGTAGGTTATTCGGCGCCCAGGGATCTCCATCGTCGGGCAGCTTACTCAATCTGTGAGTCCTGGTTTTTGATTCATCAGGATGTTTATCATGATTTATTTGTTTGTTCTTGATGATTCATTGACTAGTTAGAGATTCACCACGAGGACCGAAGAACTAACTAAATGTTGTGAACCACTGCAGAAGCTGAGGGTGAGGTTAGGTACCTGTAAAACCGGTTTAAGCCCCCCAGTTATTTTATAACTGACCGTACCAAGGCGGTACTGCTGTTCTGGTTCACAATTATCAAAGTTATTCCAATTACGAGTTTCATGTTGCATGGCTTTGTGACCACCCGAATATAATGGCTGTTCACTTAGCCCTCTGCATTTACTTGTTCTGTCCAAGCTAGCACTGTGACCACCTTATACCTTCAATAGCTGCTCACTCTGCTTTCAGTTATTCATGTTAAACGTTGGTATCTATGTTTAGTATTTTCTTAATATGATTTCTTATTTCTTGTTTATCACTGAACCACTACAGAAGCTGAGGGTGAGGTTAGGTACCTGTAAAACCGGTTTAAGCCCGCCAGTAACTTTGTGTTACTGATCGTTCCAAGTCGATACTTCTGTAGTGGTTCTTTTTGTTTTATGTCTTGGTGTTTAAAATTTTTTGTGCTGTTGGCGCCTTATGTATGTTTTCATATTTTTAGTTAAGTTAAGGTAACTGAGTGGCCACCTATTGGGAAAATAGCTGCTCATTCGGCTTACGATATGTTTCATGGTATAAGTACTTGATTGTTAGTTTGGTTTTTTCCCACCTCGGTTTTTGGAGTGGGAATCTTTTTCTGATTGCGCCTTTTCCTGATCTTTGCCTACTTGTACCCTTTAGTATTGGCTTTGATTCCATAACATCAAAAATTTTGGTCATTGCCTTGACCATTGCAACAGATACACACACTGTTCAATGTTCATTACAAGAAACGACATTCATGTATAGGAGACGAAACTGAAATGTATGAGAATCGAAATTATTGATGAACCAGAGAATCAACAACACTGAAATCTAGAGCAAAGGGAATCTCTTATAACAAACGGCTGCTGACCTTTTCATTGGTTTCTTTTTAAAGAAGCCAACTCGTTTATTTTGTCGGTCGTGAAAGCACTTTTGGACAAAAATGGAGAGCATGGTATCCGGCTCATTGGCGGAGTATGATTTGCAAGAACGCCAATACATACTAGTTATCATAGTGAACAGTTACCAGTTCATATAAGTCTTATTATCGCACCTGCTTATAGCAGGGTGCGATATAGGAGTTCAAATTTCCGTCCGTCCGTACGTTCGTTCGTTCGTCCGTTCGTTCGTCCGTCAACATTTATGTCGAAGTTTAGTTTTCTCGACATCAGTGATAGCTGCGAGTCTGAAACCTTGCATAGTAATTGTCCCTGACATACCCTTCAAGCACGCACCTTAACCCGGTGCCCTTGACCTATATTTCACGGTCCACTGACTTTGAAAATTTTTACGTCGAAGCTTTGTCAACATTTACGTCGAAGTTTGGTTTTCTCAACATCAGAGATAGCTGCAAGTCTGAAACCTTGCATAGTAATTGTCCTTGACATACCCTTCAAGCACGCACCTTAACCCCGTGCCCTTGACCTATATTTCACGGTCCACTGACTTTAAAAATTTTAACGTTGAAGTTTGGTTTTCTCGACATCAGAGATAGCTGCGAGTCTGAAACCTTGCATAGTAATTGTCCCTGACATACCCTTCAAGCACGCACCTTAACCTGGTGCCCTTGACCTATATTTCACGGTCCACTGACTTTGAAAATTTTTACGTCGAAGTTTTGTCAACATTTACGTCGAAGTTTGGTTTTCTCGACATCAGAGATAGCTGCGAGTCTGAAACCTTGCATAGTAATTGTCCTTGACATACCCTTCAAGCACGCACCTTAACCCCGTGCCATTGACCTATATTTCACGGTCCACTGACTTTGAAAATTTTAACGTCGAAGTTTGGTTTTCTCGGCATCAGAGATAGCTGCAAGTCTGAAACCTTGCATAGTAATTGTCCTTGACATACCCTTTAAGCAACCACCTTAACCCGGTGCCCTTGACCTATATTTCACGGTCCACTAACTTTGAAAATTTTTACGTCGAAGTTTGGTTTTCTCGACATCAGAGATAGCTGCAAGTCTGAAACCTTGCATAGTAATTGTCCTTGACATACCCTTCAAGCACGCACCTTAACCTGGTGCCCTTGACCTATATTTCACGGTCCACTGACTTTGAAAATGTTTACGTCGAAGTTTGGTTTTCTCAACATCAGAGATAACTGCAAGTCTGAAACCTTGCATAGTAATTGTCCTTGACATACCCTTCAAGCACGCACCTTAACCCGGTGCCCTTGACCTATATTTCACGGTCCACTGACTTTGAAAATTTTTACGTCAAAGGGGGGGTCTCATATGCGCCCACGCACCAATTTTGTTCTTGCTTTGCATGGTGAATGCCTTCATTCTAACAACTATAAAAATGCATTTATTTGTTTTGAAAAACATTTTTAAGTCTCAGGATACCACCCTGACTTACTCCACCTTTGTGACCATACCTGCGTTATTCTTTGCCTATATATTATAACTTATTAAACTTTTATTAAACCAATTAAAACTGGTATTCAAAAAAGACTCCACATGGGTGACTTTGATACCATTTTGGCTTAAATAGATTAACAGATAGGGTTTTCATGGAAACTTAAACTTGAAATTCTCAAAATTTTATCAAAAAATAATTTCGAGAATGACAAATTGTGTCTCATATTTTGATATGTTCCAGTGCTTGTCAACCTATGATACTGTCTATAAAATTGGCCAGTGGTACTCTCTTCATGCTGGTAAAGTTTTATAAATTTTCAAAACCGGTAACACTGTTAAAATGTACATGATATACATGTTGGTCAATTTTTGACAAAAATGGATTTTAATGTTTTTAGCTGTTTTTTCGTCTAAAATCATGTTATTCCATAATTTTATCATTGGAAATGAAAAATTACATAAGTAATATGAATTCTTAAAATAAAAATGGTTATTTGATTTGGCAATTTCACATATGTTATAGTGACCTGCCTCAAAGTTATTATCAATTTTTCATACAAATGATCAGCAAACATTTTCAGGTTTAAATATATTAATGAAATGTTTTTGTTTCTATAATTTCATCACTTAATATTTCTTTAGGTTTAGATGCATTTGGATAATTCTACTTAAGTAGCATTCATTTGATTTGTGATTGACCACCGTAATGGTAATAGACATTTGACTGATTCCTCCATTTGTTTTACCATCTTTGTATTGTCGTTTATAAGATCTTAACTCATTTAATTGTTGCTGACGCCAACTTTAGTTAAAATATTGACAAGAATACCAAATACAGTGGCACTTTCTAACTTTTCGATCACTATTATCTTTATACTTATCCAGCAAGTGGCTAAGTGCATAATTCAGCTGTGTGACAGGCTTTTTGTAAGTGTTCAGATGTGATGCTCAGGTATAGCTTTCACTTTTAATATCAGATTTGTTTTAATTCTCCATTAAACATATCCATTTTTGACAATATTTCTACCATTTAAATGTGTTTCTTTTTCCTATTTTTGAAATGAATATTAGAGTTATGAAAAATGCAATTGAGCAGTCAGACAAATATCCAAACTTGATTATTAAAATATGAAGGTTTATAACACATTTATGAATCCATAAATGTTCATGCATTTATTTTAATAAATAGTCAATTATAAATGCAGCAAAATGTTTGTGATTTCATGCTGATAGTTGTCTAGATAATCTTCTTTAACCCTATCCTTAGTTAGAAATCATAGCTGTTTTGTTAATTATATGTCAGCTAGGTAAAAAAAACTTGTCAGCTTCATGTAAGTTTGTAAGTTCAAAATCCCCATTTCGATTAAGGGTTTCCAATATTGTTATGTGTTGGAAGTATGTTTGAAACTTCCAGTAATATGTTTGCCTGCTGTAGCAGGTGATAAAATGCATGCATAAGATTAATAGCTTTCATCTTAAATATGATATATGGTATGACCTGTTTCAAACATGCTATTATATTGGTAAAATGCTGTCTAGTAAGTACATGTGTTTAATGCTTCAAATGGATGAGAAAAGAAAAAAAAAACACAAGTAGTTAACCAGTTCCTCTTGTTAATAGTAACTTATCATATAATTTTATCTATTGATATTTCGTTTTCCCTCTTCATCCTATTGGTTTTGCTTCATTATATACTTGGGTGGATGGTGTGTTTTTTTCTGAGGTCGTGATATAGTAATCAGCAGGAAATGAACTGTCCTTAGCCTCATTGGGTTTATTTTATGCAAAATGCTAAATCCCTTAGGTTTTCCATATGGCGTGAGTTACAGGATGTAGAAATCAACAACTAGCTGTATAAGCTTATTTAATTAATTAATACCTAAACAACGTAATTTTTGGAAAAAAAAATAATCAAAACAGTAAAAACTAGGTCATTGCATGCACTATAGAGAATGGCTAACTAATAGATAGAATGATTAGATTTTAGAACATGATTGAATCATGTTCTAAAATCTAATTATGAAAACTAAAAGATCCAAGACAGGGTGCAATTTTCTCACTTAAATCAATATTCAAAATAAATATAATAGCATTGATGGTCATGCAAGACACGAAATTGTTTAGCTGGAAAATTATTCACAAAAAGTTTGCTTTGTAACATGTGAATAACATTAAATACTTATAATTGGATAAATCATTATTAATTTTGCGTTTTCAGAATTCTGACTTGTATCATTCAATGTTCTAGAAAAAGATGTTACCGGTCTTCAAATTTCATGCAGTTTTCAGCATATAATTTATATATGTGTAGCCTAATTTGAGGTTAAAATTATAGGTTGACAAAACCTGGAACATGTTAAAATTGAAAATCAAACATGTGGTTACACCATTATGGAGCTTAAATTTAGGGTCGTCTGCAAAACAAATGATAATCAGCTGAATTCAATATTATAGCTATCAACAAGTATGCAATACCACAATGATGGGTGATCATTCTAGATCATTTTACAAACAAACATAGTTAAGAAGAGGCTATTATGACGATTATGGGCAACTTTAATCACACACACCCCTAAATTCAGACCCCCTCTAATACAAAATGTTGTATTTAAAAATTTTAAGAAGTTAAGAGAAAATCTATATTACTAATAAAGCGGTCATGCACCAAGCAAGCAATATGCATAATATTATAAAAAATCGGTGCGTGGGCAGAACCCTATGTAAATTTCATATAGCGTGAGACCCCCCTTTTGCTTTTCTCGACATCAGAGATAGCTGCAAGTCTGAAACCTTGCAAAGTAATTGTCCTTGACATAACCTTCAAGCACGCACCTTAACCAGGTGCCCTTGACCTATATTTCACGGTCCACTGACTTTGAAAATGTTTACGTCGAAGTTTGGTTTTATCGACATCAGAGATAGCTGCAAGTCTGAAACCTTGCAAAGTAATTGTCCTTGACATACCCTTCAAGCAAGCACCTTAACCCGGTGCCCTTGACATATATTTCACAGTCCACTGACTTTGAAAATTTTTACGTTGAAGTTTGGTTTTCTCGACATCAGAGATAGCTGCGAGTCTGAAACCTTGCATAGTAATTGTCCTTGACATGCCCTTCAAGCACGCACATTGACCCGGTGCCCTTGAACTATATTTTATGGTCTATTGACTTTGCCCGATGCAGGTGCGATATCGACCTCCGCGGAGTTCTTGTTTTATATTAATTGTATGCCTTTCTGTAATGGTGGTTGTGAAAGATCATCACTTCAAAATGAATAAGATTCATAGCAGAGGTTGTGTAAGGCCCGTAGTGGAACTACACACGACTAACCACAACTGAGAAACTGTCCGAACTAACAGTGCCACTGCAACGATAGACCATCCTGCTCACTGGTCTCACAGGAAGGGGAAGAAGAAGATGGCGATCTTGTGATTGCTAAGGGTTTGGGACTCACAGACCAGTAAAAGAACTTCCCCATTGGCATTCAGTCGGATTTAATTGTCATTTTGGCAATTCATGTGTATTACAACTTTTTATTTAAAATTGCCACAAAGGCACATTTTATTTTTCATGTTCTCATATAAAAGTCACTTCTGTACATGTTCGGCCGAACACAACCCATTAAATTCACCATACTGTACCAAAATTGCATTCCAAAAAACTTAAAAGATTTTATAATTGTGAACAGTAACCAGCTAGAGCATATATGTCTTATTTTACCCTCCCCATCATATTCCTGCTGTACCGGACAGTTAGCAGTTTTCTAAATAGCTGCTCATTCGGCTTACGAAATGTTTTCATGTTATAAGTACATTATTGTTAGTTTGGTTTTTCCCGCCTCGGTTTTTGGAGGGGAATCTTTTTCTGATTGCGCCTTTTCCTGATCGTTGCCTACTTGTACCCTTTTTTTCAACCTGTTACATTTGGTTTCAACGATAAACGACTCATCTGATATAAAGATTCACGGATGGATGAAATAGAGCATTTGGACGAATCTAAAATCAGTGGAGACTGCATATTTGCATATACTGCATATTTGTACTGATTTGAAATACAAAGGTACAAGTAGGCAAAGATCAGGAAAAGGCGCAATCAGAAAAAGATTCCCACTCCAAAAACCGAGGTGGGAAAAAACCAAACCAACAATCAGGTACTTATACCATGAAACATATCGTAAGCCGAATGAGCAGCTATTTTCCCAATAGGTGGCCACTCAGTTACCTTAACTGAACTAAAAATATGAAAACATACATAAGGCGCCAACAGCACAAAAAAATTTCAAACACCAAGACATAAAACGAAAAGAACCACCACAGAAGTATCGACTTGGAACGATCAGTAACACAAAGTTACTGGCGGGCTTAAACCGGTTTTACATGGCCATAACCTCACCCTCAGCTTCTGCAGTGGTTCATAACATTTAGTTAGTTATTCGGTCCTCGTGGTGAATCTCTAACTAGTCAATGAATCATCAAGAACAAACAAATAAATCATGATAAACATCCTGATGAATCAAAAACCAGGACTCACAGACTGAGTAAGCTGCCCGACGATGGAGATCCCTGGGCGCCGAATAACCTACTAACTCCGGAGCAAAAGAAAAACACCAGTTGGACCCCGGTGGGCCAAGCAACAGACAAGAAGCTCCGGCCCCAACCAACTAAAATGAATAGCTTTATGTCGGGGCCATCATAGAGTCTGACGCCCGACCCACCGGCGTGCAATTAAAGAAGGCAGCATAGTTATCAACCATGATTGGGTTAAAAACTAAGCATGCAGACTGTCGCATAACATTCAAGTTATAACCTATACGTTTGTAACGTGTTATGATTTTTCTGAACTGAAAAGAAAAATCATTAATTCCTTTAAGTTTCTTAAATTTGTAAACCAAGTCACCATAAAATTCAGGTTCCGAAAGGCCCTCACTTAAAAGCGTCTTTAACCCAACATTATATTTGGAAATCAATTCATAGTGTCTACGATAAAATTTAGAAAATGTTTTTCGAAGTTTATGATACCGATAGCCCTGTTGGAGAAGTTTTGCCGTTAAACATTTATTTCGAGCGTTGAAGTCTGTAACATGATTGCAGACTCTAGCAAACCTAATAAGTTGCGAAATGTATACACCATAAGAAGCACGACGAGGAACGTCACCATCCAAAAAAGGAAAATTTACTATATCAAAATCAAAGTCATCGCGCTTGTCATAAATTTTAGAAGAAACAAATCCATTTGCAACAGAAAGATGTAGATCTAAAAAGGGGGCTTCAGTATCTGAGATATTGGCTTTGTTCAACTGAAGTTCAGGTGGATAAATTTGATTGACCATACCTTCAAAATAAGGGTTGTCAATGTTCAAAAGGTCATCGAGGTACCTAGATGTGGAATTAAAAGCCTCGATAACATCAGCTTGATTATCATGGTTAAGAGAATCCATGAAATCTCTTTCGTAGCAGTATAAAAATAAATCAGCTACGAGAGGTGCGCAATTTGTACCCATCGGAATTCCAACAATTTGTCTGTATAACTTGGTCCCAAATCTAATATAAATATTATCAAGGAGATAGGATAAGGCGTCGCATACATTCTGACATGACCAAAGTGTATACCGACTTTGGTCAGAGGAAGTGAAAAAAGCCTTTCTGTCATTACATGCCAAATAAAGTGAACCATAGTTTTTTAATGCCCTTTTGAAGGTCCACTCTATCAAATCCAGAAGTTTTTCTTTAATTAGATTATGTGGTAATGTTGTATACAGAGTAGAAAAATCATATGTAAACCGACTTCTACAGCGAGTGTTAGCTTCATACGCAGCTGTTACATGAGAACAGAAACATTTCCGCTTATGACTCTGTTGAGATTACTACCAAGAGTGTAGTTGCTCCGTCACAATATGAATGAAGATTTGTTGACTAGCGAGTGGATTCATAACCAAACCAGATTAAACCTACTTAAACCCCCACATTATCGATTGTAACCCCTATCCAACCCCACTGCAGGCCACATCAACCCATATTTTAGTCTCTACACATATTTCACACGGCCAACCGCCTTTTAACACGTCGTCATCCAACGTGAAATGCAATCCTACCCATCTCACCCTATTCTACAATATCTGTCTGCCAACATGTTCTACCTATACCTTTGAAACAGTCAGGCGAAAGTTACATTGTTCTTAGCTTTGTAATTATTTGCAATGCTTTAATAGACAGCATTGCTTGAAAGTAGATTACTAATGTATAATCTTCTATTTGTACCAGGTTATTCTAAAATTAACCCTTTGAGCGCCACGACCTAAATTACGCTTACGCCGCACTCTTTGATGCGCATTGTTTTCAACGTCAACGTCACAGATATACGGCGCCAAAGTAACGTCTCGGTGACGGCGTTAACGTTGAGGGTCGTTCTAAATATTTGACGTTACGACACGGGTTTTGTCTGAACAAATTGGGTTATTTTTTTCCAATTCTATAGGCATAATCAGACTTGCGTTTATTCATACAAACGAACTATCTACTTATCACCATGCGGACGTGACATGATCCGGCGTTTCAAACATAGAAAACCAAGCTAATTATCAACATGTGGCGCGATTTACGAGTGTACGAAGAAAAAAAGGGATGCACCGTTTTTTATTTATTTTTATTTTTTATCATTTTTTTTTATTTCACTTTCTATCACTCCATGATTTTCAGTTCTTGTTATGCACTAGTCATTGGTAACCAAGCCCCCCCCCCCCCCCAACCCCAGGTGATGGCGGGGGATAGCCGTGGAAATGAGCGAGACTTTCACCAAAGTTTTGCCACGGCAATACCCGGTGGTTGCTTTATATAGGCATAAAGGGCAGTGAAATGAACAGGCGGGGGGGGGGGGGACAGCTTTTTTTTTTTTTTTTTTTTTTTTTTTTTTTTTCGGTCCGGCGGCAAATCCCCGCTAAGAGCCCCACCCTGCGAGGACTGCTCGCAGGTAAAACATTTTCCCAATGAGCGGTCCTCGCAGGTGGGGCTTTTAGCGGTGGATTTGCTGGACCAAAAGTCAAAGTTACCGCTATCCCCCGAGGGTGGGAGCCGTGGTACAAATGACTAGTGCATTATCGACACACCCGGCAAACTGAAATTGGTCAATGTAAAAAAAGTTGAATCATAATCCGGTGGTCATTTTGAGCGTTTCCTTTTATTAGTTTTCGCGTGATTCACTGAGGTGCTTTTTATTTATTTTTATGACACATGCACGATGTCCAGGTTTGCTACCAGTACATGCATATTGCTTCGTTTATGTCTTGTTTACCGTTGGCTTGCAATTTGCTCTGAGCGCCCTTACATGTACGACGGACACCAGATTTTCCATTTTCGAACCGTAGCCTCTATGAATTTATTGAAAAAAAAAAATGTCCGTAGTCTGCACACGCATCCTTGGCGGTGATTGGGTGGTCACACCAGAATTTCTAATTGTCTTTTGAAGATGAACAAAGTTACAAAGCTATATGGATCTTTTGGATAATTGTATGCCCCAGTGCATCAAGGTGCACGTGCAGTACCCGTAATATAGCAAGGATATAGCACAAATCATCCTACAGACACTTCTCACGATGCCACACTTTTATCGCGCGACCACGCCTCTCTTACTGTTTATCGCGCGTGATCGAGTTATCGAGACACATGCACGATGTACAGGTTTGAACAGGATATAGCGCAAGTCATCATACAGACTTCTCACTTTTATCGCGCGACCACGCCTCGCTTTTTGAGCATCATAAATATGGGGTAATTACATAAATAAGTAATTTTAACTCTCAATATAATTATGCTGAGCCGCAAACGTTACGCACTGCAAATTTATATAGGTTCCAAAGCCTCACAGACCGTGAAAAATTGGCACCAATGCTTCACAATATATTTCACACGCCGGTCAGAATTGTGCATGCACTTGAAATTCATGTAGCATTCATACCTATTCTTCACAGAAGTATATTAGCCTTCAGTTCCCATTCTTTACAGCATAATATGTGCAAAGTTGTCTTATTTTCTCACATCTAAGAAATATTCATGATAGTTCTGTAAAGTTTGGATTTACGAGAACGTACCAATGCTTTTCATACCAAAATCTCACATGCGAATATTTGGTAACCGAGACAATAAACGTGTGAATTTGAGGTTAAATTTCACACACACCCATACACACAAATCGTACTTGAACGTTCGCATGTAGTAAGATTAGAGGGACCAGGAATCGATGCAACATAGACACCTGGCGGGAAAGAAAATCCATCACAAAATCATTTTTCGACATTACACTTGAAGGACAAGATGACTAGCTCTTTCCAAACTAGGTAGCCATCTGACTACATGTAGCCTTAACCAAAACCAAGGCAACGAGCGAAACAGAGAGGCAAACGGAATGAACAGAAGATGTACAATGAAGGTACACACGTCAATTTTCAAAATAAGCCATGATTAATTATCTTGATAAAAAAAATTCACATGGACGTGAAAGTTGTGAAATGTGAAGTTTGCGGTACATTACGAAAGCCGGGTAGGGCCATTTCTTATTTCTAACTTCTAACTTCTTAATTCTAACTTCTTACCTCTAACTTCTTACCTCTAACTTCTTACTTCTAACTTCTTACTTCTAACTTCTAACTTCTTACGTCCATGTATGTATGTATGTAATCATGTAGGTATGTGTGTGTGGGTGTGTGCGAGCGTGCGTATGTATGTGTGATTTCGTACACTAATGTTTAAGTGCATACACGCGATTTTTCATGGGCGTGCAAGCGTGCGTGCGTTTGCATGCATGTTTACTGATATGCATGTTTGCGTGTATGCACGTGCGTGCATGCGTACGTGTTCGGGCGTGCATGTGAACATTTTGTGTGAGTGTGTTTCTGTATGAATTTAGGTTTGTGCACGTGTATGAACGTTCTTGCGCGTGCGCCAGACCAGTTTATTCCTTATTTCTAACTTCTTACTTCTAACTTCTTACTTCTAACTTCTTACTTCCATGTTTGTATGTTGACATAGATGACATACATACATACATACATACATACATACATACATACATACATACATACATACATACATACATACATACATACATACATACATACATACATACATACATACATACATACATACATACATACAAGCAAGCAAGCACACATACATACGCACGCTCGCACGCATGCACCCACACACACACATACATACATACATACATACATACATACATACATACATACATACATACATACATACATACAGACATACATACATACATACATACATACAAGCGCGGGTTTGTATGCATGTTCACACTCTTACACGTGCACAGACAGACATACGTACGGACGGACGGACGGTATGGTGTTTGCGCATGTGTACACATATATAGGCTCAAGCATTTATGTCAACTCATAAACATGGAAGTAAGAAGTTAGAAGTTAGAAGTAAGAAGTTAGAAGTTAGAAGTAAGAAGTTAGAAGTTAAAAGTAAGAAGTTAGTTAGAAATAAGGAATAAACTTTTCTGGCGCACGCGCAAGAACGTGCATACACGTGCACAAACCTAAAATCATACACAAACACACTCACACAAAATGTACACATGTACGCCCGAACACGTACGCATGCACGCACGTGCATACATGCAAACATGCATATCAGTAAACATGCATGCAAGCGCACGCACGCATGCACGCCCATGAAAAATCGCGTGTATGCACTTGAACATTTGTCTACGAAAGCACACATACATACGCACGCTCGCACGCACGCACGAGCGCACACACCCACACACACATACATACATACATACATACATACATACATACATTACATACATACATACATACATACATACATACATACATACATACATACATACATACATACATGTACATACATACATACATACATACATACATACATACATACATACATACATACATACATACATACATACATACATACAAGCGCGGCCTTGTATGCATGTGCACACTCTTACACGTGTACAGACGTACGTACGGACGGACGGTATGGTGTGTGCGCATGTGTACACATACATAGGCTCAAGCATCTATGTCAACATACAAACATGGAAGTAAGAAGTTAGATGTTAGAAGTAAGAAGTTAGAAGTAAGAAGTTAGAAGTAAGAAGTTAGAAGTTAGAACTAAGAAATGGCCCTACCCAGCTTTCGTAGTACATAGCATTTACAGATGTTCCCATACCTACACTTTGGTGACGTATTGCAAAATGATCGTGTCGGGGCGTTCAGTTCAAGTTTTCTAACCACGATCCACGACCAACAGCTACGATCATGTCGGGACAGTCAGCTATATGTATCCTAACCACACTGTTTCACGGCCAACGGCTAAGGTCATGTCGGGACTGTCAGGTATTCTTACGACACTGTTCCACGATCAACAGCTACGATCATACTACACTGTTCCACAGCCATAATTTCCTTATCACAGGTTTCCACAATTTCGGCAAATCAAAGTTCCCCGACTTTTCCCTGACTTTTTGCCTGACTTGAATCAAATTTCCCCGACTCGTAGTTGTTATTACGCGTGTAATTTTCTTGTATCTTGAGAGGCAAGGGGCTCTACTCCCTTTGGTTTCTTTGCAAACAATATTAATACATTATTCTCTTATTACTAATTCAATGATCATGAAGTCCAAACACGAAGAAACTGCCTTAACCATTATTCTCGATATGAGCCGCGCCATGTGGAAACCAACAATGTGGGTTTCAGAACAGGTCCGACACAAATCGAGCTGTACAAGCCAGAGAAGTTGTCTAGAGACTGGAAATTTTGAATTTAGGAAGTAAAGGAATTGTACTATTTATGTAGCGATAATAAAGGCGCTAATCTGCTTCGCAGTGACTGCGAAGCTGATCTGCGCATTTGTTTTTTAGTATGCAAAATATTGGTTTTCTCATGATGCGGCGCATATAAATTTGCATTTGAAAATTTGCAATTTATGATGAAACAGTGAACTACGTCAATTACACTGTTCCACGACCATGTTCGAGCGACAATCTTCCGAAACAAACTAGCTATGGTACGCATCTCAAACTTCTATTTTACACATAAATATACAATGGAAGAGCGCCCACATTTCAACAACGACGAATGAATGATAGGGTTGAATTATTAGACTGAATCGGATTATCCTCTTATCATGTAGGCTGGCTTTGGACAAGAATTGAAAAATCGGAATAGTTATGT
The DNA here is from genome assembly GCA_964017185.1 of Rugalucina vietnamica. Taxonomy (NCBI): domain Eukaryota; kingdom Metazoa; phylum Mollusca; class Bivalvia; order Lucinida; family Lucinidae; genus Rugalucina; species Rugalucina vietnamica. The sequence continues at coordinate 80,390,168 of OZ024869.1, read as the reverse complement.
ATTTTGATATAAATAATATGATCATCGGGTATGTTTCTCTAGTTTGGTCTAAACACGACATAATTATTATGTTCTTTCTTTTCTTTTTTCTTTTCTTTCCATTTCCTTTTCTTTTTTTTTTCTCTCTCTTTTTCCCATACCTACAGGGTTACCCCGGTGCAAAATGCCCGGGCAAAATGTGGATACACCCCCTCTTCGAGTGTTCTGACCTTCTTATTTTTGGCGTGTCGCAAAATGTGATATGCCCCCTCGTCGAGTGTTCTGGCCTCCTTCCTTATTTTGGCGTGTTTGTAAGTTATTAGGTTCGGTTTTAGAAACCGTCACATAAGTAAGTGAAGTTTGCTGTTTTACGTTTTTTTTCTATCCTGCCAGGCGCATTGGATAAAAATGAAACTTAATTGTTGTCAATTTACTATAGGCCTACATATGAAGAATCAAACAAAGAAAGTGAAAAATAATAATCAAACTGCACAAACGGATTGAAATATTAACTTGCCGATCTTTTATCAGGAGAAATCTTGAGTGTTTGTGTCGGTATAAATTGAGCAAATGCGCCATTTAGAATTGACTTTCTATTTCACTTAGTATGGACGCTCACAATACTGACGTGATTTCGACGTAAAATTATTGAACGTCCCTCACGCTTGGCGCGACGTTACGTGGCGTAACTACCGCGAAACGTTACTTTTTATTTTCCTTACGCTACGTCATCACGAAAAAACAAGTTTTCAAAACCCACTTTCAACGCCAAATTATGCAACAAAACATAAAGATTCGTGTAGGAAATGATATCTTAATAAAATGAATTATATTTCCGTCAACGTCAAAGAAGATTTTTGACCGAATCACTACCACCTGAAATGGTCAATAGATTGGCCCTGTGGCACAGAACTCGTTAAACAACGGTTACTAAAATCAAAATCATGGTGGTAATATTGGCGTTTTGGCAGTTTTTGTTGAAATTTTGTTGAATAAAACACAAAGATGGAACTGTGTTTTCATTTCTATATATCCAAACACATTCTATCTACTTTCTGGTGGCCATATTGAATTTTAGCAGCCATTTTTTATTTTTATTTTAGCTTTTGTCACATATTCATGAACAATCGCAGCTTTATGACTTCTGCACCTTCAATGTCATGTTTTTAACATTGCATCACATATATTGATGGAAATCTATAAAAAAAATAACATTTTGTCGACCATCTTGGATTTTAGTGGCCATCTTTATTAATTTAGCTTTTGTTGCATACATGTATTAATGGAAAATGACTTGAAGTTTTCTCCACTCTAAATGTCATCTTTTAACAATTAAAGGAATCGATTCGGAAACGCATATTTGGCCCTGTACATATTCATTTAGATGTTACAGTACGTGTTACAAATCAAATTCCAACGATTTACACCATAATAAGTACACAATCATCGATTGAAAATTACGTTAAAATGCGTCTCGAATTGCGAAGGTTGTCGCCATATTTGTTTACCTGTGACGTCACTCACTCACTTTCGGATTAGAGCCATTTACAAGCGATCGTACTCCACCTCATTTTATCGATAAAATTCGCAGATAAAGATAAGAGTAAAAAAAGAAATAAAAACAGAAAAAAATGTCATCTGTCACAGGGATCTCGCGGACGCAGGACCCGGCGTCCCGGGACGAGTAAATCTGGGCTCAGACACATGGTTTTCCTCAGTGGTGATTCCCGGGGCGCAAGTTGTTTTTGCCGCGATACCTTCCAATATTTACCTATGAACCAAAAAAGCATCTTAGAGACATCCATCCGAGTGTATTTCTCACCTTTATGATTTAAATCCAATCAAAATTATGTAACGATAGTTAGGTAGTCGATAATCTTTCATACGTATAATGGCGATCAAACGATTTAAATAATGGCGGTCACATCTTTTGATGGCGCGTGTCCTTATGTAAACAACTTATAAAGGCGATCAAACGATTTAAAGAAAAGCGGTCGCATCTTTTGAAGGCGCGTGTCTCTATGTAAACACCTTTAATTGCAGTCATTGTTGACAGGTCAGCTGACCGTTTGAGGCGTGTTTACCTTGTCAAATGCTAAAAATAATTATCCGCATGAATGAAAATCTTTTCTGGACTGGTGGCAAACAAATTAGAAATGCATGCGCATTAAAAATCAATTAGTGATGGGCGGCTCATCTCCGATTATAGATTAAAAAAATAGATAACTGAAGCAAATTAATCATATTATGTAAAAAAAAAAAAAAAAAAAAAAAAAAAAAGTGAGATGAACCCTTGGAGTGTGTACCGATTCCGTTTTGGAATAAAATGGATGCAAAACTTGCGAATTCCTTTTTTTTCTATTGTGCGCGATTCTTTGACGAATTGTATGTGAAATGCCAAAATTCGGAATAAAAACTACCGTGCGTAGATACATGTAACAGTAAGAAATAGTGAAAACGTCTACACCTACGATTTTTTATCGCTTTGGGGGAAGCGAAAAGCCGACGACAGGTATCTGGAAAAAAACTATTACATCCTTTCTGTGGCTTGTACTTACAGTTAATCGGCTGGCACTGAGGCATCTTCGGTAAATATTATTCTCCGGTATTATCACATAAACACTTCTATCAAGTTTAACGCAGAAGATATCCACAAATACAAAATAAAATAACGAAATTATCGCGAGAATATTTGAACGTCTTGCAATTGAAATGAGCGGCTTAAAGAGAAAGTGAGTGAGTGACGTCACAGCTTTATACTGGTTACCGCGTTCACCGTGTAATTATCGATAAACCGGTAACCATACCCGATAAAGATGGCGATTCACTCAGATGCAGGAAAAAACGAAGGTTTCCCAACTTTGAATACTAATATTTTGCGTAACAAACCCGATATGCATTCTCTTGTACCAGGAATGAATTTATGATGGTATTTTACTTATACATACGGCGTCTAATGCGGTTCCGAATCTATTCCTTTAAACACATGCATGTAAGAACTTGTATCAAGAGCCCTTATTTCGTCGACCATCTTGGATTTTGGTTGGTGGCCATCTTAATTTTGTTTATTTTCATTGTGTTGCATTTTGATGGAAAAGACTAAATTTTATTACCGTATTCGTTCTAATTAGCGCACATGCTCCAATAAGCGCACACCCTGGCCGATTCCGAAAACACGTACATAAGCGCACACTATTGGTCTACTAGAAGCATATTTGTATTTTAAACCATTTTTTTTTTTCACCAAAATACCGTATTTACCTCATTAAAACTTAATAAAATATAATAAAAACACTATTTTGAAACGATGGGAACACTTTAAGTGGCATCATCATTGATTATTTTGACATGTCTATTTTATCAGTTATTGTGTTTTGTTGGTTCATAGTGTGCGCTTATTTGAATGATATTTTGTTACCCTAACTTAAAATTATTTTGAAAAGTTAAGCGCCCTGTGCGCTTATTAGAACGAATACGGTATTTCTCAAATTTTTAGGCAAGCATTTAGCTTTTCATCAGATATCTGTACGAAATTCTATCAAAATCCCTTCTTTTGTCGGCCATATTGGAATTTGGCGGCCATCTTGAATTGCCCAAGGATGCCAATCTGGCATCATCCGGATTTCAAATCAGGATACCCATACCAACTTATTTCTGCAAAAACATTTTCTATAGACGCTATTGCACGGTCATCTTGGGTTCATACCGGACTACACGGGACTCGGAACATATCAGGCATACTACTTTTGTACAGAAAACTGCAGTTCGAGACATTGAACCTGTTCAAAAACGGTACTTTTTCCCACCCTGCATGTCTACAGCTGTACAGGCTAAAAGAAAGGGCCTCTTAAGCATCAATTTTATTGTTTTTACGGTTTTTTTTTTACCAATCAAAGACGGGAAAATAGATCAGAACGTAGACTGTTAGTGTATACTCTCCTTAAATAAATAGAGGATATTCAAGTTTTTGGAGTGAATATGAGTTTTATTTCATTGAGTGAAGTGAAAATTTTTTATATTTCATGAGTGCATATTTCATGAGTGCCGAAGGCACGAATGAAATATATAATTTTTCACTTCACGAGATGAAATAAAAGTCATATTCACGACAAAAACTTGAATTTTCTTTTTATTATTGTCTACGCGCCAGCGCGTAGACTACTCTAAGGTTTGAGATTGACCTACTTAAAAGACAACTCATACACCTCTCTACAACTGCAACTGCACGTTTGAGTCTAGTGGCTTGACCATCGTGTAAGTAGGATTCCGGGTCGTTTCGCCAAGGACCATGTAAACACCCCCAAACACCCATGCAAACCTCCCTTTGGTTGGTAACATTTGTACTAATGGTGCAGTAGGTACCAAAAATGGGGACAAATTGTTAAATTCGTGGAACTGGTGCATGATTCCATTCTATCTAAGCACCAACGGAATGAAATGAACCGACGGTATTGTGACGCTATATGGTCAGGTATGAAATCTTTGACCGCGCCCCACCTGCCGTGTAGCCAATTACATTCTATCCAAGCCACAACGGAAAGAAATGAACCGACAGTATTGTGACGGTCGATTGTCAGGAATGAATGCTTTCACCGCGCAGCGTTTTATTTCTGTTCAGTCAAATGCACCACGATGAAATATGAGTACGGTCGGATTCTCTGACATTCTAGTTTATATATGCGAAGCGTAGACCAAGCTTTTTGTTAAAGCCTATACTTGTATTGCATGTAGTCATTGTAACGTTGCGCGCTAAAGCATATGACGTCAAAATCTTAAATTACGTCATTACGTCACGTCATTACGTCGCTATTGTGTGTGAACGTTCATTGCGTCAACAATAGCATAGATTATAAAATTTAGTTATGTATAAATTAGAAATGAAACGGTGGAATCGTAATTTGCGTATTCCCAAATCTTATATTTTCACATGTGAAAATATAACTTTTTTATATTTTCACATGTGAAAATATAACTTTTTCAAATATTGGTTATATTTAATACATATTTCTCTATATTTCATCACTTGCCATATAATAAAGGTAAATACTACATTCTTGACGCAAATAGCACAAATTATTGATCGTTCAACAGAGTTCGTGGTGGAACGGATCCTACGGGATCGAGAAGAAACATGCATTTTATGACACCGGCCATAACGGGATCATTTGGCACCGGATCCTCAGGGAATTGTGTACAAAATGAAAATTACCATTATTACCTTGCATTGGTATATGGCGACAAAACGAGTTTAAACTGTAAAACAGTATTTTGATATACATTATGTAGCTCTTGGCAAAAGTATACCCCTGCAAACCCCACATGGTATTTACCCGGGTATTTATAATATGCTTGTTAGCCTTGCGGTTATGGTACCCATAGACCACTATTTCAGTTACAATATAGGCCTATCCTTTCAGGGTCCGAAAAAGAAAAAAATGCTTTGGCTTTTCGCCCCAAAGAGGAGAAAACTTGAATACCTGAACATCATGATCCAACAACGCCAATTTGTTCTCCCAAATTAACTATCAAACCGACCTACAGTGAACTAAGACACGCACCGAAAACGGAAAAAATAAACCACCCTTAAGAAGAAAACGGAGTAGGGAGTTAGCTGCCATTTAGCATTTGAAAACAAATCCCCATATGCTTATAATGGGTAAAATCCTATAGGCGTCGGTGCCAGATTCCCCTAGGTGTCGTTCCGTCTTTGATTAGATTTTTGGGCAAATTCTTTTATTTTGACTGCAAACTATTGTGACAGTACATAAAAAAAATCCAACTAGGGATCATTCTATTCAAAATAAAGGCGAACTTACTAGGAAGCCAGAATATAGAAGCCCAGCATAATGTTTTTTAGCGCGGTCAGTAATTTTATACCATGATCGCTGCAAATAAATTATCATGCGCGCAAAAGCATCATATTGCACTAAATCATAATGCTGATCAAAATTCTGTGTAATCTTTTATAAGTCCCGTGCACGACTTACTCTAGGTCTTTCCTGCATGATTATTTTTGCGTGAAACTACCTCAGAAAGAAAGCAACCTTTTGTAAAAATAAATAAAATTCCCGTAGGCGCCGGAAAAAATAATTTGATCCCGTAGATTCCGTTAAGGCTACCCACCGTGTAATTGTAATGGCCCAGATATGTTAGTTTGGATTTAAGATCAGGCGAATTTGCCATGATGGACAAGGTAAAATAGTCACTCTGATTGCTTGACAGAAGGTTTACAGTCATGTATGCTGTGAAACATTGCAACGCCGTGCATCAAACGCATGTCCATCAGGAAAACATGTCCGTGAAATGAATACCCCTGCATACCCCACTTTTATATAGTAAAACTGGGGTATGCAGGGGTAAACCTATTTTTCTTATTTTTGCTCCAAAACATAGATTGTGGGTACTCGTTAGAACCGCCTCGCCGAGGCGGTTCTAACGTGTACCCACAATCTATGTTTTGAGCAAAAATTAGAAAAATATCTTTTTTTTCTGCAGAAAATTTTCATTTTTTTACAGCTATAAAACCTCTGTATATTACATGGGCAAGTTTTCGTAATAATGCATATACGGTAGGATTTTCCGGCTAACTATAATTTGCGGAACGGAACGGAACGAAACGGAACAATGTTTGGGGTGCAAAGTGGGGGTAAATATGAAAATAAGACTTTCCGTAGTTTCATCACTATTAGCGTCACTTTACAGTCCATGTCTTTGTTTCCCTTGTGTCATACTTATTATCTTACGGCAGAGTGCATCTACGATACTTTAATATTACTACATACGTAAAATACTTGTGATTTATATTTTGAAAGACGGTTCAATATGTTCAGATTTGTTGCTTTTCATTGTTAAAACCTATGTAATCGTTCTTCTAAGCGTTTGTTGATGATAAATTATTTGATATGTAGTAAGAACGGTGAGAATAATAATATCAGATTACCTAATACTAATATGAGGTCATCTGAATTTCAACTCTTCAGGAACATGTTAACATTTAGCAACATCTGGTTCCGTTTCGTTCCGCCAAGTATAGTTACCCACACTGGTAGTTATAAACAACGGAACGGAACGGAACAGAAGTCTTGCAATACGGAAACGTACTACTACATAAGACTGTTGGAGTCCAGCAGAACAAACGTGTGTAAATGTTAAACTATGGAACTGACAGTTTTACACCCATTTTAAGAATAGTTCAGCTCATATAAGACGACCCAGTCAGGAGGCAGGGCGAAAACGAGAGAACCAAGAGAAAATACATCTGAAAACCCCGTAAGCAGAACTTTGTCTGTCTCAGATGTGTCCCATGCAGATCTGGAACCAGACATAGCGGTGATCTGGGTGATTTTTAAAACGTTCAATTATGAAAGCGTTATTAGACACTCGGCCTAGGGGACCGCCAAATTTTGACATTTAAAACCCTAATGCAAAACTGATGTATTCTGAAAAACCTATGCATACCGTAATAGGCCATCCTTAAAAAATTGTTAGTTTGCAATTGCCTACCCGGGGTTTGAAGGTGTGGGTAGGTAGGTCGGATTTTTTTTTTTTTTTTTTTTTTTTTTTTTTTTTTTCGGTCACGTGGAAATAGGCAACTTATATATTTTGGTTAATATACATGTTATAATGTAATTATGCAACCCACTGCTCAAGTCCAACAGGAACTTAAATCAATTTAAACAGAGCATTTAAAAGTTGACTGAAATTTATTATATTACTAAATCGCCCTTAGCCGCGCTGCAAAGCGCAGATTCATTTAAAAAAAAAAACTCATCCAGAAAACCCAATAAAATTTTTTGGGTAGGAGGAAAAATAGTGGGTAGGTAGGCAATTGCAAACAAACAAAATTTTATTTTAGGCCTTATTAGTAGATATATCGCAGATAAAGAAAGAATGCATTTTGAGTTTGCCACATCTTTATAATTGAACATACGTATTTTATGCACTTATTGTCTTAAATGTACTGTTTGTTTCGAAGCCATGAGCGTTGTGCTGTTCATACATCGAATAATGTATAGAGAAGGCGTCTTAGTCCTAGAATAGTTCTTGGTTTATGTAATGGTGCTTTGTTCCGTGTCGTTCCGCAAAGTATAGTTATCCACACTGGTATTTATAAACAACGGAACGAAACGGAACAAACATTTTGTGGTAAAACGAACTTCAAGACTGAATTCGAGCTCCGGAAAAAATAACCGCAATAGTTTGATTTATTATTATTACGAGGATGATCCAATAATGATTGAGACTTTTCTCTTATTTTATAAACCCTATTGACTGGCTCAAGTTTACTACTTTCGTTTACAAGATACACATCTGATCTCTCTTCGGAGCATGTTTTATCAAATTTGGTAGATAACTTTGGTTGCTATGGTTATTTAAGAACCGCTCGTGTAGCACCTATGGCCACCATTTGCACTTTGAACAAACATAGACTATAGATATCTCGCTATGTCACAAAATTCAAAAACGGTTTCTTAACATAATTGAGTATTGCCTGTGTTAACATTCATCTCTGAAATATTTTGCTTTGATCAAATCGAGTATTGCGCTCGTGATCGAGAGGTGGTTGCCTAGCAACCATTTTACTATATGAATTATGGATAATAGCATTTTCCAAATTCTATAGTTGCTAGGCAACATAAAAAGAAAAGGTCAAGTGACACTTTTGTAATTCATTTGCAATATTTACCATGTAACTGATCATTTTAAGATCAAAAACAATTTATTTTGTCATGTATTCTCAGGATATAAGATATTTCTCACCCCTACCCCCAAAATCAGTGATTTTTTTCGCAAACAAACCCAATCTTTTCTCGCAAAAACACTCAGCCTACTTGAATTATCAGCTGTATGTAAGTGATATTTGCAGAGCATAAAGCTAGTAATGATAACTATAAATAACAATATTCCATGATAGGAATTTATATCATTGGTTGCCATGGCAACCCATTTTATGTGCATAATTGCTACGTGGCCAAGGACCTTTGACTCGCATTCTCCCGTTGCTAAGCAACAAAAGGTAGTTGTCTATATTTGACTTTTAACCAGTGTCTCTTGTGCGCGTTATATTGAGCAATGTTAACAATACATTAACAGTAAGCCATGTTTATTTACATAGGAATAATTCAAAAAGTCTCATTCATTATTGGATCATCCTCGTATTATTATGATTACTAATTTGTACTGATAATAAAGGCGAAGTGAACAAAAATAGCTTAAAGCCAGATGTACGTAATTGAAGGCGCTCAAAGGAACGTGCGTATCTAAGGGTCGAAACGTCATTTTTACGCCGCATTCGTAACGTCAGTTTTCGCTCAAAACGTCATTTCTAGCGTCAGTTTACGTTCGGAATACGAAACTATGTACATTCAATTATGCAAAGGACTTCAGAAATGTAAATATTTTTTATATTATACAATTATTGACTATTGAGTCATTGAATATGATGTGATATCCAACAGAGACTACCAATATTGACCGAGGCGAAGCCGAGGTCAATATTGGTAGTCTCTGTTGGATATCATATCATATTCAATGACTCAATAGTCAACAATTGTTTTATTATATAACACTCTTTTTATACAAACATGATAAAAATGATTTGAAAATAACTATTTTTATATGTAAATGAATTAGTGTATACATACAGTTTATATATAGTCCCAGCATGACTGAAAAATGTTCATTGGGACATTATGTCTAAATTCAAATAAACTAAACAGTAATAAACATCATTTGTACTTCATCTGCATTACTGCTTGCCACTAATCAATGTACATTTCCAATGACAAAGAGAGTTCTAAATTTAGTAACATATATTCAATGGGAAAAACCCCAGGTCATAGAATATGACAAAATATGCAATAGGCTGAAAGCATTGTCTGAAATACTGTCTATTTATAGTTATATAATAATATTTATTATTTTTGCTCAAAATATAGATTGTGGACATGTTATCCCGAGGAAAACATCATTTGCGCGACAGTTAGCAATATTGAATACTAAATAGCGTCGGAGATTTTGGCGCACAATCGACGTCGCGCATAAAACGTACTGAATTCAGCAACGACTACCTCTCTTCGCACGCTCAGTATAGCAGGAAAACGAACCCGGTAACTAAGGACTTTCTCGTTATCTACCTGTAGTTCAGGAATTTCTCTAATACATATCAGTTTTTTAAAAAATCCTACCGTGGATTTTTTGAAATATATCAAGAAAATTAACAAAAAGGGGGTCTAAAAATCGCATTTTACGTTGACGTCAATGTATTTTCGGTCTCAAATTTGACGATTTTGAAGGCCGATATCTCGAAAACAAGCTCGGAACGGTATCGATTTCTTTTCATTTTCGTATGCATGACATCAAAATTTACCCACATGCCAAAAACAAAAAAATTCTACCGTGAGGTCAATTACGTACATCTGGCTTTAAATAGGAAATATGTTTTTGTCCGTACAGAACCTTTGTTTTTGGGTGGTAGTATCATGGCATAAGAAAAGTTCAAACATTTCCGTGATTTAAGTGAACAAAAATGTAACTTCGAATTCAATAGGAATTATGCTTTTGTCCGTGCAGAAACTTTGTCCTTGTGTGGTATCATGGCATAAGAAAAGTTAAAACATTCCTATGATTTACTGGGGACTTGTTCCGTTTCGTTCCGCAAAGTATAGTTATCCACACTGGTAGTTATAAACAACGGAACGAAACGGAACAAACTTTTGCAACACGAAAACGTACTACTCAAACTATCTGTTGCAGTCCAGCAGAAGAAACATAGGTAACACCCGAGAACTTAAAGATATTTTTAGACTTACATCCTTTTCAAGATTATTTCAGCTCTTATGAGACGGGCCAATCAGTATATATAGGTGGGGCGATAACTGGAGAACCCCGAGAAAAACCACATGCCAACACATACGCAAACAGAACTTGGCTTGTCTCACATTTGGCCAGTGCGGGGCTCGAACCAATTGAACAAACATATTTTATGCACTTATTGTCTTAAATGCACTTTTGTTTCGATAAAAATTGTGCTGTTCATACATCGAATAATGTATATAGAAGACGTCTTAGTCTTAGAATAATTCTTGTTTTATGTAATGGTGCTCTGTTCCGTTTCGTTCCGCAAAGTATAGTTATCCACACTGGTATTTATAAACAACGGAACGAAACGGAACAAACATCATGTAGTAAAACGAACTTAAAGACTATATTCGAGCTCCGGAGAAAGTAACCACACTAGTTTTGATTTATTATTATAATTATTATTATTATTATTATTATTACAAACATATTGTGGTATGAAAACATACTGCAGCAGCAACTGTATCTTTCAACACCCGAGAGAGCAAACTACTACTACTACTACTACTACTACTATTTTCATATGTCGTACTTTGTGCCGACGTATAATGCGATGTGAACAAAATATTCACTGGCAATTATGTATGTATATATGTATATATGTATTATTAACCAGGTTTAGGTGAACCTTGTCGCCCTTGTCGTATTGAAAATGAAAAAAATACAGTCTGTTGGTAGAATCGTGTATAGTCATAATTGTCTTAGACGAAGTAGAACCAGAACAGTAACATATATAAACAGCGGCGCCCGATAGACATGTAGAAGTGGAATGCTACAGCTAAAGGCCATGGGTTCAACTTAGATGATGCTGATTAAAGCCGTTATCGACGTACAACGTGTACCCAGTGTATGAAGACCCGGTTCAGTCTCAGTAAAGATAATAAAGACAGAACTGCAACTCGGCCAGTCAATAAGCGCATACACGCACCGCAAACACAAACTAAAAACTCTTGTAGTCGCAACATGTTTGTTCCGTTTCGTTCCGTTGTTTATAATTACCTGTGTGGACAACTATACTTTGCGGAACAAATGGAACAAGATATTAATTATTATAGCATCCCATAATGATTATTTATATATGCGCTTATTTTTTTTCTTTTCTTTTTTTCATCAGACCCCAGTAACCGCGGCACAATTTAACCGAAATCAGCACAGTGAATGCGACTATTAAACATGTTAAAATCTTGACGCAGGAAACACCTTCGGCTGACTGTCAGTTTATGCAAAACCGCAAGTGCGTGCACATTAAAAATAAGAATAATACGTGAACTTAGGATGTATCAAGTGGTGTTCTAAAAGATAATGAAATGCAACGAAAATCATCAAAGCAGTCTGTCCGAAGGTTCAAGCATTAGCAAGCATCTGTTACTTTTTGTCGCTGGCTGGCTACAATATAGTCTTATCAGTCATCGATATTGCCTGTCGACATGTACAAATTCATGAAGTGGACTGGAGCCGTGGGCTGTAGTGTGGTTTTGGAGCGAAGTTCAAAGTCATTTCAAGTCAAAGGATGATTTTCGAAGACTCGGACACAGTCGCCACTTTCACCTGTCACACATTAGCGTATAAGTAAAAAGCGCGCCGGGCGTGTTGAAAAAATTGCAAAATTCCACATACGCCAGCCGCACGTCGGAGACACGTTCAAAGCGCGTTACGAGCACGTTGGGTACGCTTGGTGCACGTCCGATGCGCGTCACGTACTGTACATCGCTAAAAATCGTCGCGCGTTTCGTGCGCGCGTTTGGGATCAATTTTTTTTTAAACATGCTTAAAATTTTCTAGAAGATCGGCGTGTCCCGAGCGTGTGACTTAAACGTTTCGAATAAGTTCCACGCGCCCTACAGGTGCGTTGAATACGCTTCGAATGCGTTTGGCACACGTTTTAGGCACGTCAGTGTACGCTACATGCACGTTTCGATTTTATTAGATATTGCTTCAGTAGCGTGCCCCAAGCGTGTGTGAGACGCGCGTTGAACGTTTGCTGCGCGTACGTAGCGCGTGCTTAGCGTGTCTGGGACGTAACACAAACGTACTCTAAAACTTTGAGATTTTTATACGTCCGACACACGCCTCAGTCACGCGCTAATGTATGACTGCTAAAGCGAGTTAAAGGTACAAATTAGTTTTTGTACGTCCAAAATCTTCAAGATTTGAGATTTTTCATACATTTTTCAATTAAAGTGTCACACAACATAAGAAAATAAATAAGGCACTGTCATTCGTTGGGCAAGTTCATTCACAGGGCGATTAGAGCTCACCGTCTATAAGTACTACACCTTGTGAAAAAAAGCTTGCTTTTCACTGCAACAACAACAACAATCCAGATAGTTTGATTATACCTTTTTCTTTACTTCCTGAGATTGATATCTCAAGCCCAGTAGTCAAACTTTTGTTATTCTCTGGTCTTAAATGACACCATTCTGTCTCCAAAACACGTCCATTCAAAGACTCCACTCCATGAATAAGTATATACCCTTACCCCATGATAACACTAATGACTACACGCGTAGTACATGGAACAAAGCGTGTTCTCAGCATTTCAATATGGCTGCTTCCAGTGACAGAATAACGTGTTATCCTGTGATTTCAAATTATAAGATGATGCTGACAAAACGCGGAGCTCACTGATATGCATATGTATGCGTTACCAAAGAAGTAAAGCTAGTATCTCACTGGCATGCGAATTTCTCGCGACTGTTTTGCGAATTTTGTCGCGGGACTTTCGCACGACATTCGTGCGAGTGTCGCGCGAGTGTCGTGAGAATTTCTTGTGTCGCGAACTAGTCGCGAACTGGTCGCGAAGTTTTTCAACATGTTGAAAAATTTTATGCGAATTTTTTCTCCAAAATATTTCGCAAGACTGTCGCGCGACTGTCGTGCGACGGTCGCGCGACGTTCGTGCGAGTGTCGCGAACTTGTCGCCGCGAAATTTTGGCGAATTTACAATGCGAAATTTTCGCGACACTCGTACGAATGTCGCGCGAGTGTCGCACGACGGTCGCGCGACAGTCTTGCGAAAACCTCGCGACTATCTGGCGAGAAAATAAAACTAAGCGACATTCGTACGAATGTCGCGCGACACTCGCCCGAATGTCGCGCGACTGTCGTACGAATTTAAATGAAAATAAGTTATATTCGCGGGAAAGTCGTGAGACACTCTCACGAATGTCGCGCGACTGTCGTGCGACAGTCGCGCGACTATCGCGCGACAGTCGCGCGATATATTTTCAAAATTAGACCGAAATTCGCGAATTTGTCGCAAAGATGTATATTCAATGAGACTGCAACGTGACAGTTGTGTTTATACCGTTTATCTTTGTCGCGAAATAGTCGCGAACTATTCGCGAACTAGTCTCCAGTTGTCGCATTCCAGTGAGATAGGGGCTTAAGCTATTTAAGTATTGTTTTTAGAAAATTTCATTAGAAAATAGCAGTTGCATCAAAATCAGAGGTAGACAATTTAATCATTTTCATTTGTTTCTGTATGGTTGCTAGAATGTGTACGCCCTGTTATCGAAAACGAATTATCGCTTTGCGTGTTCGGGACTGTTGGTCATGTCTTGGTTCATGCCATGCAAGAATATTCATTCAGTCTGCAAATCCGATAAAGTTGGCCGTGTCGTGGCTTATCGTTACATCAAGAACTCGCTTTTATAAAATAAACGGTGAGAGAATATACACCATAGCTTTAGCAAGGCGGATGATGATTAGTATGTCGTTTTGTTCTTTCAGATGCGTGTGCCAGTATAAAGACAAAACCAAACTGTTTCATCGACTGCACCTGGCTGCGGTTTTCGGAGGCAACTGAAACTGTGCTCCATGCCGATTTTTCGGTAGCCAATATCATTTGTCTAAGGAAAGTAAGGGCTGCCATAGAACTGCGTAGCTCGCATGAATCACTCTTTGCATCTTAAAGTATCAAAATTTAGGTATGAGTGGAACAGCACAGACCAGTGCCTAACATCAGGCATTGTATCAACCGGAACAATCCACATTTTGAAGAACTACAGGAGTTCTTAAATCTTTAACCATATGTGAGACAAGCCATGTTCTGTTTGGGGTGTGTCAGGTGGTTTTTCCCCGGGTACTCCGGTTTTCGCCCCACCTACCGATTGATTCGTCTCGATATGAGTGAAAAAGCTTAAAAGGGACGTAAAACTGAATTAAAAAAAAAAAAAAAAAAAAAAAAAATCTTTAACCAACAACGTTAACATAAAAAAAATTTCGAAGTTCATGATCTTGACCATTAAGGTCTGTCAAGAGGGTCGGGATGGTACAACATGCAATGTCCGACCAATATCTTACAGCAGGCAAAGTATAAACCAGGTCAATCCAAATGATTCAGAGATATACTCTTAAACTTTAACAACTTTAATATAAAATTTCAGTTTGTGACCTTAACCTCAGTGTCAATCAAGGGGGTGGGGATGTTGCAACATAAAACGTCAGACCAATATCTAGAATCAGATATAGTATCCACATGTTCAAGGAAATGTTATGCGACAGCTTGCATGCTTAGTTTTAAACTATGCTGCCTTCTATAATTGCACGCCGGTGGGTCGAGCGTCAGAGTCTATGATGGCCCGAATAAAGCTATTGTTTTTAGTCAGTTGGGGCCTGAGCTTCTTGTCTGTTGCTTGGATCGCCGGGGTTTAACTGGTGTTTTTCTTTTGCTCCGGATTAAGTAAGTTATTCGGCGCCCAGGTATCTCCATCGTCGGGCAGCTTACTGAATCTGTGAGTCCTCTTTTTTATTCATCATGGTGGTTATCATGATTTATTTGTTTGTCCTTGATGATTCATTGACTAGTTAGAGATTCACCACGAGGACCGAACAACTAACTAAAGGTTGTGAACCACTGCAGAAGATGAGGGCGAGGTTAGAGCTCTGTAAAATCGATTTAAGCTCCCAGTAATTTTATATTACTGATCGTTCCGGGGAGATACTTCTGTTGTGATTCTATTTGTTTTGTTTTTGGAATCGAATTTTGTGCTGTTTGAACCTTATGTACGTTTTCATAGTTTTAGTTATATATATATATTTAGTTCGGGTTACTGAGTGGCCGCCTATTGGGAAATAGCACACTCGGCTTACGATACGTTTTCTAAGTATAACTTCCTAGTTGTCAATTTAGTTTTTCCCATCTCGGTTTTTGGAGTGTGAATATCTTTCTGATTGCGCCTTTTCCTGATCATTGCCTACTTGACCTTTTTCTAAAACTAAAAAAACGAAAGCATAATCCGACGAAAACATCATCCGACAACGGCGTAAGCGCAATTGAAGACTTCGAAGGCATGACACATATCGCCCATAATTCATGAGACAGCTTCTGAAACGTTATTCGGCGCCCAGTCTCATCAGCAAGATGGAAAGAAAGACCAACAGTCAACAGTGTCAAACGCCACGTATTCAGATAGTATATAGAAACAATAAAAAGGGAAAGCAAAAATAGGCATTATCATTGAAACCACATTTCTGTGCGGGAATCAAAATTTTGGCGTAATTTTGTAACGGTGTCGTGAAGACAAAACAAATTTCTAGCAATATTAAGATACAGAAGTAAGCCCCCTCCCCCGTCACACTAGTAATTACTTGTATTTGCGGATGGAATTTTTTAACTTTTTGGACTTTAATGATTTAAGCACCACTTTTACCTATGGATGTGGTTAGTTACTGGTACTAAATGATGGAAACGGACAACTCTTTATTATAAGGACATCTGCTGACAAGATGAGAAAAGTACCTAAAAGCCTAAAACCGAGGGGTCAATTTTTAAAGCACGTAATTTAAGCAAACTGTTAAATTGTATTAATGGGTATAATGTAAATTGTATAAAAATGGATTTAGCAGCCGTCCTAATTGCAAATAGGTGGTTTTTGTACCTACCCAAATATTTTTATTTCTCACATTGCTAATGTTCATGGAGCAAACATATAGTTTCCTATGCATTTTTCTGCATTTTTTGCTATAAATCGAAGCAAAATGGTTGTTGTCGACATAAACCGGTTTTTGTCTTGTTGTTATTACGCATGACCCTGCTCTAAGATCATTGTGTTGCCGCTTGAAAACCGATCAGATGTGGATGTTGCCGGTTACTTGCGTATAGCGACGTTTGCTATGGCGTCAGCCGCAATTGCTTTTGGTCAAATTACAGTCACACTAGCACATACGGATGCCTGCAAATAGGTCGTATCGATTCCGTATCTTACTTGTATCACCCGTAGCTATTCGTACCGTATACGCAATCATCAGTAGCTGTGCGTATCGTATCTGCAGGGTCCGTTAGATACACGGCCAATTTTTGTAAAGATTCAAAATTCAGACACGGATAAAAAATCAAAGTAGATATAATAGCCAAGTAGGTTACTGTATAGGCGGCAACTTTATTATTCATATCTGGGCGTGGTCGGCTAGTCCATCTGTTTAAGTGGGAAGAAAAGGCGAACTCAGTAAGCGTAGACCATTGTCACATATTTTCCGTCAGAAATCAGCTACACGTATGTTGTCCAATCCAGCGGACTAGGCAAATTCGTATTTTATTCTTATTTTCTAACGGAAAACTGGTGAGTTGAATCTTTCAACGGTATACCTTTTGGTCTATTTAGCGTTTACCAATATCAAAAGAAGTATAGGTCTTATAAAGTATGCATGAGGAGCCGCCCATACACTAACCTATTTGCCGAATAATAACACGTCACTGCGATACGTAGTACTGAAGGCCATACGGACAAGATACGCGCATGTACGGTAGATAAGATACTATCCATTACGGACATTATGGATAGATACGAAAGACCTATCCGCAGGCATCTGTGTGTGACAGTATGACTATACTTTGACCAAAAGCAGTGGTTGCTCTATACGCAAGTAACCGGCATCATCCGTATCAAATCTATTGTCTGTAACATCATTATAATGCAAACACGTGTAAACTTACCGCTCAAGGGATATCCGTTTCCATCCTTGAGAACCCGCATCTTACCGCATTTATAGATAATAGTGCTGCATAAATAATTTTAGCACCGCCCAAACAATTTCATTTGCAGTATATTTTTTATTTAATATCACAAACGATAATTAAATAATTAGATTATTGATGATAATTATGCATTTACCTATTGTGATTTTCAATACAATGTTGCAGTTCGTTTTGCATGAAACTGTTTGTTCCGTTTCGTTCCGTTGTTTAAAACTGCCAGTGTGGATAACTATATTTTGCGGAACGAAACGGAACAAGACGACTGCATAAAACCAGAACTATTTTAGCACTAAAATGCCTTTCTAGCTGGATGTATGAATAGCGCAATACTCATAGCATTAGCTTTTTTTATTTGTATCCAATCGAAACGTGCATTTTAAAACAAATCGAGCCCACATAAAATGCTTAACTAAATACGTTTAATTATGTCTCCTTATCATATATGTGCCGCGACGCAAGAAAAACGGTCTTCGGGGTTTCCGACTAGGTTCGACACTAACCGACATGTACAGTCTCGAAGAAGGCTATATATAGAAGCTTAAAATTTCTGATTTAGGAAGAAGAGGAAATTTACTATCCGTGTAGCGAACACAAAGGCGCTGATCAGCTGTGCAGTGTAATAATCTCGTTTTCTTACGACGCGGCTCAAATAATCATATATTACCGAATGCACACGACACGCATAGTTTCCAGAATATCTCAATTTTGCATAAGAATTTTGTTTACAAAACTGGTGGCCTCACGGCCGAGTGGTTAAGAGCGGCTGATGTCATTAAAACTCTTAATCATTCGATCACCTCACTGCTGTGTCTGGTGTGGGACAAGCCAGTTCTGCTAATGGGTTTAACAGGCGGTGGTTTTCATGGGGTTTCCCGTTTTCGCCACACCTACTTAGTTGGCCCGTGCATACGAGCTGCAATAATCTTGAAAAGGACGTAAACCTGAAAAAATATGTGTAAGTTCTCGGGTGTTACCTATGTTTGTTCTGCTGGACTCCAACAGATTGTTTGAGTAGCAGTTTTCGTGTTGCAAAAGTTTGTTCCGTTTCGTTCCGTTGTTTATAACTACCAGTGTGGATAACTATACTTTGCGGAACGAAACGGAACAAGTCCCCATTATGTAAAAACGAACGTAAATCATAGGAATGTTTTCACTTTTCTTATGCCATGATACCACCCAAGGACAAACTTTCTGCACGGACAAAAACATAATTCCTATTGTTTGTTCACTTCGCCTTAATTATCTGTACGTACACATTAATTATCAAAATAAATAATAATAATAATAATAATAATAACAACAATAATAATAATGATAATAATAAATCAAACTATTGTGGTTATTTTCTCCGGAGCTCGAATATAGTCTTGAAGTTCGTTTTACTACAAAATATTTGTTCCGTTTCCTTCCGTTGTTTATAAATACCAGTGTGGATAACTATACTTTGCGGAACGAAACGGAACAAAGCACCATTACATAAAACAAAAACTATTGTAAGACTAAGACGTCTTCTCTATACACTATTCGATGTATGAACAGCACAACGCTCATGATTTGTCGGGATAGCCTTCAATTTTTATCGTAACAAACAGTACATTTAAGACAATAAGTGCATAAAATACGTATGTTCCAACATTCCCATTTACCCTCTGCAGAGGGGTTTTACCCCTAAAATTGTCATGTACCCTCAAAATTGAACATGCTGTCTATATGCTGCTACACATTAGGGGTACAAAATGAGGAAAAAAGAGCTTATGTACATGTACCCTCAATTTCAAAAGTCAGTGGGAACCCTGTGTTCAATTTCTCAGAATGCATTCTTTCTTCATCTCACCGCTGTGTCTGGTGTGGGTTCGAGCCCCGCACTCGCCAAATGTGAGACAAGCCAAGTTCTGCTTGGGTGTGTGTTGGCATGTGTTTTTTCTCGGGATACTCCAGTTATCGCCCCACCTACTAATTGGCCCGTCTCATAAGAGCAGAAATAATCTTGAAAAGGACGTAAGTCTAAAAATATCTTTAAGTTCTCGGGTGTTACCTAGGTTTCTTCTGCTGGACTGCAACAGATTGTTTGAGTAGTACGTTTTCGTGTTGCAAAAGTTTGTTCCGTTTCGTTCCGTTGTTTATAACTACCAGTGTGGATAACTATACTTTGCGGAACGAAACGGAACAAGTCCCCATTATGTAAAAACGTAAATCATAGGAATCTTGTAACTTTTCTTATGCCATGATACCACACAAGGACAAAGTTTCTGCACGGATATAAACATAATTCCTGTTGAATTCGAAGTTACATTTTTGTTCACTTAAATTATAGAAATGTTTGAACTTTTTTATGCCATGATACCACCCAAGGACAAAGGATCTGCACGGACAAAAACAAATTTCCTATTTAAACTATTTTGTTCACTTCGCCATAATTATCAGTACAAATTAATAATCAAAATGAATAATAATAATAATAATAAATCAAACTATTGTGGTTATTTTCTCCGGAGCTCGAATATAGTCTTGAAGTTCGTTTTACCAGAAAAACTTTGTTCCGTTTCGTTCCGTTGTTTATAAATACCAGTGTGGATAACTATACTTTGCGGAACGAAAGGGAACAAAGCACCATTACATAAAACAAAAACTATTCTAAGACTAAGACGTCTTCTCTATACATGTATACATTATTCGATGTATGAACAGCACAACGCTCATGGTTTGTCGGGATAGCCTTCAATTTTTTTTTATCGAAACAAACAGTACATTTAAGACAATAAGTGCATAAAATACGTACATGTGTATGTTCAATTGTATAAATGTGGCAAACACAAAATGCATTCTTTCTTCATCTCACCGCTGTGTCTGGTGTGGATGCGAGCCCTGCACTCGCCAAATGTGAGACATGCCAAGTTCTGCATGCGTGTGTGTTGGCATGTGGTTTTTCTCGGGGTACTCCAGTTATCGCCCCACATACTGATTGGCCCGTCTCAGTATGAGCTGAAATAATCTTGAAAAGGACGTAAGTCTGAAATATCTTTAAGTTCTCCGGTGTTACCTATGTTTTTTTTTTTTTTTTTTTTTTTTTTTTTTTTTGTGATTCAGTTTATTTCAGCTCATATGAGACGGGCCAATCAGTAGGTGGGGCGAAAACGGGAGAACCCCGAGAAAAACCACCTGACACACCCGCAAGCAGAACTTGGCTTGTCTCACATGTGGCCAGCGCGGGGCTCGAACCCACACCAGACACAGCGGTGAGATGATCGAATTGTTAAGTGCAGTAATGAAATATCAGCGCTCTTAACCACTCGGCCACGGGGGCCGCCTTATGTTTCTTCTGCTGGACTGCAACAGATTGTTTGGGTAGAACGTTTTCGTGTTGCAAAAGTTTGTTCCGTTTCGTTCCGTTGTTTATAACTACCAGTGTGGATAACTATACTTTGCGGAACGAAACGGAACAAGTCCCCATTATGTAAAAACGTAAATCATAGGAATCTTTTAACTTTTCTTATGCCATGATACCACACAAGGACAAAGTTTCTGCACGGACAAAAACATAATTCCTATTGAATTCGAAGTTACATTTTTGTTCACTTAAATCATAGAAATATTTGAACGTTTTTATGCCATGATACCACCCAAGGACAAAGGTTCTGTACGGACAAACAAAAGCACATTTCCTATTGAAGCTAATTTTTGTTCACTTCGCCTTAAT
Organism: Rugalucina vietnamica; assembly: GCA_964017185.1. Taxonomy (NCBI): domain Eukaryota; kingdom Metazoa; phylum Mollusca; class Bivalvia; order Lucinida; family Lucinidae; genus Rugalucina; species Rugalucina vietnamica. The sequence goes on along the minus strand of OZ024869.1, from coordinate 80,368,653 downwards.
TATCATCAAAATAAATAAATAAATTATTAATAAATAAGTAAATAAATAATAATATTGTGGTTATTTTTTCCGGAGCTCGAATATAGTCTTGAAGTTCGTTTTACCAGAAAATGTGTGTTTCGTTTCGTTCCGTTGTTTATAAATACCAGTGTGGATAACTATACTTTGCGGAACGAAACGGAACAAAGCACCATTACTTAAAACAAAAACTATTCTAAGACTAAGACGTCTTCTCTATACATTATTCGATGTATGAACAGCACAACGCTCATGGTTTGTCGGGATAGCCTTCATTTTTTTTTATCGAAACAAACAGTACATTTAAGACAATAAGTGCATAAAATACGTACATGTGTATGTTCAATTGTATAAATGTGGCAAACACAAAATGCATTCTTTCTTCATCTCACCGCTGTGTCTGGTGTGGATGCGAGCCCTGCACTCGCCAAATGTGAGACATGCCAAGTTCTACATGCGTGTGTGTTGGCATGTGGTTTTTCTCGGGGTACTCCAGTTATCGCCCCACCTACTGATTGGCCCGTCTCATGTGAGCTGAAATAATCTTGAAAAGGACGTAAATCTAAAAATATCTTTGTTCTCGGGTGTTACCTATGTTTCTTCTGCTGGACTGCAACAGATTGTTTGGGTAGTACGTTTTCGTGTTGCAAAAGATTGTTCCGTTTCGTTCCGTTGTTTATAACTGCCAGTGTGGATAACTATACTTTGCGGAACGAAACGGAACAAGTCCCCATTTTGTAAAAACGTAAATCATAGAAATGTTTTAACCTTTCCTATGCCATGATACAACACAAGGACAAAGTTTCTGCACGGAAAATATCCTATTGAATTCGAAGTTACATTTTTGTTCACTTAAATCATAGAAATGTTTGAACTTTTTTATGCCATGATACCACCCAAGGACAAAGGTTCTGCTCGGTCAAAAACATATTTCCTATTGAAGCTAAGTTTTGTTCACTTCGCCTTAATTATCTGTACACATTAATAATCAAAATAAATAATAATAACTATAATAATAATAAATCAAACCATTGTGGTTATTTTCTCCGGAGCTCGAATATAGTCTTGAAGTTCGTTTAACCAGAAAATGTTTGTTCCGTTTCGTTCCGTTGTTTATAAATACCAGTGTGGATAACTATACTTTGCGGAACGAAACGGAACAAACTGTCATAGGGACAATAAATTCTAAAATTTATATTTGTTGTAGTATTGATTTACCGTCCTGTATTGGCCTTTACGTCCTATATTATGGCTCAGAATTCCAGATATTTTACAGGGAAACGTATATGGCACTACAGAAAATTAGTAGGTATTGCATATTTAGGTAGCATAGTTAGTTCTGGCCAGTATAGGTAGTTACTAGGTAGTTTTAATGGTATTGTTATTTAATATTTGCTACTAACCAGCGTTCACGCATGTTACGATTCTTTGCATTTGTTATTTACGTTACGACTTCAAACAAGTTCGTTTTTCTTGCTATATTTGGACTATTCAATTGTAAATAATTATAGTATTTCATATAATTACATGAATGTTGTTTTTAGCCAATTTCTTTTACAACTGATAAGCTGCAGCATCTTTAGAGTCAGTTCGTCATTTAGAAGTGTAATATTTGATTATTATAACAAGATTTGATGTTATGTTGTAAATAAGTTAGCCGTGTCATGGTAAATTATAAAATTGTCAATGTATTTGCAATTTAAGGTTAGCTGCAAGGTAAACCAAAACCATTCCAGATATGTCATTTTATGTCCTTTGTATGTCGGCATTTGCCATTTACGTTACGGCTGAACAAGTTCGTTTTCCTTGTCATATTTGGAGTATTCAATTGTAAATAATCATATCATTTCATATAATTAAAGGCGTTTGTCTTTATATTTTGGATCCACGGGAGCAGTAGAAAGACTTCTAGAATCTACTAAACCAGCCCGTCGACAGAAGCACAACGCTCATGGTTTGTCGGGATAGCATTCAATTGTTTTTATCGAAACAAACAGTACATTTAAGACAATAGGTGCATAAAATACGTATGTTCATTTGTATAGACATGGCAAACTCAAAATGCATTCTTTCTTTATCTGCAAAATATCTACTAATAACACGGTACGCATAGGTTTTTCAGAATACACCCGTTTTGCATCAGGGTTTTAAATGTCAACATTTGGCGGTCCCCTAGGCCGAGTGTTTAATAACGTTGATTTCATAACTGAACGTTTTAAAAATCACCCAGATCACCGCTATGTCTGGTTCCAGGTCTGCATGGGACACATCTGAGACAGACAAAGTTCTTTTTATGGGGTCGTCTCATATGAGCTGAACTATTCATAAAATGGATGTAAAATTGTTAGTTCCCTGGTGTAACATTTACATGCCTTTGTTCTGCTGGACTCCAACAGACTGATGTAGTAGTACGTTTTCGTATTGCAAGACTTCTGTTCCGTTTCGTTCCGTTGTTTATAACTACCAGTGTGGGTAACTATACTTGGCGGAACGAAACGGAACCAGATATTGCTACATGTTAACATGTTACCGAAGAGTTGAAATTCAGATGACCTTATATTAGTATTAGGTAATCTGATATTATTATTCTCACCGTTCTTACTACATATCAAATAATTTATCATCAACAAACGCTTAGAAGAACGATTACATAGGTTTTAACAATAACACGGCTAACAAACCTTTAAATGCGTAACCGCCGGTTAAGAAAGAAAATCCGATTCACGCCCTTCCGGTTCCGCATATGAAGACCAAGAAAAGGTAAACAAAACATACACTACTAGGATCGATTAATGATTATATTTTAGTACAGAAATAGGCTAACTATAATTTGCGGAACGGAACGGAACGAAACGGAACAATGTTTGGGGTGCAAAGTGGGGGTAAATATGAAAATAAGACTTTCCGTAGTTTCATGATTATAAGCGTCACTTTACAGTTCATGTCTTCGTTTCCCTTGTGTCATTCTCATTATCTTACGGCAGAGTGCATCTACGATACTTGAATATTACTACATATGTAAAATACTTGTGATTTATATTTTGAAAGACGGTCCAATATGTTCAGATTTGTTGCTCTTCATTGTTAAAACCTATGTAATCGTTCTTCTAAGCGTTTGTTGATGATAAATTATTTGATATGTAGTAAGAACGGTGAGAATAATCATATCAGATTAGCATACTAATATGAGGTCATCTGAATTTCAACTCTTCAGTAACATGTTAACATGTAGCAATATCTGATTCCGTTTCGTTCCGCCAAGTATAGTTACCCACACTGGTAGTTATAAACAACGGAACGGAACGGAACAGAAGTCTTGCAATACGGAAACGTACTACCACATCAGTCTGTTGGAGTCCAGCAGAACAAACGTGTGTAAATGTTACACCCATTTTAAGAATAGTTCAGCTCATATAAGACGACCCAGTCAGGAGGTAGGGCGAAAACGAGAGAACCAAGAGAAAACACATCTGAAAACCCCGTAAGCAGAACGTTGTCTGTCTCAGATGTGTCCCATGCAGATCTGGAACCAGACATAGCGGTGATCTTGGTGATTTTTAAAACGTTCAATTATGAAATCGGCGTTATTAAACACTCGGCCTAGGGGACCGCCAAATTTTGACATTTGAAACCCTGATGCAAAACTGGTGTATTCTGAAAAACCTATGCGTACCGTGTTATTAGTAGATATATTGCAGATAAAGAAAGAATGCATTTTGAGTTTGCCACATCTATATAACTGAACATACGTTTTTTATGCACGTATTGTCTTAAATGTACGGTTTGTTTCGAAGGCTACCATGAGCCTTGTGCTGTTCATACATTGAATAATGTATAGAGAAGACGTCTTACCCTTAGAATAGGTCTTGTTTTATGAAATGATGCTTTGTTCCGTTTCGTTCCGCAAAGTATAGTTATCCACACTGGTATTTATAAACAACGGAACGAAACGGAACAAACATTTTGTGGTAAATGAACATCAAGACTAAATTCGAGCTCCGGAGAAAATTAATTTGTACTGATAATAAAGGCGAAGTGAACAAAAAATAGCTTAAACAGGAAATATGTTTTTGTCCTTACAGAACCTTTGTTTTTGGGTGGTAGTATTTCGGCATAAGAAAAGTTCAAATATTTCTGTGATTTAAGTGAACAAAAATGTAACTTCGAATTCAATAGGAATTGTGTTTATGGCGATAAAAAAATGAAAGCTATCCCGACAAACCATGAGCGTTGTACTGTTCATACATCGAATAATGTATAGAGAAGACTTCTTAGTCTTAGAATAATTCTTGTTTTATGTAATGGTGCTTTGTTCCGTTTCGTTCCGCAAAGTATAGTTATCCACACTGGTAGTTATAAACAACGGAACGAAACGGAACAAACTTTTGCAACACGAAAACGTACTACTCAAACAATCTTTTCAAGATTATTTCAGCTCTTATGAGACGGGCCAATCAGTAGGTTGGGCGATAACTGGAAAACCCCGAGAAAAACCACATGCCAACACACACGCAAGCAGAACTTGGCTTGTCTCACATTTGGCGAGTGCGGGGCTCGAACCCACACCAGACACAGCGATGAGATGAAGAAAGAATGCATTTTGAGCAATTGAACATACGTATTTTATGCACTTATTGTCTTAAATGTACTGTTTGTTTCGATAAAAATTAAGGCTATCGCGACAAACCATGAGCGTTGTGCTGTTCATACATCGAATAATGTATAGAGAAGACCTCTTAATCTTGGAATAATTCTTGTTTCATGTAATGGTGCTTTGTTCCGTTTCGTTCCGCAAAGTATAGTTATCCACACTGGTATTTATAAACAACGGAACGAAACGGAACAAACATTTTGTAGTAAAACGAACTTCAAGACTATATTCGAGCTCCAGAGAAAATAACCACAATGGTTTTATTTATTATTATTATTATTATTATTATTATTATTATTATTATTATTATTGTTATTATTATTATTATTATTATTATTTATTTATTTATTTATTTATTTATTTTGATAATTGATTTGTACTGATAATTAAGGCGACGTGAACAAAAATTAGCTTCAATAGGAATTAAATTTTTGTCTGTGCAGAACGTTTGTCATTTGGTGGTATCATGGCATAAGAAAAGTTAAAACGTTCTTTTTTACATAATGGGGACTTGTTCCGTTTCGTTCCGCAAAGTATAGTTATCCACACTGGTAGTTATAAACAACGGAACGAAACGGAACAAACATATTGTGGTATGCAAACATACTGCAGCAGCAACTGTATCTTTTAACACCCGAAAGAGCAAACTACTACTACTACTACTACTACTACTACTACTACTACAACTTTTATATGTCATACTTTGTACCGACGTATAAGGCGATGTGAACAAAATATTCACTGGCAATTATGTATGTATGTATGTATTATTAACCAACTTGTCGCCCTTGTCGTATTGAAAATGAAAAAATACAGTCTGTTGGTAGAATCGTGTATAGTCATAATTGTCTTTAATAGACAAAGTAGAACAATAACATTTCTAAACAGTGGCGCCCGATAGACATGTAGAAGTGGAATTCTACAGCTAAAGGCCATGGGTTCAAAGTCAAACCATGTTCTTGTCGGGTTGAGTCGTTCAGCACAACTTAGAATGTATTGATGCTGACAAAAGCCGTTATCTACGTACAACATTACAGAGCTCAGTTTATGAAGACCCGGTTCAGTCTCAGTAACAGATCTGCAACTCGGCCAGTCAATAAGCGCATACGCGCACCGCAAACACAAGCTAAAAACTCTAGTAGTCGCAACATGTTTGTTCCGTTTCGTTCCGTTGTTTATAATTACCTGTGTGGACAACTATACTTTGCGGAACAAACGGAACAAGATATTAATTATTATATAATATCATACGAGCATCCCATAATGATTATTTATAATATGCGCTTAGTTTTATATATCAGACAATGTTAAACCCAGTAACCGCGGCACAATTTAACCAAAATCAGCACAGTGAATCACTAAACTACCTTTCGGCTGACTGTCAGCAACTGCGTACACATTAAAAATAAGAATAATACGTGAACTTGGGATATATCAGGTGGTATTCTAAAAGATAATGAAATGCAACCAAAATCACCACAGCAGCCTGTCCGAAGGTTCAAGCATTGGCAAGCATCTGATACTTTTTGTCGCTGGCTGGCTACAATATAGTCTTATATGTCGGCATATACAAATTCATGAAATTGACTGGAGCCGTGGACTGTAATGTGGTTTTGGAGCGAAGTTCAAGGTCATTTCAAGTCAAAGGATGATTTTCGAAGACTCAGACACAGTCACCACTTTCACCTGTGTTAAAATAGCAGTCACACATTAGCGTATAAGTGAAACGCGCGCCGGGCGTTTTGAAAAAAATGCAAAATTCCACATACGCCAGACGCACGTCGGAGACACGTTCAAAGCGCGTTACGAGCACGTTGGGTGCGCTTGGTGCACGTCCGATACGCGTCACTGTACATCGTCGCGAGTTTCGTGCGCGTTCGGGATCAAAATAATTTTAAACATGCTGCCTTCTTTAATTGCACGCCGGTGGGTCGGGCGTCAGACTCTATGATGGCCCCGACTTAAAGCTATTCATTTTAGTTGGTTGGGGCCGGAGCTTCTTGTCTGTTGCTTGGCCCACCGGGGTCCAACTGATGTTTTTCTTTTGCTCCGGAGTTAGTAAGTTATTCGGCGCCCAGGGATCTCCATCGTCGGGCAGCTTACTCAATCTGTGAGTCCTGGTTTTTGATTCATCAGGATGTTTATCACGGGCAAGTGGCGTCAGCAACATGGTTAACATCGTATTTACAATTAAAAACATTATGCAGCTGTGTTGTCTAGGCTGTGTATTTCTGTAGACGGCTCTGGAACTCGTCTACAGATAGGGCGTGCACAAGGTCCGAGGGTATTTCCTATGCAACGGCATGTTACAAAAAAGTGTTCGCCAGCGCTACGTAACGATCCCAGGAGCTGCCTCTCTGAAAGCAACCCGCCGTTGCTAAGGAATAAGGAAGATCAAATGGCCTCATCAATATCTCAAGGGTTCGCGTTATGCAATTCACGCCAAAATTATGAGGAACCATTTTATGTTTTGGGATGGGATAAGATCCTTGTTAAGCTTTTGAGCGAATATGTCTCTCAGCCACTATAAACAAGCTCATTTTTTTTCAAATTTGAGAGTGCTTGTGATTGCATAAACAATTTGAGTATATACCTGGTACAGTGTCAGTCAGATTGCACGTCTACCGTACTAAAGCGTCTTAACATTCACGACCACCTGAAAAATGTGCTTATACCAAGATTTTTAATTTTGGACTCGCTTTCATGAAGCGATTTTGATTCCCAGGAATGTACGAACTGGTTATGTTTGTTTGTGGGTCGAATCGGACAATGTCCGGTGCATAAATATTCAAAATGTATGGCAAACTTGTGAATCTGGCCGAAACTGTTACATCAAAACTGCCACGTATCAAAACTTTGAACCTAAAAAATCTAGTTTCCTATTGCATCTTCGCCACTCTAGTTTTGATTTCTACTAGCGTTTGTGAATTCTCTTGAGACTGCGCCATGTTAACTGATTGCGCCTTTTCCTGATCTTTGCCTACTTGTACCTTTTTAAAATTTTTCTAGAAGCTCGGCGTGTCCCGAGCGTGAGACTTAAACGTTTCGAATAAGTTCCACACGCCAGGCCTACAGGCGCATTGACTTCGCTTCGAACGCGTTTGGCACACGTCAAAGTTTAGGCTCGACAGTGTACGCTACATGCACGTTCCGATTTTATGAGATATTGCTTCAGTAGCGTGCCCCAAGCGTGTGTGAGACGCGCGTTGAACGTTTGCTGCGCGTACGTAGCGCGTGCTTAGCGTGTCTGGGACGTAACACAAACATACTCTAAAACTTTGAGATTTTTTATACGTCCGGTACACGCCTCAGTCACGCGCTAATGTATGACTGCTAAAGCGAGTTAAAGGTATAAATTAATTTTTATACGTCCAAACTGAATCTTCAGCGTGTTGAGATCTCCATACGCCCGGCGCGCGTTTGGACAATTAAAGTGTCACACAACCTAAGAAAATAACTAAGGCACTGTCATTCTTTGGGCAAGTTCATTCACAGGGCGATTAAAGCTCACTGCGATAAGTACTACACCTTGTGAAAAAAAAGCTTGCTTTTCACTGCAACAACAACAACAATCCAGATAGTTTGATTACACAGCGGTTCGACACCTTTTACTTTACTTCCTGAGATTGATATCTCAAGCGGTTTGCGGTTGTTCAACTGTGTTTGTGTCTGACTGCATCGAAATAACCCAAACCGTCAGAGTGATTTCTAGCCCAGTATCCAAACTTTTGTTATTCTCTGGTCTTAAAATGACACCAGTCTGTCTCCAAAACACTTCCATTCAAAGACTCCACTCCATGAATTATTATATACCCTTACCTAATGATAACACTAGTTACTACACGCGTATTACTACCATGAAACAAAGCGTGTTCTCAGCATTTCAATATGGCTGCTTCCAGTGACAGTGGAATGGACCGATCGGTTAACCGATTGGTTAACCACTTCGGTCATTTTGACCCTTCGAGTACACCATAATACTAACGCGCAAATTTTGTCCGAAAAATGCGCTACTCCACAGGAGACAGCTACCTCTCTCTTTTTCTGTCGTACAGTGAATCTATAGGGTGATGTATGGTAGATAAGATACTTTTCATTACGGACATTATGAAAGACCTGTGTGTGACAGTATGACTATACTTTGACCAAAAGCAGTGGTTGCTCTATACGCAAGTAACCGGCATTATCCGTATCAAATCTATATATGTCTGTAACATCACTATAATGCAAACACGTGTAAAACAAGAGATGTCCGTTTCCATCCTTGAGTACCCGAATCTAACCGCATTTAGAGATAATAGTGCTGCATAAATTATTTAAGCCCCGCCAAAACAATTTCAAAAATTTCATCTGCAGCATATTTTTTATTTAAGAGCAATTCTCTGTAACCACTTAAAAAGTTGTGCAACGCATAGTCACCGATTTTGCTGAAACTTTCCTATCTTGATCATTTGAACACAAAACTAATTAATCAACACTCATTTGGTCCAATTTCATACCCGTTGCCATGGAAACGGCAAATGAATATTTTGGCAAAAAGTGTGTCAAAAAATCACCTAAAATTGGGTATTTTCCAGCTGAAACTATTACTTTATACAAATTCAGATCCAACTTATGGTCCACATACATAAATATATAACTTATTCTGGTTAGAATTACAAAAACAAAAATTGATTTGGAAAACCTCTGATTTTATCATGACTCTGCAAAGTGGGTGGGGTTTCGAGGATTTGAAAAATGTGTTTTTTAAGCATTTTCAGGGACAATTCTCATAGTGAGTGCGGTCGGTTGCAGGTATACGCGCATATTCACGATATACAACAATGTTTTGTTAACCAATTTCTGAAAAGACATGTTTGGGAAGTTAGGTCTGAATATGCGTAACCATAGCAACAATGAGGGTACTGTCGCATAACGCAAATTTATGAGTGTCTGTCCTTTTGGTCTCATAGAATTCTACTGTGAGGACATAATTGATTATAAATTATGTGATATGTTGCAATTGAAACTAGTCTTCAAAAAATATGGCATTTAATCTTCAGTGACCTTCTAAAGGTCAAGGTCAAGGTCACAGAATAGAGAAAAATGGCACAAAATTGTTTTTTTGTCCATGTTTAAGTTGATTTTGCCATAATTTAGGCTCAAACTTCTTTCTTTATTTAATATTTATGCATATCACCACAAGTCTTTTACGCTGAGATATTTTTGTCCACCAGGTGACTTCAAGGTCAAGGTCAAGGTCACCAAAAGTTTAATTTTTTAGGGGGTAAAATGGAGTTTTTGTTGAAAAAGTAAACAAATTAAAGTATTATTTTTTATCGTATTATGCTTTTTCATTTATATATGTGTTACAAAGTCTGATATCATTCAGACGATCCACCTGCTGACCTTAAATAACCTTTTAAGGGTCAAGGTCAAGGTCAAAAATGCAAGAAAATGGGTTAAAATGGCATTTTCTTACCAATGTTTTGTTATTTTTCCCAGCGTTTGGTGCAAAATTGCTTCAATATTTGTTTTAAAAGCTTGAGATATGTTGTATATAAAACAACGGTTAAGAAAATATGACATTGAATCTGCAGTGACCTTCGGAAAGTCAAGGTCAAGGTCACATGTTAGAGAAAAATGGCACAAAATTGGCTTTTTTGCTCATGTTCAAGTTGATTTTGCCACAATTTAGGCTCAAATTTCCTTTCTTTATTGAATATTTATGCATATCACCACAGAGTTTTTCAGCTGAGATATTTTTTTGTCCACCAGGTGACTTCAAGGTCAAGGTCAAGGTCACCAAAAGTTTAATGTTTTAGGGGGTAAAATGGAGTTTTTGTTGAAGAAGTAAACTAATTAAAGTATTAATTTTTATCGTATTATGCTTTTTCATTTATAAATGTGTTACAAAGTCCGATATCATTCAGACGACTCAACTGCTGACCTTAAATAACCTTTTAAGGGTCAAGGTCAAGGTCAAAAATGCAAGAAAATGGCTTAAATTGGCGTTTTCTTACCAGTGTTTTGATATTTTTCCCAATGTTTGGTAGAGAATTGCTTCAATATTTGTTTTAAAAGCTTGAGATATGTTGTATATGAAACAACGGTTAAGAAAATATGGCATTGAATCTGCAGTGACCTTCAGAAAGTCAAGGTCAAGGTCAAATGTTAGAGAAAAATGACGAAAAATTGGCTTTTTACTCAAGTTTAAGTTGATCTTGCCATAATTTAGGCTCAAATTTCTTTTTTATTGAATATTTATGCATATCACCACAAAGACTTTCATTCTGAGATATTTTTGTCCACCATGTGACTTCAAGGTCAAGCTCAAGGTCACCAAAAGTTTAATTTTTAGGGGGTAATATGGCGTTTTTATTGAAGAAGTAAACAAATTAAAGTATTAATTTTTATCGAATTATGCTTTTTCATTTATATATGTGTTGCAAAGTCCAATATCATTCAGAAGATCTACCTGCTGACCTTAAATAACCTTTTAAGGATCAAGGTCAAGGTCAAAAATGCAAATAAATGGGTTAAAATGGCATTTTCTTACCAGTATTTTGCTATTTTTCCCAGAGTTTGGTGCAAAATTGCATAAATATTTGTTTTTAAAGCTTGAGATATGTTGTTTATGAAAAACAACGGTCAAGAAAATATGGCATTGAATCTGCAGTGATCTTCAGAAAGTCAAGGTCAAGGTCACATGTTAGAGAAAAATGACACAAAATTGGCTTTTTTGCTCATTATGTCTCCCCCCGACAGGGTCGGGAGACATATTGTTTTTCCCCGTGCGGCTGTCCGTCTGTCTGTCTGTCTGCCCGTCACAAATCGTGTCCGCTCTATAACTTGAAAACCGTTAAAGATTTTTCAATGAAACTTGGTACACTTGTAAACCACGACGAGACGATGTGTCATGCACAAAAACCATAACTCTAGCTTGAGTATTTTTGGAGTTATTTCCCTTTGATTATTTTCGATACAATTTCGTGTCCGCTGTATAACTTGAAAACCGTTAAAGATTTTTCAATGAAACTTGGTACACTTATATACCACGACGAGACGATGTGTCATGCACAAGAACCATAACTCTGGCTTGAGTATTTTTGGAGTTATTTCCCTTTGATTATTTTTGATACAATTTCGTGTCCGCTGTATAACTTGAAAACTGTTTAAGATTTTTCAATAAAACTTGGTACACTTATTAAGCATGATCAGACGATGTGTCATGCACAAGAACCATAATTCAGGCTTGAGTATTTTATGAGTTATTTCCCTTTGATTATTTTCCATACAAATTCGTGTCCGCTTTATAACTCGAAAACCGTAAGAGTTATTTCAATGAAACTTGGTACACTTATAAAGCACGATGAGATAATGTGTTGTGCTAAAGAACCATAACTCTTGCTTGCATATCTTTGGAGTAATTTCCCTTTGATTATTTTCCATAAAATTTCATGTCCACCCTATAACTTGAAAACCGTAAGAGAAATTTCAGTGAAACTTGGTACACTTATAAAGCACGATGAGTCGATGTGTCATGCACAAGAATTATAACTCTTGCTTTCGTATCTTTGGAGTTATTTCCCTTTGATTATTTTTCCATACAATTTCATGTCCACTCTATAACTTATCTTTGGAGTTATTTCCCTTTGATTATTTTTCATACAATTTTGTGTCTGCTCTATAACTTAAAAACCTAGAGATTTTTCAGTGAAACATGGTACACTTATAAAGCATGATGAGACAATGTGTCATGCACAAGAATCATTACTCTTGTTTTCATATCTTTGGAGTTATTTTCCATACAATTTCGTGCCCACTCTATAACTTTAAAACCGTAAGAGATATTTCAATGAAACTTGGTATACTTATAAAACAGAATGACAGGATATGTGATGCACAAGAACTTAAACTCTTGCTTGCATATTTTGGACATGCATGTAGAAAGGGGGGAGACATCAGTTTTCACATAGAAAACAAATTCTAGTGTTTAAGTTGATTTTGCCCTAATTTAGGCTCAGATTTCTTTCTTTATTGAATATCTATGCACCACAGTCTTTCATTCTGAGATATTTTGTCCACCAGGTGACTTCAAGGTCAGGCTCAAGGTCACGAAAAGTTTAATTTCTTAGGGGGTAAAATGGAGTTGTTGTAAATAAACAAATTAAAGTATTAATTTTTATCGTATTATGCTTTTTCATTTACATATATGTTGCAAAGTCCGATATCATTCAGACGATCCACCTGCTGACCTTAAATAACCTTTTAAGGGTCAAGGTCAAGGTCAAAAATGCAAGAAAATGGCTTAAATTGGCATTTTCATACCAGCATTTTGTTATTTTTCCCAGAGTTTGGTGCAAAATTGCTTTAATATTTGTTTTAAAAGCTTGAGATATGTTGTATATGAAACAACGGTTACGAAAATATGGCATTAAATCTGCAGTGACCTTCTAAAGGTCAAGGTCAAGGTCACATGTTAGAGAAAAATGACAAAAAAAAGGCTTTTTTGCTCATGTTTATGTTGATTTTGCCATAAATTAGGCTCAAATTTCGTTCTTAAAAGATGCTTGTATATTTATGCATATCACCGCAGAGTCTTTCAGCTGAGATGTCATACCATTTCTCGATTCTTTGGCCTTGACCTTGACTTTCTGAAGGTCATTGCAGATTCAGTGCCATATTTTCTCAAAGCTGTTTCATATACATTATATGTCAAGCTTTAAAAACAAACGTTAAAACAGTTTCGCACCAAAATTGGGGGAAAATAACAAAATGCTGGTAAGAAAATGCCGATTTCAGCCATTTTCTTACATCTTTGACCTTGCCCTTTACCCTTAAAAGTTATTGAAGGTCAACAGGTGTATTGTCTGAATGATATCGAACTTTGCAACACATATATAAATGAAAAAGCATAATATGATTGAAATTAATAATTTAATTTGTTTACAATTTAAACAAAAACTCCGTTATACCCCCTAAAATTCAAAAGTTTGGTGACCTTGACATTGAAGACACCTGGTGTACAAAATTATCACAGATTGAAAGAGTTTGTGTAATTCTGTATAATCATTCATGATAACAAGAATGTCAAGGATCAATTATTGCAAAATAAACTTGAATACTGGCAAAAAATGACAGTTTCATTTCATTTTCTCGATTCTGAGACCTTGACCTTGACTTTCAGAAGGTCACTGCAGATTCAATGCCATATTTTAACCATTGTTTCATATAAAACATATCTCAAACGTTTAAAACAAACATTAAAGCAATTTTGCACCAAACTCTGGGAAAAATAACAAAATACTGGTAAGAAAATGCCATTTTAACCCATTTTCTTAAATTTTTGACCTTGACCTTGACCCTTAAAATGTTATTTAAGGTCAGCAGGTGGATCCTCTGAATAATATCGGACTTAGCAACACATATATAAATGAAAAAGCATAATACGATAAAAATTAATACTTCAATTTGTTTACTTCTTCAACAAAAACTCCGTTTTACCCCCTAAAAATTAAACTTTTGGTGACCTTGAGCTTGACCTTTAAGTCGCCTGGTGGACAAAAATATCTCAGAATGTAAGACTTTGTGGTGATATGCATATATATTCAATAAAAAAGGAAATGTGAGCCTAAATTATGGCAAAATCAACTTAAACTTGAGCAAAAAGCCAATTTTGTGTCATTTCTCTCTAACATGTAACCTTGACCTTGACTTTCTGAAGGTCACTGCAGGTTCACTGCCATATTTTCTTAACCGTTGTTTCATATACAACAAATCTCAAGCTTTTAAAACAAATATTGAAGCAATTCTCTACCAAACATTGAGAAAAATATCAAAACACTGGTAAGAAAATGCCAATTTAAGCCATTTTCTTGCATTTTTGACCTTGACCTTGACCCTTTAAAGGTTATTTAAGGTCAGCAGTTGAATCGTCTGAATGATATCGGACTTTGCAACACATTTATAAATGAAAAAGCATAATACGATAAAAATTTATACATTAATTTGTTCACTTCTTCAACAAAAACTCCATTTTAACCCCTAAAAATTAAACTTTTGGTGACCTTGACCTTGACCTTGAAGTCACCTGGTGGACAAAAATATCTCAGCTGAAAGACTTTGTGGTGATATGCATAAATAATGAATAAAGAAAGAAATTTGAGCCTAAATTGTGGCAAAATCAACATAAAAATTAGCAAAAAAGCCAATTTTGTGCCATTTTGCTCTAACATGTGACCTTGACCTTGACTTTCCGAAGGTCACTGCAGATTCAATGTCATAGTTTCTTAACCGTTGTTTCATATACAACATATCTCAAGCTTTTAAAACAAATATTAATGCAATTTTGCACCAAACGCTGGGAAAAATAACAAAACCCTGGTAAGAAAATGCCATTTTAACACATTTTCTTGCATTTTTGACCTTGACCTTGACCCTTAAAAGGTTATTTAAGGTCAGCAGGTGGATCATCTGAATGATATCAGATTTATTAACACATGTATAGATGAAAAAGCATAATACGATAAAAATAAATACTTTAATTTGTTTACTTCTTCAACAAAAACTCCATTTTACCCCCTAAAAAATTAAACTTTTGGTGACCTTGACCTTGACCTTGAAGTCACTGGTGGACACAAATATCTCAGCGTGAAAGACTTTGTGGTGATTTGATTAAATATTCAATAAAGAAACAAATTTGAGCCTCAATTAAGGCAAAATCAACATAAATATGGGCAAAAAAGCCAATTTTGTGTCATTTTTCTCTATTCTGTGACCTTGACCTTGACCTTTAGAAGGTCACTGAAGATTAAATGCCATATTTTCTAGGTTCAATTGCAACATATCACATAATTTACAATCAATTATGTCCTCACAGTAGAATTCTTCGAGACCAAAACGACAGACACTAATAAATTTGCGTTATGCGTCAGTACCTTCATTGTTGCTATGGTTACGCATATTCAGACCTAACTTCCCAAACATGTCTTTTCAGAAATTGGTTAACAAAACATTGTTGTATATCGTGAATATGCGCGTATATCTGCAACCGACTGCACTCACTATGAGAATTGTCCCTGAAAATGCTTAAAAATCACATTTTTCAAATCTTCGAAACCCCACCCAATTTGCAGAGTCATGATAAAATCAGAGGTTTTCCAAATTAATTTTTGTTTTTGCATTTCTAACCAGAATGTGTTATATATTCATATATGTGAACCATAAGTTGGATCTGACATTGCATAAAGTAACAGTTTCAGCTGGAAAATACCCAATTTTAGGTGATTTTTTGACACACTTTTTGCCAAAATATTCATTTGCCGTTTCCATGGCAACGGGTATGAAATTAGACCAAATGAGTGTTGATTAATTAGTTTTGTGTTCAAATGACCAAGATAGGAAAGTTTCAGCAAAATCGGTGACTATGCGTGCCACGGCCCTATGTAAAAATTTAAGTGGTTACAGAGAATTGCTCTTAATATCAAAAACGATAATTAAATAAATAGATTACTAATGATAATTATGCATTAACCTATTGTGATCTTCGGAGTTTCAATACAATGTTGCGGTTCGTTTTGCATCAAACTGTTTGTTCCGTTTCGTTCCGTTGTTTATAACTGCCAGTGTGGATAACTATACTTTGCAAAATGAAACGGAACAAAACGACTACATAAGACCAGAACTATTTTAGCACTATGATACCTTTTAGACTATTTCTAGCTGGATGTATGAAAAGCGCAATACTCATAGCATTAGCTTTTTTATTTGTATCCAATCGAAACGTGCATTTTAAAACAAATCGAGCCCACATAAAATGCTTAACTAAATACGTTTACTTTAGTAAACTTAAAATGTGCCCTTATTATATATATGTGCCGCGACGCAAGAAAACCGGTCTTCAGGGTTTCCGACCAGGTTCGACACTGACCGGCCTGTACAGTTTCAGAAGAAGGCTAGAAAAAGGTACAAGTAGGCAAAGATCAGGAAAAGGCGCAATCAGAAAAAGATTCCCACTCCAAAAACCGAGGTGGGAAAAAAAAACAACTAACAATCAGGTACTTATACCATGAAAACATTTCGTAAGCCGAATGAGCGGCTATTTTCCCAATAGGTGGCCACTCAGTTACCTTAACTTAACTAAAATATGAAAACAAACATAAGGCGCCAACAGCACAAAAATATTTTAAACACCAAGACATAAAACAAAAAGAACCACCACAGAAGTATCGACTTGGAACGATCAGTAACACAAAGTTACTGGCGGGTTTAAATCGATTTTACATGGCCATAACCTCACCCTCAGCTTCTGCAGTGGTTCATAACATTTAGTTAGTTCTTCGGTCCTCGTGGTGAATCTCTAACTTGTCAATGAATCATCAAGAGTGTGGTGTGGGACAAGCCAGTTCTGCTTACGGGTGTAACAGGCGGTGGTTTTCATTTAGTTTCCCGTTTTCGCCACACCTACTTAGTTGGCCCGTCCCATACGAGCTGCAATAATCTTGAAAAGGGCGTAAACCTAAATATATATCTGTAAGTTCTCGGGTGTCATCTATGTTTGTTCTGCTGGACTCCAACAGATTGTTTGATTAGCACGTTTTCGTGTTGCAAAAGTTTGTTCCGTTTCGTTCCGTTGTTTATAACTACCAGTGTGGATAACTATACTTTGCGGAACGAAACGGAACAAGTCCCCATTATGTAAAAACGTAAATAATAGGAATGTTTTAACTTTTCCATGATACCACACAATGACAAAGTTTCTGTACCGACAAAAACATAATTCCTATTGAATTCGAAGTTACATTTTTGTTCACTTAAATCATAGAAATGTTTGAACTTTTTTATGCCATGATACTACCCAAGGACAAAGGTTCTGCACGGACAAAAACATATTTCCTATTTAAACTATTTTTGTTCACTTCGCCTTAATTATCAGTACAAATTAATAATCAAAATGAATAATAATAATAATAAATCAAGCTTATTTTCTCCGGAGCTCGAATATAGTCTTGAAGTTCGTTTTACTACAAAATGTTTGTTCCATTTCGTTCCGTTGTTTATAAATAACTATACTTTGCGGAACGAAACGGAACAAAGCACCATTACATAAAACAAAAGCTTTTCTAAGACTAAGATGTCTTCTCTATACATTATTCGATGTATGAACAGCACAACGCTCATGGTTTGTCGGGATAGTCTTCAAATTTTATATCGAAACAAACAGTACATTTAAGACAATAAGTGCATTAAAAATACGTATGTTCAATTGTATAAATGTGGGAAACTCAAAATGCATTCCTTCTTCATCTCACCGCTGTGTCTGGTGTGGGTTCGAGCCCCGCACTCGCCAAATGTGAAACAAGCCAAGTTCTGCTTGTGTGTGTGTTGGCATGTGGTTTTTCTCGGGGTACTCCAGTTATCGCCCCACCTGCTGATTGGCCCGTGTCATAAGAGCTGAAATAATATTGAAAAGGACGTAAGTCTAAAATATCTTTAAGTTCTCGGGTGTTACCTATGTTTCTTCTGCTGGACTGCATCAGATTGTTTGAGTAGTATGTTTTTGTGTTGCAAAAGTTTGTTCCGTTTCGTTCCGTTGTTTATAACTACCAGTGTGGATAACTATACTTTGCGGAACGAAACGGAACAAGTCCCCATTATGTAAAAACGTAAATCATAGGAATGTTTTAACTTTTCTTATGCCATGATACCACACAATGACAAAGTTTCTGCACCGACAAAAACATAATTCCTATTGAATTCGAAGTTACATTTTTGTTCACTTAAATCATAGAAATGTTTGAACTTTTTTATGCCATGATACCACCCAAGGACAAAGGTTCTGCACGGACAAAAACATATTTCCTATTTAAACTATTTTTGTTCACTTCGCCTTAATTACCAGTACAAATTAATAATCAAAATGAATAATAATAATAATAAATCAAGCTTGTTTTCTCCGGAGCTCGAAAATAGTCTTGAAGTTCGTTTTACTACAAAATGTTTGTTCCGTTTCGTTCCGTTGTTTATAAATACCAGTGTGGATAACTATACTTTGCGGAACGAAACGGAACAAAGCACCATTACATAAAACAAAAACTATTCTAAGACTAAGATGTCTTCTCTATACATTATTCGATGTATGAACAGCACAGCGCTCTTGGTTTGTCGGGATAGTTCTTCAAATTTTATATCGAAACAAACAGTACATTTAAGACAATAAGTGCATTAAATACGTACGTTCAATTGTATAAATGTGGGAAACTCAAAATGCATTCCTTCTTCATCTCACCGCTGTGTCTGGTGTGGGTTCGAGCCCCGCACTCGCCAAATGTGAAACAAGCCAAGTTCTGCTTGTGTGTGTGTTTGGCATGTGGTTTTTCTCGGGGTACTCCAGTTATCGCCCCACCTGCTGATTGGCCCGTGTCATAAGAGCTGAAATAATATTGAAAAGGACGTAAGTCTAAAATATCTTTAAGTTCTCGGGTGTTACCTATGTTTCTTCTGCTGGACTGCATCAGATTGTTTGAGTAGTATGTTTTTGTGTTGCAAAAGTTTGTTCCGTTTCGTTCCGTTGTTTATAACTACCAGTGTGGATAACTATACTTTGCGGAACGAAACGGAACAAGTCCCCATTATGTAAAAACGTAAATCATAGGAATGTTTTAACTTTTCTTATGCCATGATACCACACAATGACAAAGTTTCTGCACCGACAAAAACATAATTCCTATTGAATTCGAAGTTACATTTTTGTTCACTTAAATCATAGAAATGTTTGAACTTTTTTATGCCATGATACCACCCAAGGACAAAGGTTCTGCACGGACAAAAACATATTTCCTATTTAAACTATTTTTGTTCACTTCGCCTTAATTACCAGTACAAATAAATAATCAAAATGAATAATAATAATAATAAATCAAGCTTGTTTTCTCCGGAGCTCGAATATAGTCTTGAAGTTCGTTTTACTACAAAATGTTTGTTCCATTTCGTTCCGTTGTTTATAAATACCAGTGTGGATAACTATACTTTGCGGAACGAAACGGAACAAAGCACCATTACATAAAACAAAAACTATTCTAAGACTAAGATGTCTTCTCTATACATTATTCGATGTATGAACAGCACAGCGCTCTTGGTTTGTCGGGATAGTTCTTCAAATTTTATATCGAAACAAACAGTACATTTAAGACAATAAGTGCATTAAATACGTACGTTCAATTGTATAAATGTGGGAAACTCAAAATGCATTCCTTCTTCATCTCACCGCTGTGTCTGGTGTGGGTTCGAGCCCCGCACTCGCCAAATGTGAAACAAGCCAAGTTCTGCTTGTGTGTGTGTTTGGCATGTGGTTTTTCTCGGGGTACTCCAGTTATCGCCCCACCTGCTGATTGGCCCGTGTCATAAGAGCTGAAATAATATTGAAAAGGACGTAAGTCTAAAATATCTTTAAGTTCTCGGGTGTTACCTATGTTTCTTCTGCTGGACTGCATCAGATTGTTTGAGTAGTATGTTTTTGTGTTGCAAAAGTTTGTTCCGTTTCGTTCCGTTGTTTATAACTACCAGTGTGGATAACTATACTTTGCGGAACGAAACGGAACAAGTCCCCATTATGTAAAAACGTAAATCATAGGAATGTTTTAACTTTTCTTATGACATGATACCACCCAAGAACAGAAAAAAAAAACATATTTCCCATTGAAGCTACTTTTTGTTCACTTCGCCTTAATTATCAGTACACATTAATAATCAAAATAAATAAATAAATAAATAATAATAATAATAATAATAATAATAATAGTAATAAATCAAACTATTGTGGTTACTTTCTCCGGAGCTCGATTATAGTCTTGAAGTTCGTTTTACCACAAAATGTTTGTTCCGTTTCGTTCCGTTGTTTATAAATACCAGTGTGGATAACTATATTTTGCGGAACGAAACGGAACAAAGCACCAGCACATAAAACAAAAAAAACTTTCTAAGACTAAGATGTCTTCTCTATACATTATTCGATGTATGAACAGCACAACGCTCATGGTTTGTCGGGATAGCCTTCAACTTTTATCGTAACAAACAGTACATTTAAGACAATAAGTGCATAAAATACGTATGTTCAATTGCTCAAAATGCATTCTTTCTTCATCTCACCGCTGTGTCTAGTGTGGGTTCGAGCCCCGCACTGGCCAAATGTGAGACAAGCTAAGTTCTGCTTGCGTGTGTGTTGGCATGTGGTTTTTCTCGGGGTTCTCCAGTTATCGCCCCACCTACTGATTGGCCCGTCTCATAAGAACTGATATAATCTTGAAAAGGACGTAAGTCTAAAAAAATCTTTAAGTTTACGGGTGCTACCTATGTTTCTTCTGCTGGACTGCAACAGATTGAGTAGTACGTTTTCGTGTTGCAATAGTTTGTTACATTTCGTTCCGTTGTTTATAACTACCAGTGTGGATAACTATACTTTGCGGAACGAAACGGAACAAAGCACCATTACATAAAACAAAAACTATTCTAAGACTAAGAAGTCTTCTCTATACATTATTCGATGTATGAACAGCACAGCGCTCTTGGTTTGGTTTGTCGGGATAGTCTTCAAATTTTATATCGAAACAAACAGTACATTTAGACAATAAGTGCATAAAATACTTACATGTGTATGTTCAATTGTATAAATGTGGCAAACACAGAATGCATTCTTTCTTCATCTCACCGCTGTGTCTGGTGTGGGTTCGAGCCCCGCACTCGCCAAATGTGAAACAAGCCAAGTTCTGCTTGCGTGTGTGTTGGCATGTGGTTTTTCTCGGGGTACTCTAGTTATCGCCCCACCTACTGATTGGTCCGTCCCATATGAGCTGAAATAATCTTGAAAAGGACGTAAGTCTTAAAATATCTTTAAGTTCTCGGATGTTACCTATGTTTCTTCTGCTGGACTGCAACAGATTGTTTGGGTAGTACGTTTTTGGGTTGCAAAAGTTTGTTCCGTTTCGTTCCGTTGTTTATAACTGCCAGTGTGGATAACTATACTTTACGGAACGAAACGGAACAAGTCCCCATTTTGTAAAATCGTAAATCATAGAAATGTTTTAACCTTTCTTATGCCATGATACAACACAAGGAAAAAGTTTCTGCACGGACAAAAACATAATTCCAATTGAATTCCAAGTTACATTTTTGTTCACTTAAATTATAGAAATGTTTTAACTTTTTTATGCCATGACACCACCCAAGGACAAAGGTTCTGCACGGACAAAAACATATTTCCTATTGAACCTAATTTTTGTTCACTTCGCCTTAATTATCAGTACACCATTGTGGTTATTTTCTCCGGAGCTCGAATATAGTCTTGAAGTTCGTTTTACTGCAAAATGTTTGTTCCGTTTCGTTCCGTTGTTTATAAATACCAGTGTGGATAACTATAATTTGCGGAACGAAACGGAACAAACTGTCATAGGGACAATAAATTCTAAAATTTATATTTGTTGTAGTATTGATTTACCTCCTTTATTGGTCTTTACGTCCTATATTATGTCGCAGAATTCCAGATATTTTACAGGGAAACGTATATGGCACTACAGAAAATTAGTAGGTATTGCATATTTGGGTAGCGTAGTTAGTTATGGCCAGTATAGGTAGTTAGGTAGTTTTAGTGGTATTGTTATTTAATACTTGCTACTAACCAGCGTTTTATGCATTTGTCATTTACGTTACGACTGAACAAGTTCATTTTCCTTGTTATATTTGGAATATTCAATTGTAAATAATTATATTATTTCATATAATTACAGGAATGTTGTTTTGAGCCATCTTCTTTTACAACTGATAAGCTGCAGCATCTTTAGAGTCATTTCTTCATTTAGAAGTGAAATATTTGATTATTATAACAAGATTTGATGTTATGTTGTAAATAAGTCAACCGTGTCATGGTAAATTGTCAATGTCTTTGCAATTTAAGGTTAGCTGCAACGTAGACCAAAACCATTCCAGATACATGTATGTCATTTCATGCACTTTGTATCTCGGCTTTTGCCATTTACGTTACAACTGAACAAGTTCGTTTTCCTTGTTATATTTCGAATATTCAATTGTAAATAATTATATCATTTCATATAATTACAGGCGTTTGTCTTTATATTTTGAATCCACGGGAGCAGTAGAACGACTTTTAGAATTTACTAAACCAACCCGTCGACAAAAGCACCATTACATAAAACAAGAACTATTCTAAGACTAAGACGTCTTCTCTATACATTATTCGAAGTATGAAGAGCACAACGCTCATGGTTTGTCGATAGCCTTCATTTTTTTATCGAAACAAACAGTACATTTAACACAATAGGTGCATAAAATACGTATGTTCAATTGCTCGAAATGCATTCTTTCTTGATCTCACCGCTGTGTCTGGTGTGGGTTCGAGCCCCGCACTGGCCAAATGTGAGACGTGGCAAACTCAAAATGCATTCTTTCTTTATCTGCAATATATCTACTAATAACACGGTACGCATAGGTTTTTCAGAATACACCAGTTTTGCATCAGGGTTTTAAATGTCAAAGTTTGGCGGTCCCCTAGGCCGAGTGTTTAATTATAATAAAGCTGATTTCATAACTGAATGTTTTAAAAATCACCCAGATCACCGCTATGTCTGGTTCCAGGTCTGCATGGGACACACCTGAGACAGACAAAGTTCTTTTTACGGGATCGTCTCATATGAGCTGAACTATTCTTAAAATGGATGTTGTCAGTTCCCTGGTGTAACATTTACATGCCTTTGTTCTGCTGGACTCCAACAGACTGTGTAGTAGTACGTTTTCGTATTGCAGGACTTCTGTTCCGTTTCGTTCCGTTGTTTATAACTACCAGTGTGGGTAACTATACTTGGCGGAACGAAACGGAACCAGATATGGCTACATGTTAATATGTTACCGAAGAGTTGAAATTCAGATGGCCGGTTATCTGATATTATCATTCTCTTACTACATATCAAATAAATATCATCAAGAACGCTTAGAAGAACGATTACATAGGTAGCAACAAATCTGAACATATTGTACCGTCTTTCAAAATATAAATCACAAGTATTTTACGTATGTAGTAATATTAAAGCATCGTAGATGCACTCTGCCGTAAGATAATGAGTATGACGCAAGGGAAACAAAGACATGAACTGTAAAGTGACGCTAATATAATGATGAAACTACGGAAAGTCTTATTTTCATATTTACCCCCACTTTGCACCCCAAACATTGTTCCGTTTCGTTCCGTTCCGTTCCGCAAATTATAGTTAGCCGGATTTTCCTAAAGAAACAGCGAAGAAAACCGATGGAATCCAAATAGGAAAATTTGAATGGTTCTCGAAATATTCTACATTTCGTTTGACACAGCGGGTAACCAGCAACGTACTGACTATTAAAAGTCAGGATGGGATTGGCTAGATCAATATCGACCAATCATATCTTTGGTCTTAAAACTGGTTCGGTATTCGGAACATCTCACCCTTTGCTGGGTGGGTGGACTTGATTTAGCAATTGTGTGTGTACGCAGTCGTTTTTTCCAGGTCGTTTCGTCTCCTTTTTGATTTAACAACTTATTTCCGTTGGTGTCCCATGATACCTTTCCACACAAATGGGGTGAACGAGGTATAAAAATGAGACAGTTGACCTACATGTATATCCTGACAGATTTGTTAAGTCGAATTACAATTCTTAAGCAATCTAGGACTAAACTGACATCATTTTGGTGGACTAGATCAAAATGTCAACAAACGGGCGATACTAGCTTTTTTTTAAAAGCTATCCTTGTGTAGGTTTCGTGCAGCCCATGCATGAGGGTCTGGATGGGGGGTCCTGGTATTCACTAATCACTAAAAATTTAGCCATTTATTCACTGTCATTAAAATTTTGGCTTATTCATTAAAATTAGCTCGATTATTCATTAAAATATTACTAGTCGTGCTTTCTTCGCCAAGCTAATAAGCATAAGCAAAAAGGTGTTCCCCACCTAAGACATCCCTTATCTCAAGCCACAAGGACCGATTGTTTTAGCCTTTTAAATCTGTTGGGAGTATAATCCCCTCCACCTTAAATACTAAATACCCTGAATCTTTCTCCTCAATTATGAATACCAAAGGTTATTTAAGAAAAAAAAATAACACCAGGGGTAAAGGTATAATAAAATGGTGTTGTTTTTATTTAGCAAACTAGTTAGCATAGGAGAAATATGTGATGAATGGATTTGAGCTTACGCCTGATTGTACAATACATTTTATTTATGTCTTATATACCGAGCGAGCGAAGCGAGCGAGGGAAAAAATATGTAGTGCCATTTAAATTGTCAGATGAATTGGCATGAACATTCTTTGTGCTGCCTTGTTTCTGATTGCAAAATGCACTATAATTATGGTCTGTCATATAAGACACCAAGATGATGTCCATCCACAGAAAATATTATCATTATAGGATTGGAACATACATAATAAGGACAAAGTGGGGTAATAGAATAAAAAAATACATATGCATAAGCAAACGAAACAGTGAGATAGTATTTGGCTCAGTAAACATCCAGAATGATTTAATTCATTTTTCTCTGCCTTCAAATGAAACATTTTCAATTGGCCCATGAGGTGAGTCCCTACATGCTTGGCTTCCAGACATATGTATTTCCAAACATTCAAGGATTTCTAAAATATGAATACAACATTTGAACTTAATTGGGTCTGGGGTTGTCCAGACCCCAAACCCAAGAAAAAAAATGAAATTCTGGAATGTCAGGGAGGTCATCTAAGACCATTCCATATCAAAATTTTAGCATATTCATTATTCTTTAAAATGTTATTATTCACTATTCATTATATTATTCTGCTATTCATTAAAAATTTACATTTATTCATTATTCTTTAGGACCTCGTTATTCACTAATCATTAAATTTTTTGCTCTTTATTCACTCTCATTAAAAAATTTAGGCCATTATTCATTAATCATTATACCCCATCCAGACCCTCATGCATATGTACCACCTCGTGGGAAAACCTACAATGTGGTTTCCGAACAGGTCCGACACAAAGCGGCCTGCACAGTCACAGAAGCAGGCTAGAAGTTTGAAATTTTGGAGTTAAGTAGAGGAGGAATTGTACTATCCGAGTAGCGAAAACAAAGGCGCTGTTACCGCGAAGCTGTTTTCGCCTATGCAGATTGTTGGTTTTCTCATAAGGCGGCTCATATGTTTCTATGATGTGTTGTGTAAACAAAAGAAACGGGGGAAAAACGGACTAGGGTGAAAACCGGAGAAACTTTTGTGATGCAGTTTTGGCTTCACATGATCTTTGTGACTTGAAATTATGGGTCGTCCGTATACAAACGAATAATGACAACATCGCAACCATTTTCGATAAACTTTACATCAGTGTTTGTGTCATCGGCTGATTAAACAATGGCGAAAATTTCAAGTAAATTGCATTGTCTGTTTTTGAGCAGTTGAAAATTCTTTATCAGTAGCGTTGGAAGTGTCGTTAAGTATATTTATTTTAACTTTTTATGCTTATAAATCATTGACACCATTGTACATGTATGTATTTAAGTACAGCTCTTGCTAAGGACCATGCAAATGGTGATATATCCATGGTAACAGAATTGGTCAATTTGTGTCTCATAGTATAGCACTTCTGACCAAACGTTGAAAGGTACATGTCTTTGGATGTCAGTAACCATGGCAACCAACAATTTTCATTTTAGCACTTTTTTTTATCTTGAATGTGACTAAAATTCTGATTTTTTTTTATTTTCATGAGCTAAGGGTTATTACCAAGGAAATCAAAATCAACTTTTGATATAAGTGACTGATCAAGTCATATCTGATTTAAAATGATATATTAACAATTGCGTAAAGATTACATTTGGCCCGAAAACCATGCTTACATTGGGAGGGGGGTACCTGAAATCCTGATTTCAGATAAATCCTGAAAATTGGACAATTTCAATATATTTTTTCTCCCATGATGGACCTACTGTAAGGCATTGATGCCTTTCATTCAATAAAATGAGGCCTAAAAAAAAAATAGCTGTGTTTCCGCTAACGGTCTGAAAAAAAATAGGGTAGGTAGGTAGGAAAATCTTTTTATTTTTATTTGATTTTTTACGCGAAAAAATCCAGGGTAGGTAGGTAAATGTAATTTTTTTATACGCAGTTTTTATCGAAAAAGGTCAAAATTGTCAATGCCGTGCAAAGGTATGAGGTCTATGCTCTTCAGCCATGTGAACCCATTAATAAAAAAGACTGGCCACATATTTTATAAGATTCAGTCTCCTTGCCTCAAATGAGGTTGATAAACTTTCAGTCTTGTCTTGTTCATAGACCACTATCTGGAAGCATGGTGGCCTAGTGGTAGAGCCTCAGACGCTGAACTGTAAAGTACAGTGTTTGAATCCCACCAGCACTGGGTCTTCAGAAAGAAACCTCTCCCATATGCATCCCAACCCCGATCCCAACATGACCTAAATAAAGTTGACTATGATGTAAAACCTCAATACAAACAATTAAGGGGATGATAACCTAACATATTTCACACAACAATACTCTTATTACATGCAACTTAGCAGGAACGGCCATTAATGACAAACTAATAAGAAATAAACAATTTTATTTTCGAAACGAAATCTGAAGAACACAACCCATCAACATATAAATTTCGATAGAAAGGCTACTCGCGAATTAAAAACTATAACTGTAACTGCATATCTGTTCCGGGTCACCTCGGCTCATTGTACAACTGCAACTGCAACTGAACCATCGAAAATGCCAAATGCAGGGACTCCCTTTATAAGGGACTACTGAATCTGAATAGTTTACTGGTGACACACCAAATGACATAATTTCACCAGGGGTTTGGATGGGGGAGCATTTAGTCCCTAGAACGCACAGCTGAATTAGTAATTCATAAAAACTATCTGAAAGCAACACCTGTTTATTCTGAATGTATTATCCTCCAACCGCTAGGAGCGCCTCGGCTATCCCCGAGTTACGGTATGATTACCATCACAAGTCTCCGGTGATAGAACTACACTACCCGCCACTAATCATCATCTTAACATATTTACACTATACTCTATCATTGAAGTAATTTTATTTATTTTTTTTATATTTTATCATGCGGGGGAGGTGGGGAGGGGGTCGGAGAGAAGCCAGTGTTCGCCTTATAAATGAGTGAGCGCAAATCAAAGTAGCTACTGGTACCATTTTTAACGTCTTTGGTATGACGCGGCCTGGTATCGAACCCACAGCCTCCCGCTTCTGAAGCGGACCCTCTAACCATTACGCTATCGGGACCGGTATATCATATTGCAGAAAGACAGGTAAGACCCAGATGAGAAAAGTTTGTTTAATTAAGAACGCTTTGAAGTGTTGTGACATGCCTTCGGTATATTCACTTTTAGAACAAAACTTTTCTAATTCACAGTGGAATAAACTCCTGAATAGCTCAGTTAACTCGTATGCCAGTTGAAGACGCATGAAGTCAGTGTGTGTGCGTGTGTGTACAGTTTTTATCCGTAAGTCACTATTTACATCACAGTTTCCAGCCTCGTCACGGTATGTCCTTGTGAGCAGTTTGTCCTGGAAAATTATCATGGGGCCTCGGTTTATAGTCTCAATACGAATGACTGGAGAAACCCGTGATCGTATATGCGACCCCTAGTTTACAAGGCAAATTGCTTAACCACAGCGCCTCGGAGGCTTTTAAATGACACCAAATTCTACGTCATTTCGATGGAGCTTCGCTAAATAAGCGGGGGAACTCTACGATACAACAGAATAGACGCTGAAACTATCAGAGACGTGTCAGAAAAACCAACAAAACCCGCGACACGAAATACTTGGGTCGGGCTACAGAAAATACTGGGTCGGATGTCGTAATTTTTATTTTTTTTTATTTTAACCATAAAAATAGCAGAGTCGGCGGGTTGAGACAGGGTCGGTCGGGTTAGCGGAAACACAGCTATTTTTTTTTTACGCCTGATACATATACTTGAACAAAAATGCAAGAAACCCGTGTGTTTTTCTCCCTTTAAATAAGAAAGCAAGAAACCTGTGTGTTTGTCTTTCTTTGTCTGAAAAAAAATATTAAGCTAGAGGTAACCATTTTTCAGAATCTGTATATTTGGTAAAATCCGCATATTTCAACATAAGTTCTCTCGCATGATGGACCTACTGCATGTAAATTATTCCTTTTATTTAATAAAATGATTCATATACTTGAATAAAAAAAAGCAAGAAACCCATGTGTTTTTCTTTTGTTGGCCTGAAAAACTATTAAGGTAGCGGTTACCGTTTTCAAAATCTGTAAATTCAGAGAAAATCTGCACATTTCAACATATTTTTCTCTCATGATGGACCCAATGCAAGTCAGTGATGTCTTTCATTCAAGAATATGATGCCTCTGCCTGAATATGATGGCAAGAAAGCCGTGTGTTTTTTTCTTTGCCTGAAAAAAATATTAAGGTAGCGGTAACCAGATTTCTAAATTCTGTATTTGGTAAAATCTGCATACTTAGTATTTCAAAATAACTTTTCTCTCATATAGCTATAATGAGCCTGCTGTATGTTAATTATGCCTTTTATTCAATAAAATGATTCATATACTTGAATAAAAAGGCAAGAAACCCATGTGTTTTTCTTTTGTTGGCCTGAAAAACTATTAGGGTAGTGGTTACTGTTTTCACAATCTGTAATTCGGAGAAAATATGCACATTTCAACATAATTTTTCTCTCACGATGGACATAATGTAAGTCAATGATGCTTTTCATTCAGTTTGCCTGAATATGATGGCAAGAAACCTGTGCGTTTTTCTTTCTTTGCCTGAAAAAATACTAAGGTAGCGGTAACCGGTTTTCAAAATCTGTATATTTGGTAAAATCCGCATATTTCAACATAACTTTTCTCTCATAATGGACCTACTGCATGTTTTAAAATACGTCGTTATATCGTTATTGTTTCGAAAGATATTACTTGTATAATGTTATTGAAATCGAAACTACTGGAATCGAAACTGAAAGAAGTATAAATAGTTTTCAAGGAAAAGTAAAAATGGCCGGTTTTAGAAGTGGGCCCGTTACTGTGCAGGATATTAGACTCGCAAATGAAGCTCTCTCGCTTTACGATGAAGGCGGATATAGGGTCCAGTACGAAAGTTCGGTCGAGCCCGTGCCAACATATGCACCCAGACGGGTCGGCGATATTCATGACATAGGCATTAACTACAACAAGTGGCGAAAGCCAGTCAGCGACTTTGGACTAGAGGATATGGGCCTCCAAGAACAAATTTCTAGACACGATCTTATCAAAGATTTCGACGTCTCACATGATGATTGGACAGAATCGGTGCATGTCATTAATATTTTGATGGAAAACATCCTACTAAAAGCCTTCCAGAATCAGGCAAACTACTACAAGGGCCTTTCCATCAAGAAGTACATAAAACAGGGTAGTTCTCGCGAAGGACTGAAGACACGCCAAGCGGACGAGTTCGACACAGTACTGCTGTTTGACATACAGGGGTTGAGGTTTGAGCCAATCAACTTGAAAGAACAACCAGGATTAGGTAAGATCCGTGTTTGCAAGACTGTCCTGTTCGTTCCTTGGTGGTGTTTCTACTGTGATTAATGAGCCTTCGAACACCAACGAGTTCAACTGTTGGGTTTGCGATTAGGTCTGACAAAAACCAGCCTGTACAGTCACAGAAGCAGGCTAGAAGCTTCTTAATTCTTTATTTATTTACTAGTATTCGTTTATTTATCCGGCTTTTGATCTTTGCTATCTTATGACTGATTTTGAAGTTTCCTATCCTTTTTTTCAGGACTTCTGAAAGTGGCCAATCATTGGGGATACCCTACCATGCAGAGTCTGGCGGAATCCTATCCCGAGCTTGCAAAGTCTGGTGTTTTCACTGAGAAAGATTCTCACATCTACCTCAATTCAAGAAGCCTCCATGAAAGGGTTTTTGTTTCCCTCATCGACTCTGCTACGACAGCCGTTGAAACGAAGATAGTCACTGCAGTAACGAACGGCACGCCAGTCAAGTTCCGAATAAAACGTCAGATAAATCCACCGTCTGTCAATTTGACTTTCAGTTTTGCATCGGATGCTTTCGGTGTTAACGTGAGATCTTCTTTTGTGGGTATGACAAGTCAGATAGTGGGGCTTGTCCATGAAAGTGCTCATCTCAGAAACCAGTCAAAACCGGCCAGTTGGTATCAAATAGATGTGGATGTCGTTCCTGGGTTACAGATCAGTTTAGACACGGCCCCAAACCCTTTCAACCCGTCAGAAACGATGGAATGTCCAGTGTATGCTGTTTTCAAATGGCGTAACGAGAGCCAACGGTCAGCAAGGGCGTTCGAAAACCCGGATGTAATATGGCGGTTCTGCACTTCCGGCTACGAAAAACACATAATGGACGTCGCTCAAACAAAACCGAGCCAGCGCTACATTTTGACCGCTTGTCGCATTCTGAAAGCGTATATGAAAAGTCCATCTGTGAAGCCTACGCAATTTGGTCACTTAATGAAGTCCTATTTTCTGAAGAACATTACAATGTACTGTATTCTGTACGTCACGGTCATCAACGGAAAGCAGCTGTCTGGCGTGAGAGAAGCGATGGGTTACTTCCTTGAATTCCTGGACATTTCGCTACAAGAAGAACGTCTACCACATTATTTCTACGGCAACGAATGGATCAAGTACATGTTTCCGGATTACGAGCCCGTGGATGGGTACAGGGTGGATTTATACGAGTCAGCGCGAAAGAAGGGCACCCTGGTTAACGCCCGACAGTTCCAGTGGCGTGGAATCAAGGAGGATTTACAACGTTTGTGTCAGGGTGGTGACCAGTTGTTCAGTGAATTTTCAGAAAAGTTCAGAGAGTTTGTCAGGGCGGATGGTGCCGAGTATTCCACATCTTGTCCATAATATATGTAATAAAGGATCAGAACGAAGACAGACTTGATTTGAGCCGCGACGCGAGAAAGCCGGTTTTTGTTGTTTCCGAACATGTCTGACACAAACCGGTCTGTGCAGATACAGAAGAAGGCTAGATGCTTGAAATTTCGGATTTAGGAAGAAGATAAATTGTACTATCCGAGTGACGAAAACAAAGGCGCTGATCAGCTGTGCAGTAACGGCACAGCTGATCTACGCCTTTGTTTTCGCATAGACAAAACTCCGGTTTTCTCATGAAGTGGCTCATTTTATTCCTGATATCAGATGGTGAGATACTGAGGCTACATTTTTGCTTTTTCTGAACATCAGCACATTCCCTCATTTGAATCTTTGGTTGACGAAAACTGCTAATATGGGATTGTTTCCTTCGATATGGTTTACATGTTCATACTTTTTATACGTTTTTCCGTCTTTGGTTGTGGGAGAGTGTAAATTTTTGCGTTCATTTTTAGCTCATTTGAGCCTCAGTTTGTCCATACTGCGTTGTTATCTGTCGTGCCTTTTCGCCCACAATTTTCTAAAATTGCCCATGATCGCCATTCCCCGGGTGCGGGTTCTAAAATTGAAGTTACATATAAACTGGCCGAGATATTCTGAATCATGATATATTTATTAGCTCACCTGGGTTGAAAGCTCATACATGAGCAAATAGAATATGCAGGTATCCTGTGAATAAAAGTTTCAATTATTTTTCCTGTTTTGCAAAGTACCATTTAGTATCTAGTGATGGCTAACTTTTCTATGGAAAAAGTGAAATGTATTTTAAATAAGAGCTGTCGCAAGACAGCGTAGCTCGCCTCACTTGTGCTTTGCCACTAATTCTATTAAAATCTATTACCCATGACCTTGACCTCAAGATCTCTCAGGTGGGCCGTGATGGTACAGCATAAAACTTCAGACCAATACATTTGTCTACCAAAATGCAAAGTATCAATTGATTTGATCCATCTACACATTCAAGAGATATGGACTTATAAAAACTTTAACCCAAAACATTTGACCTCAAGGTCACTCAGGTGAGTCAAGATGGTACAGCATAAAACTTAAGAATAATATCTAACAGGAGGCAAAATATCAATTAGATCCATCCATCTGTTCAAGAAATAAACATATCTAAACACTTTAAGCAAAAGCTATAACATAAATTTTCAAAGTCTGTGACCTTGAACTCAAAGTCACTCAGATGGGACATAATGGAACAGCATAAAACTTTTATATCTATCAACATGCAAAGAATCAACTTGATATATCTATATATTCGAAAGATATAGACTTACAAAAACTTTAACCAAAAACTTTAACACAAAAGTTCTAAGTCCTTGACCTTGACCTCAAGGTCACCCAGGTGGGTCATGTTGGCCCAGCATAAAACTTCAGACCAATAGCTATCAATATGCAAAGTATCCACTCGATCCATCTACACATTCAAGAGGTATAGACTTACAAAATCTTTAACCAATAAGAGCTGTCGCAGGACAGCGAAGCTCGCCTGACTTGTGCTTTGCCACTAAATTTGTTAAAATCTATGACCCGTGACGTTGACCTTGCCTGTAGATGCATTTTGTATAGGGAGCTATTTGCATAAATAAGCTAACAATGAACACATTGATCTATTGCCAAAATGTTTAGCAGGAGATATGGTTTTGCTTGCCTTTGTCTCGTTCATGGGATGCTATGCTTAAATATAATACATGTCGAAACAGAAAACAGCCAAACTACTGAATAAAACTATAATGTGTTGATGAGGTATGTGACCATCCATTGCATTTTAAAATATAGGTCAAGATCAGTAGGTCAATGTGGGTGCCGAGTCGGTACATCGATGAGAAGCCATATGCAAGGTTTGATGGTTGTAGGCTTTATAGTTGATGAGATATTAAGGGTTGGCTTAAAAAATGACAAAGTCACTAGAGCACGAAATATAGGTCAAGGTTACTAGGTCAATGTGGGTGCCGAGTCGGGACATCGAGGAGAAGCCATATGCAAGGTTTGATGGTTGTAGGCTTTATAGTTGATGAGATATTAAGGGTTGGCTTTAAAAATGACAAAGTCACTAGCGCACGAAATATAGGTCACGGTCACTAGGTCAATGTGGGTGCCGAGTCGGGACATCGAGGGGAAGCCATATGCAAGGTTTTATGGTTGTAGGCTTTATAATTGATGAGATATTAAGGGTTGGCTTCAAAAATGACAAAGTCACTAGAGCACGAAATATAGGTCAAGGTCACTAGGTGAATGTGGGTGCCGAGTCAGGACATCGAGGAGAAGTCATATGCAAGGTTTGATGGTTGTAGGCTTTATAGTTGATGAGATATTAAGAGTTGGCTTCAAAAATGACAAAGTCACTAGAGCACGAAATATAGGTCAAGGTCACTAGATCAATGTGGGTGCAAAGTCGGGACATCGAGGAGAAGCCATATGCAAGGTTTGATGGTTGTAGGCTTTATAGTTGATGAGATATTAAGGGTTGGCTTCAAAAATGACAAAGTCACTGGAGCATGAAATATAGGTCAAGGTCAGTAGGTCAATGTGGGTGCCGAGTCGGGACATCGAAGAGAAGCCATATGCAAGGTTTGATGTTTGTAGGCTTTATAGTTGATGAGATATTAAGGGTTGGCTTCAAAAATGACAAAGTCACTGGAGCATGAAATATAGGTCAAGGTCAGAAGGTCAATGTGGGTGCCGAGTCGGGACATCAAGGAGAAGCCTTATGTAAGGTTTGACAGTTCTAGGCTTTACAGTTGATGAGAAACTAACACAGCATCTGAGCATTTACAAAGGTGTTCTAGATATTGACATCTAGCCCCGCCCCCAGGCACGACCCCACCGGTCCCTTCACACTAAATCACAGAGGACCCTCATATGCAGCAATGTTCCAAATATGAATGATTTCTGGTCAGTGACTATCAAGAACAATTTTAAAAACTTTAACCGAAAGTGTGACGCGGACACGGACGAGGACGTACACGTAAACGCGGACGACCGAGGTGACAACAATAGCTCTGTGCACTTCGTGCAGGCGAGCTAAAAACTTAAACACAAAATTTCTAAGTCCGTGACCTTGATCTCAAGGTCACCCAGGTGGGTCATGATGGTACAGAATAAAACTTCTGACCAGTATCTACAAACATGCAAAGTATCAACTTAATCCACCAACATGTTGAAGAGATATAGACTTAAAAAAACTTTAACCAAAAACTAAAAATAACATTTGAGCAACGCCGACGCTAACGCCGACGCCGGGGTGACTGCAATAGCTCTTCCTGTACTTTCGTACAGGCGAGCTAAAAAGTATCTGAAAGTAATTATGATTACAACTGAAATAATATCAGTAATTGTAATCATTACAGGTATTTCAGCAAAATCATGATTACAACTACTTGTGATTATTTTGAAAATTGTTTTCAATTACAGTTAATCACAATTACTGATAACAATTACCCCAGCCCTTGTCAGATAAAATGCAACTTTTAAATAATTGGAAATTTACTATTTCTATACTTCTCATTGGGGATAATGATTTATGTATGTATTTATTTATTTATTTATTTATTTATTTATTTATTTATTTATTTATTTATGTATTTATTTATTTTTCAGAAATGTTTACTGAGAAGCTCTCGACCATCATGACCATTCCTACAAATTTTCTTGAAATGGCTTTATTAATTTGTTACGGTGGCCATTAAAAGTGGCAAATTCTCGAGAAAACATTTAACCTTCGAGGCAACTCGGGGTTAGGTGTAAGCCTGCCGTGTACTCTCTATATTTGATTGATTCTCATCAGTAAATTTTCCGTCAAGCTATAAACTCAGGTGAGCCTTCTGACCCATGGGCCAACACAAGATAAGGCAAGACAAGGATCATGAGACGCCTTGTGCATCGGTACCGATCTAATTAAGACTTCCAGGACGCTCCAATGCGGTTATTACTTTTTTTTTTTTTTTTTTTTTTTTTTTTTTTTTTTTTTTATTTAAAGTTCTTTGGTTCAAGCTAGCTTGATGACTAATGACTATCTGCATATGTGGCAGAGGTGTTCACGCTCTTTCGTATTTTAAATAGTTACGTTACCGTGACTCCTATCTGCTTGGTGTCTGGTTGCCTGGGTTGGGATTTTAATTGAGTTGTGTCTATTCCTTGGCTTTTTCAGTTGGGAACAATCTCGTTTTCATGAATTTTCATAATGCTACATAAATTCTACGATAACCTTTGCTTAAAATGTATGTATAGTTTTTTTTTACCATTTTTTTACCAGTTTGTTCAAGACTTGTTAATTTAATGTGAACCAACTTGAATCAATTTGGTTTCGCCGTAACAAATGGCACTACCCAGGAAAGATATCAAAATGCAGTCTATTGCGCGTCTTCAGACAATGTCCACACGAATAATGGACTGTCCCTTTTCTATTCCACGTCACGATGGGCTAAAAGCGTAGGCTTAGATAAGTTTAAGCGGACGTCCAGGTAGAATTGAGTCTTGGCACACACCCTGCTGTTGACTTTGTTTAGATCGTCTCTGGTATTTAAAAGGTGGTGACGTCTTTCCAAGGCCGCAGACAGTGCGTTGATTTTTTGCAGGGTGCGTTGAGTTTATGCAAAGCATATAACTGAAAAGTCGGCGGATTTTGAACAGGATTACTCCCGAGGGTCTTAAAAAATCAGGAACAAAAATTTGTAAGATAAGTAGAACTTTTTCATATATTTCTATGACATTATTGCGGCCATCCTAGGTTTGAGACCCTGTAGTGACTCGCCGCACCGCTTGCGTCATGCGGTTACCTAGAATTAACGTTCGACGGATCTCTTTCATACTGGCTCGCTTCGGCCTTATCCAGTAAACAATACACTAAACAGTTAAGACTGAGTAGGGCTGAAAGTTGAAAAGCTTAGACTTGGTGGTTTTGAAATACTTGTTGCTGCACTACCCCGCCCCACGTCTGAAATTATAAGTTATTATGTATATGCAACACACTAAACATGCTACGCTATAAAGGGTCGTTGGTTCGATCACCACTCATGTAGCCTCAACCAAAAACGAAACGCATACACCGTAAAATTTACATTACGTTCTTCGCAAATTGTTAACACAAAATTTACGTCCTCATTCTTATTTCCGAATTTTATTGAAATTCCGATAAAGTATAGATTAAACAATGTGTTTGCATTATTTGAGGCATTTTGTGGAATCTACTTATAAGCTTGGGCAAGTAGCTTATGAGTAGTCTCATATGCTCTTTGCTTGGGCCGTACAATGGGTAATAAACCGTCCACAATGTTAGATTTATCTCCAGTATGCAATGACAAAGTGGATAGTGGAAAGAATCTGAGCATAGTAGACTACATTTCCGCAAACTGATTACTTTGAATAGAATAATTACAAATTTTCGTATTATGCAAACATGAGACGGACATATGATGCAAACATGAGAGTGACAAAATGAATAGTGTTTTGTCCCTTGCAACATCGTGAGAGCAGCTAAATTCAATAATATTTTTAAGTCGGTCTTGACAACCACCATGCAATGATATACACTGAAACCAAGTTATAAGAGGCCACCTCATATTTTGTCTTCTAGTTCAGAAAGTAAAATACGATCAATTAAAATTCATGATCATATGAATAAACCAATGTCTAACAGTGGCTCTGTGAGTTTCTGCATTCCAAAATGCGTGATACTTCTCACACAGACGAAGCATGTGTAAAGGTACCCTATTTCGAAAAGTCACACTTTATTAACATCAAATTAAATGTCATATTATGACGTTGTGTTTTTACATTTTAATTTATTTGAAAGTGCTACTGACTGTCATGATGCAAGATAAAATTAAGTCAAAAGTGTTGCTGCAATAAGAATCTTCGTTTCTGTTTTGCACATGCAAGAAGACAACAACCTGAATAACAGGAATTCAGCTTTTGTATGCACTTTGCATACCAACTTTGTTCTTCTCCAGTTGCGTTATTATCAGCAGCACGGCATTGAAATTTTCAGCGATTATTTAGGTCAAATACTAGACTCTGATAAACTTTGAAATTTAAAAAAATCGTCCATAAATTTTGTTATTTTGTTCGTTAAAAATTGGCATTGAAACCGGAAGTGTGCGGCAGCCTTGACATGTTGGTCCTCGAAAATGGTCAAAAACAGTTCAGTCGAATTATATCTCTCATTTCCAGGCCTCATCAAGTGAATTTAACAGGGGTCAACATGTTTAAGAGGAACATTTATGAATTTTTCAAAAAATCTCAAAATTGGCGATTTTTAAAAATGCATAAAAATTCTACCAGTAGAGAAAATTCGAATGTTTGATGTTTTTCCGAGCCGTAACGACCCCTTTGATGACACCCGTTCCTAATTTCAATAAATGGTGTGCTGTATCCAATTTTTTATTTAAAAACATTGATTTTTGCATTTTTACTCCAAAAACGCTTTTATTAAAAGAAAATTATTTCTTAACACTTTGGAACTTTACTTACTTGAAAGACACGTCTTTTGGCAAAAAATTGTGCAATTTTGAACTTGGCTTAGAAACAAAAAATGAGTTTGAAAAGTGGCCTCTTTATAACTTGGTTTCAGTGTAAAAATGTTAAACTCAGCAGCCATACTACACACTGGTCTGTCTTTTCATACTCCCCGGGGACAACGAGCTTTTCTGTGCAGTCATGAAACGAGCTCGCAACGCATAGACAACGAGTAAATTGCCTATTTTAGCGGGGTTTATTAGACTTTATTATTATTATATATATTTATTATATGCTTCTGATTCTGTTTATCTTCATGCAACATGCCGGTTATGGACAGATGGAACCGTTATCGTGCATTTTGCTTAGATATGTGCTTTCTACAGGAAACCCCATATCATTATTAAAGTACAACGTAAACTCCTCTGACTGGCGCTTGCATATTTGGTAAAATCTGGTAAAACTATACCATTTACTCTATTGACTGATAGATAGGTGCAGTCAATGCAGAAATTGAACATGTATTTCCAACCTTAAAGATTTACTTTGTTGTTATGTTGTCCATGCGTTGCGAACTAGTTTTCTGTACGAGGGAAAAGCTTGTTGCCCTACGAAAAGACAGACCAGTGTGATACTTTGTTAATCGTTCAGCGTGATGAATGTTATGATTCGGCACAAAGCAGAAAGTTGGGTGGGAATATGGGGCCCGCCCACTGGGGCCTAGGAGAAACGGATGGGCTGCTTGTGCCTCCATGCAAAGCTTCTAATCTACTGACCAGCCATCTGATTACTGGTTAACCGCTCATGGCTGAGCCTGCCCAGGAAAAGTGGTTTAGTCACACCATCCACACATATAAGCCTTGTTTATATATTGGCTTAGTTTGGTGGTTATGAGGTGTGATCAGAAAGTTCTAAGCCTCAAGTGCTTGTGATTATCAGGGAATGACTTTTCAATATAATCACCCTTCAAGGCAATGCACTTAGTCCATCTCTGTTCGAGCTTGCTTATCCCTTCCAAATAGAAGTCCTTTTCCTGGTCCTCCAAATACTCGTTCACTGCCGTTATGACGCCTTCATCGCTTCCAAACTGTGTTCCACAAAGGTTGGATTTAAATTTTGGTAACAGATAGAAGTCAGAAGGGGCCATATCAGGAGAATATGGGGGATGCGGAAGGACGTCGAATCCGCATTCAGTCGCAGCAGTCATGGCAACTTGCGTTGTGTGAGCAGGCGCATTGTCCTGCAAGAGCAGAACGCCTCAAATGACTTTCTTGTAATTTCCTGGCGCAATCAAGCGTGACCAAATGCTTTTCAAATAGAATGACTAAAAGGAACAATGATTTTCTCATGGAATGCTTTGAAGTGAATCAGGCTTAGAACTTTCTAATTATGAAGCACGTTTTGAGTGCCATGACATCCTAATGTTGGGTAAAAGTCCCATAAAATGGAGGCAACGTCCCGACATGACCATTGCTGTTGACTGGGACGTAAAGCATCAATTCAAACAAACAAAGTTTTCAAATTTTAACGTCGATCGAGCCGAGCCCGTTACATTCATCAAAACGTCTCGCTTATTCAACAACGATTTAAGTGACGAACAATTCTTCGTGTAAGGGAAGTCGATTCTAGTATAATAGAGTATTGTCCGTTGTAACATGAGTGCGCACTTTATCTGCACGCTGGAAACCCGGCAAACGCGGTGTGAACGTGAAAATCTCTCTTTAACAAAGGGAGCTCAATCGATACGTCATGAGCTTGCTTATTCATAAGTTATCTCACTTGCACGCAGATGACCAAAAAGAAAAAGAAACTACCTGTTTTGCAATGACTTTAAGCGTCCCAGTAAACATTTTTCGGTCATATCGGCATGCATTTAAACTAGTACTTTGGAGAGCTTGTAAATATGTATGTAGTCCAAAGAGTATATAGCTGAAATGAAGGCCCTTCTGAACCCAAGACCTCTCTATTCTGCCACTAGACCACCATGCCGCTCCCCATGTCGGTTCTGTAACTTCACGCCTGCAGTTTTATGTATTTAGTAAATACGTGTAGCATCAAATAGGAAATAATGTACATGTATTTTAAAAATCAATCACACGCACGCGCGCATAAACACAGAGAGAGAGAGAGAGAGAGAGAGAGAGAGAGAGAGAGAGAGAGAGAGAGAGAGAGAGAGAGAGAGAGAGAGAGAGAGAGAGAGAGAGAGAGAGAGAGAGAGAGAGGGAGAGAGTTCAAAGTAGATATTTCAAAGTCTTGAAAGAAACAAAAGATTTATTCGAAAATATTATAAGATGATCTCTTCTGACTTAACACCTATAGAACTATATATCACTTGACTTTCATTAAATTTCTGTTAAGTCTGTACATGTTTAAGTCTGAACATATACATTTCTCAGGGAAACGTAAATCGAGACAGATCTACATGTATATCTTACCTATTTGTACCAGTAGGTGATGTTCATTTTGCTGATAAGTGTCTGACCTTCATATTTACGATAAAGGACGAGATCTGACAAACAACTTTTTTCAATACGAATAACAAACAGCCTTTTAACAGCTGGAGATTAATAGAATTTTAAGCTGTTTATGATATTGAATATAAAAACTTGTTTGTGAGTCACGGTAGAGTAACTTTTACAACCGATTTAAGTTGTTTACGCGCAAAAGTGAAGGTCTCTCACGTAGTATGCTCCTTGACCCGTGACGATTTTCCCATGACGTCATCCTAATTAATTGGATCTAATTGGTAAAATATACGTTCATAGATGCATTTAGAATCTGAAATATGTTTTTGAAACCTTTCTTTTGCACCTGTCTTTGATACTGACAGTCGTTTATCTGTATTGAACGCAGGAATACAGAAGAAAGCTTTAAAATAAGTCGGTAAAATTCCATGCATACAGTTGGCACATTAACAAAAAGGCGGAGCTCAAAAATCATCTGACCAATTTCATCAATGAAAGTCTCCGCCTCTTTACTATTTTTAGAATCCAATATTCTTGCGCATACTTAAACTATGGTGACGTCGATATTCATTCATAAAATCTCAGGATAGCGTGGTGCGCAGTTGCGTGAGAATAAAACTGATAGACATTATATCTTTGTAGGCAATATTATTCTTTGATCTCAGGCGGACTTGAACTTCTTGTTACAGAGGATTACCGAACAATATTTAGTTGTTACTGGAATGGCCGATACTTGTTATATGAATCTCGACAGTGAAGTTTTCGATGATCAAATCGTTCCCGACACTGACGACTGTTTCTTGCCTCCGACCGAGGCGCCCCTGCCCTCAGGCAGCTGGAACCCAAATGTAAGTGTACTAGACATTTGTTTTATTTTTCTTAAATTAATTTCAGTTAATGAAAATATCTTAAAATCTGTTCAAATTTAAAGTTTAAAAAGTCATATGATTCTGAGTTGACATTTAATTACTGAGTCATGTTCTCATTTTCATGACAGTGTATTTCATTAATAAACCTGTTCAACTCTCCAGCTGTCCAAATCTGGGCCCAAATCTGTATAATATATTAAAAGGGTTTCTATTTACCAACGACATAAATTGAGTTTAAACATGCCTTAAGCTTGTTTACTCTGCTTCAGCGCTTGGTTTTCTCTTTCACTCATTCTCAGGCGTTCTAACCTGAATGTTTTGTTGTCAATATATTCTATTTCACCCGAATATGTTTGAGAACCTGACAATCTGATAGTATTCGAGATGTATTTCAAACTTGAACATTTACTCTCCTGACTTTCGCATTTCATTGATAAAACGACAACCGGACACCATCTTGAATTCTTTAGCGCTAAGCGAAAATAGGTCACCCCAATCTGTTCCGAATTATGTCCTGAATTAACGATTTGAGTGGGTTCTTCGGCTTCTTTCAATTCGTACATCACCTCTATAAAGGGAAAATATACAATATATGATTATTTGTATATTTTTAACCGATTTCGAAGATATACGTGGCAATAAAATGGTGTAATAATCGGTACGAAAAATTATCAATGGCGAAATCTTCACTTCAATTTGATTGGTTAGATTCAAGTCATTTCG
This sequence comes from Rugalucina vietnamica, assembly GCA_964017185.1. Classification (NCBI taxonomy): domain Eukaryota; kingdom Metazoa; phylum Mollusca; class Bivalvia; order Lucinida; family Lucinidae; genus Rugalucina; species Rugalucina vietnamica. Next base: position 80,326,510 of record OZ024869.1, on the reverse strand, counting down.
TACCCTCTGAACCCACCGCCATTAAAGATATGAATGAAAAATCTGCGCACTAAACTATTTTTCTGTGTAGGCGTCATTCATGTTGTGAAATCGATACGCGGTGCAAAACAAGTCCATTACGATACTTAAGATCTCCGTGGAGTCGGTGTTTAATGTAAATAGACGATTCAAGAGATAACTATTTGATTAAATGATTAAGTTGTCATGATTTCCTCTTTATAATATTGCCTAATTGCCGTTGAACCGAAGGACGTGTTATAACGTTGGTTCACTTTTTTATTTGCACCCTTGCTGCCATATCCTGTATCTACTCAATTTAACCATAGGTCATGGACCAAGAGTGGTGCGAATGTTGCGAAGATAATTCAGTTCGCAAGCTCTCTGTGAGTCCCATCACACTTTCAAAATGTTTTCCGTTTGACGCATTTTAATGGGCGAAAGAAGACCCCAGGACACGGTAGTCATTAGCTTATAAATTTTATTTTAATTTGTGTTTTGCAAATATATTAATTTAAATATGTTTTCCGAGTAGAGAAGATCACACCATAATAGCAATACAAATAAAATGAATTTTCAAACATATTTGGACATAAACGCGACTAAGCAATTTCAAGATGGATTTCAAAATGGTTCCGGTTCCCGTTTAAATGTACTTAATCTGTTTCTTCTGTCGTTTTGTTTCACTGTTTAGTTACACCGTGCGCTTGTTTTCACGTTTTTGTTTGTCCATTCCAGATAAAGGGCGGCGACCTAGACAGGTACCTTGCTACACTCGACTTTTTCGATGGCGGGAAGAAGACACGACGAGAGAGCGCCTCTGTGGTGGACGAGTTCTTCAGCGACTCGAAGGACACGCCGCAACTCCAGGCCGCCAAACAGATGATTGCTGCCGGTCTCGCTAGAAGCAACGATCTGTCGCTACTAAAGACCGGGCTGTTGAACGCAACCCGGCAACAGATGGTCAGGCAAGCGGTCGAGAATTCTAGGAGGGAGAGCTCATCATTAGTTGATGATTACTTCGCAGATTCCGTAGTACCTAGAACGTCGGAAAACAGGCTTCAGGTTCCAGGGCTTCAACCTACGAAGCTGAACAATGGCTTTGACATGGAGGCGACATTCGTTAACTACGACAATGGTATGGTTCCGCGCGCAGAGAGTGGCCTTGTTCGTGGTCATCAGAGAAATGTTTCTGATTCAATGTGGGAGGACTTGAGAGCGAGTATAAACATTGCGGAAGAGGACAATGATCATGACAGCGATATCGAAATGGATGATACTGTTCCAACAATTAAGATTGAGGACACTGACGACAAGCCGTCATGTATATTCCAGAGCTCGAAATTCGACAACGTACATGTGAAACAAGAAAATCCAGCGAGCTGTATGTTGGATGACACGATTGTATCATCCAGCTCGGATTTCATCAATCGACCAAAGTCACTGTCGATTCCAGTTCCTCAGTCAGTGATGATGCCGACTTCAGCGTCGCCTCTGGTCCAGTACGTGTCGACCTTCAGTTCAGGAGGGGTGGTCAAGAGTTTGAATCCTTTGAGAACTCCGTATTCGTCAGCATCGACACCTCCGCAGTCAGTCCCCGTCATGATGCCTCCTACCCCGCCAAGCTCTCAGCCCGGGAGTCCTAGTCAGGATGTCCAGCAGATTCGCCGGACACCACCTCCGCCATACCCGGGAATCCTGCCGGGAAGGATGTCGATCACGGGTTCTATGATCAATCTAAACCCACTTCTCGCCATCCCGACTCCATCGTCGACTCCCCGAGGGCACCTAACTAAGAAGCCACAGAAGACTCATCCAGGGTGTTCTACCATCAAATACAACAGGAAGAACAATCCGGACCTTGAGAAAAGACGGATCCACTTCTGTGACTTCCCTGGTAGGTTTACTTTTTATCAAATTTTCTCGTATTTGCCATATTTCTTATTAAACATTTTAAGCGCACAATTTCGCAATTATATTGACTAAAAGAATAAGTAAACAAAATAACTGATATGAGATAATTATGACTATCTGTTTGACCGGCAAAGAACTTGATTTTATGCTAGATTGTGATCAGTGGCATATGGTTATCATTAGAACTAGATTGAATACAAGGGAAAAGATAAACATCTTTGGCAAAACAATCTAGATAAGACGTCAAGGCAGTTCAGCGACCTATAAACTTTCTATTGCAATCATTTTTCTTACGTCATATTTGGATCGAATTGAAAAGAAATAACATTGCAACAACTTTATCACACAGAAATGTACATGTAAACTAGCCTCTAATGTCAATGTCCCCATCTTCTACTTCAGGTTGCAGAAAAGCTTACACAAAGAGTTCTCATCTCAAGGCGCATCAAAGGATCCATACTGGTAGGTAGTCCAGATCTAGATTATCTCTGCTGAATTAAAAAAAAAAAGTTGCAAAACTTTATTTTATTTAACGCACATTTAAATGACTTCTAACTTGCGAAGATGAAAATGGTCGCCAGCTTTATATTTCAAAAGAAAAGGGTAAACAACAGCATTAAATCTAGAATTCACATGATTTTGTTTTTTCGTTACCTGAAGAATCATAAATTTATGTTTTGTTCCCTTTCTATTTGCAGGTGAGAAGCCATACCGCTGTCATTTCCAGAACTGTCTATGGCGGTTCGCGCGCTCTGACGAACTAACACGTCACATCCGGAAACACACGGGAGCCAAGCCTTTCAAATGTAAGGTTTGTGACCGATCTTTTGCCCGGTCTGATCATCTCGCGCTTCACATGAAACGTCACGAGCCAAAGGGCGGGAACAAGTGACTGTCTAATGGAGAAGTGAGAGGCGAAGTTGATCTATTTTTGGATTTTGGCGCGCGAGCTGGAGCCGCCATTGGTGATTTGGGTTTAGACGCACAAGTTGGAAACGTCGGTGTTGTAAATGACTGGTTTACGTGTGAACCTCGCCAGGAGGTTGAACATTTCCGTCGTTGTGGAACTGTGAATCAGTCCGAAAAGAAGTCCCGGCAAAGTGTGACGTCATCGTGTTTCGTGAGTTTCCCGGTAAATACAAAAGACTGCGAAGAAAGTTTATCGAAACGCTTGACATTTGTGGACGCTGTTACGTGATTTAACGTTACAGGTGGAACGTTAGAACTTGTGTGACGTCAGATTCTTCAAGACGTCTTTGCATAATAGAGACAAGACGAAGGGCGTTGTTTTAGGGAGACTGGTGTAGTTGGAAATCATTTTCAATCGAAAAACGAACTGAGGGGTTTTGAGATGGTATACCTGTTCGATAGTTTAGCAGTTGTTGAACATTTATTTTACCGTTGTTTTGTTGTTGAAAGTTGTGAATTGCCTATTGAAACTATATCATAGTAGTGCTTTTATTTCACGAAATGTGCTTTAAGTTTCTTTTTTTTTCCACATTGAACTTAGATGTTTAAATTAAATCAAATTCTAGTCAAATTTATACTGTAAACATTCATAAAAAAATCAACAATCCTGATGTTCAGAATATAAATCATCAGCATCTTTCATTTTTAAAGTGAAAGTGCCTGCAAATTGCGTTAAGACCGTTGCCAATAAAATAAAGAAATATTCGTCAAAACTGCAAACTTTTTGAGAAGAGATTGCGAAAAAGCAGATAAAATGTACATCTGCGTTTTTGAACTTTCTTGGTATTTCATAAGACATTTGGATTTTACTAACATATCATAAATTTCATAGCACTAAGTTCTACGCAATTGTCATTTCTATATTTCTACATATTCCTGCTATTTGAAGTTTGCTCAGTTTCTTTTTGCAAATTCATTATTTGATTCAAGGCTTCAGATTGACAAATGCTTTGGTTCTGAGCGACTTGGCCTGTAATTCTCCTCACTTTTGAACGCTCATTGTTGGCAATCAAAGTACTGAAAGTACCACAATTGAAAACGATGCAAATGGCGCGTTTATATCAAGCAAAATGGTGTACTTGTCTGACATACTACGAGAAAACTACATCGCACGGTCTAGCTACTGTAGAACACCACTGGATTCTGAATACAGCAAATAGATGAGCATGTAAGGGTCCATTCCATTTAAGTATTCAATTACTTGATCCTAAAACTGAAATTTGACCCTTGTCAAGACTGATTATGAATGTTGTTATAGTTAAGCTTCTGTTCTATGACCAACCCAGCGGGCACATGACGTCATAATGGCGTCATATCAACGTCGATGCGACGTCATGACGTCGCATCGACGTCGATATGACGTCATTCTGACGTTATGTGCCTGCTGGGCAATATTTTTGGACAGTCTGAAGCCTTGATAATAACATGTTGGATAATGTTTGTTATCATTTCCATTACATCATTTTTCAGATTGATGTTGGTTTTGTTTTAAGAATTCCAGTAGTTAAACGGGTTTCTGTCTTCTAGTTTCGTGTTTAAAGTTTAAATTGGTGTTGTTGGTGATTTGATAAAGTTGCTTTAATTTATTCCTTAGGCCGGCATATTCAGTTGAATTTGTTGTGTACTTGTTAAAATAGAATTCAAGTATTAGAAACTAGCTAACAACAACAAAAAATGTATGAAATGTATTCTCAATAGACCAGGAATGGCATTGAGTATTTTGAGCAAACTTTTGCAGTCAAGAGATCCTGCCAAGTTCACTATTTATGACCGGCCTATTGTGTCAGTTTTTGCACGCTCTCAGGAACCTCAACCAAAATTTATAACACTCATTTGTGTGTCATCTTAAATCAACAGAACACTTAAAGAGCATATTTCATGATTTTACCACCATTTCACGGAAATGTAGCAAAATGTATTTGCTTTGGTATTGATCCAACTATTTTGCCATTTAGTGTATCCACTGAGGAAATATCTTTAAGCTTTAGGTTACAGTGTACACTGACAAAATCGTTTCTTCAAGAGTCATATATTCCTCTTTGATGCTCTACTTTTAATGTAATTTAAAACGAAATCATACTTCATTTCATATTGCTCTCTATTTTTCTTGCCAGTCATTTTCTCTGGCATAAAATGACCTAAAATAAGAGAACAATGCTGTTTCTTGAACTGTTTCTGTTATACACAGAATGACAGTTTGAGCAAACTTGATACATGCATGCTAAAACTGTAAGGCAAACATATATTTCTTCTATCTTTACTCGCTTGACTCGCCTTATATTGTCAACACCCCTCAGACTTTCATAAAATGATTAATTGATTGATTGGTGATTTAAGAAACACAACTACTACGTGGCAGTCGGAAGCGTGGTTAAAACATATTTCATGGCATGTTTTTGAATTTGATAATATAATACACAATGCATGTGTATCACTAAATATTTGCTACCATTAGGCTATAGCAGTTAAGGAGTTTACAAAGAAGTATCATCGATCCCGATTGCCACGTACTTGATGTGAGAAATAAATCTGATTGTTAAGTCAGTCTCTTGGCGGGCTTGTTGTGATATTAAAGTCTAGACTATGTTACAGAATTACAGATTCAAACTTGTTTTATATATTTTCTATTTGTAATACGCTTGTCATATTGTTGCTATTAAATAAAAAATAAGAAAAAAATATTGTGAAAATAAAAGAATATTTTTCGTATATCTGTGTTATCTTCGCTATAATTGAACCAGCTGTAACAAGCAATGTCAGGTGAGGAACATTATCAATCATAACAATTGAGTATTTTGAGCAAACTTTTGCAGTCAAGAGATACTGCAAAGTTCACTATTTATGACCGGCCTATTGTGTCAGTTTTTGCACGCTCTCAGGAACCTCAACCAAAATTTATAACACTCATTTGTGCGTACATCTTAAATCAACAGAACACTTAAAGAGCATATTTCATGATTTTTCCTGAAATAAAACAGACAAAAATGAAACAATCAAAACAAAATAGATACAAAGTGTCCTTTCGCTTATGCCAAGTGCCAGCGATGAGCGTCTCTTTCCAAAAATCTATATAATGAAGTGGAATGTGCAATTTATGGCCCTAGTTTTCAGCAGTACATGACATTTGTTTCTAGAAGATGTCTATAGGTCAGTTAGTCCCAAGTTTCCCATATGTGGGTTTGAAGGTTAACACCTTGGGTAAAAGCCAAACAAACACTCGCTCCCTGGAGTTTGTTTCAATCTTTAACGGAAGACTCCAACTCAGATCAGCAAATACTTTTGTATATACTATCAGATATTTCGACGGCCCTCTTGGTGGCGATCTTGGATAATTGAACCCGCCTACATGTACATACATAAATTTGATATGCTATCGTAGTGAAAGTTTGCGGACTAGAGTCGTGCAATAAGACATGTAGATTTTTTCTTATTTGAGCCGCCGCATGGGAAAACCAACAATCTGCATAGGCGAAAACAAAGGCGCAGATCAGCTTCGCACTAACTGCGAAGCTGATCACTAACTGCGAAGCTGATCAGCGCCTTTGTTTTCGCTACTCGGATAGTACAGTTCCTCTTCTACTAAATCCGAAATTTCAAGCTTCTAGCTCTTTTCTGTGACTGTACAGGTCGGTTTGTGTCGGACCTGTTCGGAAACCACATTGTTGGTTTTCCTACGAGGCGGCTCATTTCTAGGCGCTTCCGCAACAATTCACGATCGTCTTTGCTGTGCAATTTGAATTATCCAAGATAGCTTACAAGAAGGCCGCCGAAATATTAGAATCTGTATATAAAAGCTATAATGTTGAAGGCCATTTATTACCGATGACAACTGGCTCTGTAACGCTGTTTACGACACATCATTGAATTGATGTTTGTGTGTGATACACAGATTGCATCAGAAAACCAACAGTTTGTATGTGCGAAAACAAAAGCGCAGGTCAGCAGTAACTGCGAAGCTGATCAATTCCTATTCTTTTTAAACCCAAAAATGTCCAGAATCTAGCCGTATTCTGTGCTTGTACAGCTCGGTGTGTGTCGGGCCCGTTCGGAAACCACATTTTTGTTTTCTCATGATGCGGCTCATTTGTTGGTGTAAGCTGACTAAACGCTTTAAACAAATACATCTCTTGACTGTTCACCGGATATATTCAGTAAATTCCTACGTGTTATCATAACATCGAGGGAAATACCCATATTATGATTACATCAGACTACAAACGGGCCACACGCAATATATTAATGGCTAATTCGAATGCATGACAAGGCACACGAAGGTTAGCATAGAACCTGTGCTAACAAGGTCAACCGCAAACCACAATTTTGTTCCATCTAACTTTTGTGTTACACACAGATCGAATATATGTACGTGTTGGAAGGCATGTATAACTGTGTTGTTTACTAAAATTCTCACGGATCTTTGAACAGTTGTATATAAACATTAGTCACAAGACATGACAGCTATCTGGGGTCACCCATAAATGTATAATTTATGGTACTTAAAAGACTTTTCGACTATCTTCGTAATGTTGTTGTAAGACAATTCAAAAACATCTATTAATAAAACCATCTCTCAGACAAACGACAAACACGACATTAAAAAACTGACTCTTCAACAAACAGATGACGCGAACGGGTATTTTATATAAATAACCCAAGTATCACAAAACTCCTCTCAAGCAACCATCATGATATGTCACGTATGTACCAATATGTCGGGAAAAAAAAAAAAAAAAAAAAAAAAAAAAAAAAAAAAAAAAACGAAATTTGAAAAATCGGTAATATTTTAACAATAAACAATTAAGCGCAAAATTTCGGGACCGTCAAATGTCTTCGAAAAATCCGGTTGTTTCGAAAATTCATATGGTCGCATATGGTCTTGAAAAGTGACATATGTACCGCATTTATACATGTAACTACTGAAGGTTGTAATCAGAGAAGCGACGTGGCTCATCGGTCAGTGGAAGAAAGCTTTTGCCGGAATTCTGGTTTGTAGAAACGTTGAATACGTCTCTTGGCGCTATTTGAACGAGAAATGCGTATATTTCAATGAAGATGAATCATTTTTCTATTAAATGACTAGATGAAAAGGTTGTTGACTAAAATTTTTCAAACGAAGTGCCTCTGGTAAAATTAATAAAATTTTATTTCAAATTTATAGTTGTATGGCTACGAGCAAATGCTCACTTGATAAGCGGAGTTAAGGATTTGTTTCATATTTTATGTATTTATCTTAGTAAAATCTGTAAATGAGCAAACTGTTTCGTAGTTTATTAATTTAATAAACAACAAAAACCTAAAGCATGCTCAAAGTCATATTAATGAGCCGCCTCATAGGAAAACCAACAATCTGCATATGCGAAAACAAAGACACAGATCAGCTTCGCGGTGACCGCGAAGCTGATCAGCGTCTTTGTTTTCGCTACTCGGATAGTACAATTCCTCTTCTACTTAAATCCGAAATTTCAAGCTTCTAGTTCTTTCCTGTGCTTGTACAGGCTGGTTTGTGTCAGACCTGTTCGGAAACCACATTGTTGTTTTTTCCACGAGGTGGCTCAGTTTATGTGAGATTCATCTACAGTCATCCGATTTTAAGTATGATTAAATTCTATCATATTTTGTTTTGATTTAGTTTAAAAAAATATAAATACGAGACGAAATTCGGAATGAAATTAAAAAATGTTTCGGCACACAATGCTGTGTGTAGTTTTAAGCTGTGATTGATAAAACAACTCACATTTTAACCGAGGCCGATTAGGGTCTTGCCTACACAGGGTTGTCTGAGACCCCAAAACATATTTCATTACGAAAACAAGCCCATGTATTACATACATAAATTTCTACAGCTGCAAAACATCAAACTTTTCATTTGATAATTTTGATAAATCTATTATTTATACTCAGGATCAATGAGGAGGCGGTTCTAGGTTCTAACGAGTACCCACAATCTATGTTTTGGGTCAAAAATAAGAAAAATAGGTATACCCCTGTAAACCCCAGTTTAAATAAAAATGGGATATGAAGGGGTGTACATTTCGCAGACATGTAATTCTGATGGCATACACCTTTGCTGCCGGAGAAGTACATTATACATGTAAAACACTGATTTTCTTGACAGGCACACGGACCTGGCACGTGGACATGTCGAATACAGGCGCATGCTCATGACACATATTACGCAAATGGTACAGTTCTTGTGCGTATATTTTAACATATGTTTTTGAAACGAAACATTCATTTCTGACACCCTCAGATTTTTTGTAGTTACGAAACAGTTTTAAGAAATCAGTCAGCAGAGATACACAGATGCATGAATGCAGATCGGCGAATTACCGTCGTACACTTGTCCCAACGGTTTTAAATGAAATGACACCATTAACTTTAATGTCAGGTGGTCACCCGGCTGTTCGAATCAGGTCAAATTTAATACCGAAAATCATATGATCCGTTCGTGAGAAAAGTCACAAAAGGCGCACTGAAAACACCATAAAAAGGGGAAAAAACAATCAGTAGACATGGTATACTCATTTCAGTCTTCGGGGTTCAAAGGCAACACGAATGATTTTTTTTTATGAAAGTTTTTAGTTATAAACTGCTGTAATGTCTTTCACAAGGTTTAGAATATTTATTTAGCGCTAGAACCTGAAGTGTACATGCGTTAACGTCACCAATTTTGCGATGAGACAGCTGGCTTACTGTGTACAACCACAGAAGAAGGTTATAGTGGCCAAATAATGCCATCACCTGGTCTATGGAGTGCATAATTTGATTGTACCCTCAGCGGCACCTGTCTAGTGCGGTGGAATCTGCATGAAGAAATGTTGATTGTTTCCATAAACAAGCGCTGATCATACTGACTACGAACGCGGCTACCACTGACTTGGAGCTGGCCTCTATCAACAAAAAAGATGGACACATTATGAAAACACGCCCATGCAATATTCAGGAGTTTTAAAGTTGTAAAAAAAAACGAAAATTTTCAGTAGAATGCCGAGGCGGTTCTAACGAGTACCCACAATCTATGTTTTGGAGCAAAAATAAGAAAAATAGGTATACCCCTGCATACCCTAGTTTTTCTATATAAAAGTGGGGTTTGGGGGGGTATACATTTCACGGACATGTTTTCCTGATGAAGATCGTGGTATTGCCTGCGACTTAGTTGTGCCTTCCAATTTTCAAACTAATCTGCGTTCGTGCATTGCAAGTACATGTTAGCAATAAATCTCTTGCTTAAAGTACGTCCAAACGACACGAAATTCATCTTTTGTCACACGACTATGCTCTTCTTAGTAAATGAAAATATTTACCATTTTATGAGGTTCAGACAAATTGACAATACATGAATTGATATGATGTAAGATTGGTTTTATTATTTTTTTGTCTGCTGTTTTCGGGAATGACAATTCCATTCATCACCAGCAATGGGAATAAAAGCATGTGATACGTAATCGAAAAACTGCTGTTGATGTATATAGTTCGTATACACTGTAGTTTTTACGAGCGCCGCAATAGGTAAATTTTTTTGCGACGAGTCGCAATGCAATCTTACGGTTAGTGTCTGATTTTGAAGATCTGTGTGCAATTTCACGCAACTAGATTTGTTTTAGTTTTACTTATGTACAACGTCACAATGCCATGTTTGAATGATTACGTCAAGTGTTATTAGGTTGGTTGATTTCAAGTTAGATCTCAGCTTAAAAAACTCAAGAACCCACGACTCCTGGTTTACATTGCGAATTACATAGCCTCTACACCAAGGAGGCCTCTTTACTTCTACGACAACGGTAGCCGGCGATCAATCGCAAATGTATGTATCAAATCGTCTGTAAAATAGCGTTTTACTATTACCGCCGAACTAACCTATAAAGCTTCTGATTCATTCATGTCAGGAACTAAGTCTATGAATATTTATTGTATCAGAGGCCAGCCAACAACGTAACATGTATCCACGCCTGGGAAACGGTCAATTTGTACACCGCCGGTGCTCCATTGTAAGTGAAGTTGACGGTTTCCGGTGCCGGAGTTGACCGACGTAAATAGTGGGAATTTTACTGGGACAACCAGTTCAAGGTAAAATATTTTCCTTATTCTAAATCCATTCAAAAATCGGAGAATGTCAGATGATGCGCCTGTGATTGGGGATTTTACAGGAACTCGTATTACATGAAAACTTTATAAAGTATGTAGTAATAAGTTTTCGCGTTTGAAATACTGGGTTATTTAGTGAATGTATATGTCTAAAAATGCCAGAATTACGCCGTGTACACATTCCACGTGCGGTGTTAAAAATAAACCACCAAGTTTAGAGTACACATTAGTGGTTTAAGGTATTGTGTGTAAAAAATAACCTTTGGTTACAAGAAATTGGAACCAAAATTATACAAGCGTACCAATTGACGACTGGAGTGCAATTTAACTAATGCATTTGCAATGCTATCATGATAAATTAGAATAAGAACCGTGATATCACTACTTTGATGCATGATGTTTTCCTTGAGGACACAATCCCTTTAGGAAATAATGTTGCTTCTCTTTTTATACCATTTTCATGCCTGCTTATGCTACACTGTCGCACAGATATAGAAATTGCCGAAAATCATTGTCATATGAACCGTTTATCCAATACTCTGACCCTCACCTTGCCATTACAAGTTACAACACACATCTTAAGCTGTCTTATAAGTATTTCACTTGCAAAAACTTAAATGATTATAATCTTCACGCTTAATTTCTGTGGGTGTGCTAATTGATGATAGGGCGTACAATTTGACCAATACTTACCCAGTGGAGCAACTTGCTGCTAAGCATAGATATAGAAATTATAGATAGTAAAGCTGTTCGACACCCAGTCGGACAGTCCCTTTTGTTTTTGTCTCAATATTTATGGCTTATGTGAACACGAGATTATAGGTACCAGAAACAGCTTAAACTATTCAAGATTGCAGGTGTTATATAACGAATTATTGCTGATGGTTAATATCTCGTGATAGAAATAAGTTCACATGTTATAGGAAAAACTACCAGTAACAGAACTAATTTATCCATCCTGCTTTTGATAACTCATTTGGTAATATTGCATTTTACCGTTCTAATGATAATCACACTGACTGCCAATCTGAACACCGATTCAAGGGTTTTCCCATATAAGCCTTACAACAGCTCCTTGCAGCACAAGTTCTGTCGGCAGGGACAAATTGGTTGAAGCCTGTGACGCCCTTGTTAACTAAAATCTAATCATATACATTTGACTTCCCGAATAGAAGAAAGATGCATATTTATACATGTATTGCCTATCGCACAGGTCATAGACGAAAATTCGCTGATCTGCTCCATCCTGCAAAAAAGAAAAAAAATGAGTATCATATTACAGAACTTACGAGGGAGCGCGAATCGAGAGGTCCTGGATTCAAATCCCACTGGCTTCGGGTTGTTTAAACTTGGTTGGGCCGGGAAGCAGCAAAAAATAGGCCTAATGTAAACAATATTGCCAATAAGGCAGCCTACAGCAACATTTGTAAGTCAGTCCAGGCCAAGCTTAGGGACATGCAAGATTCCTGGCTGCGGAGAAAACAGAATAAATTAAGTCTTTTGCGGACAGAAAGGTCATGAAGAAATTTCATGATGCCTTGAAAAACATTTATGGTCCAAAAAGCTCTGGAGCCACCACATATCTCAGTGCAGATGGAATCACTCTTCTCGCAGATAAAGAAGCTATCTTGAAAAGGTGGACAGAACACTTCTATAGTGTACTGAATCGACCATCAAGCATCAATGAGGATACAATCGACAGACTTCCACAGATAGAGCGCAATGTTCTGTTAGACGAATTTCCAACCGTCATGGAAACAAGAAAAGCTGTTCAACAACTGTCATCTGACAAAGCTCCGGGTGCAGATGCAATTCCTGCCGAGGTTCATAAGGCTGGAGGACTACGCATGGCAGAGAAACTGACAGAATTTTTTTTTTCACTGTATGTGGAGATAGGAGGCTATCCCACAAGAATTTAAGGATGCATCCATAATCCACCTATACAAGCGGAAATAACGGACTAAAAGACATAGCAAACGAAAACATGTTTGCGCGATGACTTTGATTTTGATATAGTAAATTTTCCGTTTTTGGATGGTGACGTTCCTCGTCGTGCTTCTTATGGTGTATACATTTCGCAACTTATTAGGTTTGCTAGAGTCTGCAATCATGTTACAGACTTCAACGCTCGAAATAAATCTTTAACGGCCAAACTTCTCCAACAGGGCTATCGGTATCATAAACTTCGAAAAACCTTTTCTAAATTTTATCGTAGACACTATGAATTGATTTCCAAATATAATGTTGGGTTAAAGACGCTTTTAAGTGAGGGTCTTTCGGAACCAGAATTTTATGGTGACTTGGTTTACAAATTTAAATAACTTATAGGAAGTAATGATTTTTGTTTTCAGTTTAGAAAAATCATAACACGTTACAGACGTATAGGTTATAACTTGAATGTTATGCGACAGTCTGCATGCTTAGTTTTTAACCCAATCACGGTTGATAACTATGCTGCCTTCTTTAATTGCACGCCGGTGGGTCGGGCGTCAGACTCTAAGATGGCCCCGACTTAAAGCTATTCATTTTAGTTGGTTGGGGCCGGAGCTTCTTGTCTGTTGCTTGGCCCACCGGGGTCCAACTGATGTTTTTCTTTAGCTCCGGAGTTAGTAAGTTATTTGGCGCCCAGGGATCTCCATCGTCGGGCAGCTTACTGAATCTGTGAGTCCTGGTTTTTGATTCATCAGGATGTTTATCATGATTTATTTGTTTGTTCTTGATGATTCATTTACTAGTTAGAGATTCACCACGAGGACCGAAGAACTAACTAAGTGTTATGAACCACTGCGGAAGCTTAGGGTGAGGTTACGGCCGTGTAAAATCGATTTAAACCCGCCAGTAACTTTGTGTTACTGATCGTTCCAAGTCGATACTTCTGTGGTGGTTCTTTTTGTTTTATGTCTTGGTGTTTAAAATATTTTTGTGCTGTTGGCGCCTTATGTATGTTTGCATATTTTTAGTTAAGTTAAGGTAACTGAGTGGCCACCTATTGGGAAAATAGCTGCTCATTCGGCTTACGAAATGTTTTCATGGTATAAGTACCTGATTGTTAGTTTGGTTTTTTCCCACCTTGGTTTTTGGAGTGGGAGTCTTTTTCTGATTGCGCCTTTTCCTGATCTTTGCCTACTTGTACTTTCTCACAAGTATAAGAATATATCGTCAAGTCAGGAAGATTTGGTTAAAAACCACAAACATGTATACTAAACGTCCCCCACATGATACATCCACTAAATGCATGAAATTACATTCCAAAATGCACACGATAGAGGTTCCGGCCAACACTTCATACATCTCATATCTTCATTGCTCTCTCTTTATTACAACCATATCACATATATTAGAGATACTGTGCATTCCATATATAAGTCATAGAGCTTTCTGTCTAATCCTGTTTCAACATGCTATTTTTGTAGATGCATATATCATTGTTTCTCTAATAAAACATGTTATTTAAAACAATATGCAAGACTAGAGATTGGATTAAAATTGCAGCTCCATTATTCAATTCTTATTATATCTTTCTGATATTGAGGGCCCTGTCCAAGGGAATGACTGCTTGCGCCTAAAATGTATTTCTGACTGACCGACCACACGATTACTTTTGAACCGCTTAAAAAGCCTGATCCTGTCCATGAAAAGTGGTCAAACCATCCATACATATCCATGCACTCCAATACACTCCATGACCTCGCTCCTCTCCCGTGCCAGCTTAGCATTAGTTCCGTTTAAACTAATGTCGAAAGAAGCTTACAGATGCATTAATAGGGGATAATTGTTAGAATTTTTGGTATATTTTCGTAGAAGTAGCATGATTCTTTTAGTAAACAATGCAATCCCTGCATAATTTCAATGAATTTGCAAAAACAGTCGATTTTCTATTTTATGAACCATAATCTACAGTAGTCTCATCTTATCTATTTATAGACATAATACATATTTCCCATAGAAAACAGGAAGTTTTTTTTATGAATCTAATTTCTTTTAAAACTGGAATATTTATAAATCAAGTCATATGAGTCAAAAAAGATAAAACACAACAGGTTTGTTTTCATTTCTTTGGTGTCTTCTATGATTTTTCATTTTTTAACAAAGAGCTCAATAGAATGCATTTCCGTCGGTATGGGGAGGTCTCACGGAATATCGACGGAAATCATTCCGTCTATGGAATAACTTAATAGAAAAACTTCTGTCGACCTGAGTTCTATTATAGAATAGATGTATGTTACATTGTTGATACATATATTATTAAAAAATCAATTTCCCATTAGTTAAATTTCACACCGATCATCAATTGGTACACTTTTGAAAAAATGACCCATGGTTCACCCATTTTAATTTTCTCTTATTAATTTTCCATGTAAATTACGCACTATTGACTTCTGTTGTAATTCGAGGCTATCAGATCAAACTTGGGATGGCTACATCGGAAAATTGAATCACTTTTTGTCCCATAACACAAGTTTTGACCAGGGTTTCCTAAACCCGAAAAACGATATGTGGATAAATTGTATGTTTTTGTGCATGCGTTTTTGAATGCATGATCTTTATTCATTAGCCCATCGTCTGACATTCTCGGATTTTTAGGTACAGGGAGGAAAGAAAAAAAAACTTACCTCGAACACATTCGGGTACAACATAAACCTTGGATTTGACCCAACAACTCCTACACCGGAAACCGTCAATTTCTCTTTCCATGGAGCACCGGCGGTGTACAAATTGACCGTTTCCCGGGTGTGGTATCTGATCAGTCTCTGTACCCCTTCCAGTACGGTAAGAGAGTCTCGTATGTTCTCTCACGACAGTGACGGCTTACATACGAGATGGCACATTCGAGATGGCATATTCTCGCTGTGCGCCGCGAACACCGCCAAATATGTTGCAAATTTCGCCACGATGCGTCTCATATAATAAGCTCCATTGAGACAAGTAGTTATTGTTATCGCACTATCTACATTTTCTGTAACATAATTAGAGCCTCCGCATCAAAAAAATCAACCTGTATATGCTATTAAAACAAAGCCGCAGATCAGCTGTGCAGTAACTGCACAGCTGAAAAGCGCATTTGTTTTTCTTACTTTTCCTTCTTCCTAAATCCGAAAGTTAAAGCTTCTAGTCATATTTTGTGGATGCACAGGTCGGTTTGTGTTTGACCTGGTCGCAAAGCCCGAAGACTGGTTTTCTTGTGCGGCGGCTCAATTACTATCGATCGCCAGCTTCCTGTGCTATCATGGTGTCGCTATTGATCGTGGCAGCAGACTTTGCGACTCGTTCCGAAACAGCAGTGTTATTGCCGTCTTTTAAATGTCAAAAACGACTTTATCGTGATTAATGCTGCACATGATATACACATGATGCTTGTGATTGTACAAGCAGTTGCAGGACTGTAGCATATGTTGTCCTTGTTTACAATAGCGAAAGATGGCAATGACCCAGTTGATAATAGTCCTCAATGCCATTTGTCCACAGATTGCTCACATGGCTAGGTTTTCTTGTTATGTCCCCCCTCCGAAGGTGTTGGGGGACATATTGTTTTTGGTGTGGATCCCGTCGGCGTCGGCGTCAGCGTCGGCGGCGTCGGCGTCGTCGGCGGCGTAGCTTTTTGTCTGCACAATATCTCCTGAACCACTGGATGGATTTAGACCAAACTGGCACAGAAACTTCATTGGGACAGCCGAATGGAGTGATTAGATTTTGGTGACCTTGACCTAATTTTCAAGGTCACAAAGGTCAATTAACTGTTTGAAAATCCAGGTGTCTCCATTCGTTTCCGCTCTCTAACTTGAGTAGTTTTTGACCGATTTTCTTCAAACTTTGTATATGAGTTGATACCGGCAAGGAGTGGTTTGGGATTGTAGATGGGTAAATTTCGTCAAACAACCTTAGAGTTATGGCCCTTGATTGAGGTTAAAAATTGCATTTTGTTCGTTTCCGCTCTCTAACTTGAGTAGATTTTGACCGATTTTCTTCAAACTTTGCATATGAGTTGATACCAGCAAGGAGTGGTTTGGGATTGTAGATGGGTAAATTTCGTCAAATGACCTTAGAGTTATGGCCCTTGATTGAGGTTAAAAATTGCATTTTTTTCGTTTCCGCTCTCTAACTTGAGTTGTTTTTGACCGATTTTCTTCAAACTTTGCATATGAGTTGATACCAACAAGGAGTGGTTTGTGATTGTAGATGGGTTAAGTTCGTCAAACGACCTCAGAGTTATGGCCCTTGATTGATGTTAAAAATTGCATTTTGTTCGTTTCCGCTCTCTAACTTGAGTAGTTTTTAACCGATTTTTTTCAAACTTTGCATATGAGTTGATACCAGCAAGGAGTGGTTTGGGATTGTAGATGGGTAAATTTCGTCAAATGACCTTAGAGTTATGGCCCTTGATTGAGGTTAAAAATTGCATTTTCTTCGTTTCCGCTCTCTAACTTGAGTAGTTTTTGACCGATTTTCTTCAAACTTTGCATATGAGTTGATACCGACAAGGAGTGGTTAGGGATTGTAGATGGGTAAAGTTCGTCAAACGACCTCAGAGTTATGGCCCTTGATTGATGTTAAAAATTGCATTTTGTTCGTTTCCGCTCTCTAACTTGAGTAGTTTTTGACCGATTTTCTTCAAACTTTGCATATGAATTGATACCAGCAAGGAGTGGTTTGGGATTGTAGATGGGTAAATTTCGTCAAATGACCTTAGAGTTATGGCCCTTGATTGAGGTTAAAAATTGCATTTTTTTCGTTTCCGCTCTCTAACTTGAGTATTTTTTTACCGATTTTCTTCAAACTTTGCATATTACTTGATACCGGCAAGGATTGGTTTGGGATTGTAGATGGGTAAATTTCGTGAAACTTCAAACTTTATAAATATGGAAAGCTGAAACATGTGATATTTTAAAATGTCTGTTGGTATATATTGGTTTTAATTTAAAATGTCTGTTGGTATATATTTTTCAGGGTTATATGTAAAAATTTATAAAATTAAAAGTGGGTTGGGGCAGAGAGGGGGGACATATGTTTTCCTCTGAAAACTCCTTCTAGTTTATTTTGTTACAAGCCTTTGTCTCTTCATCGCGGTTGACTTTGGGTTTCTCTTCTGAAACTTTCTTTATCGTGTCTTTTAAACGAAACATAAAATGTAAATAAATATCACAAATGTGAAATAGAAAAGACTCGAACCCACTTCCTCCCGCACAGCCATACGAGCTCTCTGTCATCTGTTTTAACTTGGTCACGTGGTTTGCAAAGTCAACAACCTATCAGATTCATACCAAACCAATGTTCAAGCTGTGCTCAGACCTACAATGAGTCGATAAATGCCACAAGGGATTTCAGAATTAAAAGTAAACCCGAAACAAATGAAAAGGGATTATAGCAATGCAGCAGATATAACAAGGAGGATGCTTTGTAAAATGGAAGGAAAAGAACATGTACGAAGTGTACAGTGTTTATCACCAGACTAGGAGCTGTCCTGTGACATTAAACACGTCTACCAACTGACTTGGAGCAGCCCTGTGACCACGGACGCGTCTATCGCCGGACTTTGAGTAGTCCTGTGACCACGGGCGCGTATACCACAATACAAGGAGCAGTCCTGTGACAACGGAAGCGTCTACCACAAACAAGGAGCAGTCCTGTGGCAACGGACGCGTCTACCACAAGCCTAGGAGCTGTCATGTGACCATGAACGCATCTACCACAAGACACGGAACAGTCCTGTAACCATGGACGCGTGTACCACAAGACAAGGAGCAGCCCTGTGATCACGGACACGTCTACCACTGGACTTAGGGCAGTCCTGTGACCTTAAACATTTCTACCACTGGACTTGGAGCAGTCCTGTGACCTAAAACACTACCAGACTATGGCGCAGCCCTGTGACCAAGGACGCGTCTACCACTGGGTTTGGAGCTGTTATGTGATCACGGACGCGTCTACCACCAGACTTGGAGCTGTCGTGTGACCTTAAACACGTCCACCACTGGACTTGGAGCAGTCCTGCGACCATGGACATGGGCGCTTGTACCACCAGACGCGTCTACCACCAGACCTGGAGCCGTGTTGTGACCTTAAACACGTCTACCACAAAACTAGGAGCAGTCCTGTGATCAGGAACACGCTACCACCGGGCTTGGAGCTGTCATGTGACCACGAACGCGTGTACCACCGGAATTGGGGCTGCTTTGTGACTATGGACGTGTCTACCACAAGCCTTTGAGCTGTCCTGTAACCATTGACGCGTCTACCACCGAACTAAGAGCTGTCCTGTGACAACGGACGCATCTACCACTGGACTTGGAGCAGTCCTGTGACCTTAAATACGTCTACCACCGGATATGGAGCTGTCCTGTGATCACGGACGCGTCTACAACCAGACCTGGAGCTATCATGTGACCCTAAACACGTCTACCACTGGACTTGGAGCAGTCTTGTGACCATGCCATGGACGCGTGTACCACTAGATTTTGAGCTGTCCTGTGTACCACCAGGCTTGGAACTGCTCGGTGACCACGGACGCATGTACTACCGGAATATGTGACTATGGTTGCTTCTACTACAAACTTTGGAGCTGCCCTGTGACCATTGACGTGTCTACCATCCGACTTGGAGCAGTACTGTGACCAAGGACACGTCTACCACCGCAACTGGAGCTGCCATGTGACAATGGACGCGTGTACCACCGGAATTAGGGCTGTCTTATGACTATGGACGAGTGTACCACCAGGCTTGGAACTGTTCTGTGACCACGGACGCATATACCACCGGAATATGTGACTATGGTCGCGTCTACTACAAGCCTTGATACTGTCCTGTAACCACTGACGCGTCTACCACCGGACTAAGAGCTGTCCTGTGATAACGGACGCGTCTACCACTGGTCTTGGACCTATCCTGTGACCTTAAATACATCTACCACTTTACTTGGAGCTATCCTGTGACCTTAAACACGTCTACCACTGGATTTGGAGCTATCCTGTGACTATAAACACGTCTACCACTGGACTTGGAGCAGTCATGTGACCTTAAACACGTCTACCACTGGATTTGGAGCTATCCTGTGACTATAAACAAGTCTACCTGAATAGTTTAGAATCTGAATAGCTTACTGGTGACACGCCAAATGACATTATTTCTCCTACCACTGGACTTGGAGCTATCCTGTGACTATAAACACGTCTACCACCAGACTTGGAGCTATCCTGTGACCACGAACGCGTCTAACGCCGGATTAGGAACTGAACGCGTCTACCACATGCCTTGGAGCTGTCCTGTGATCACGGACGTGACTACCACTGGACTTTGAGCTGTCATGTGACCACAAAAGCGTCTACCACCGGACTCTGAGCTGTCCTGTGACCAAGGACGCGACTATCACAGGATTTGGAGCTGTTCTGTGACCAAGGACGCGTCTACCACCAGACTTGGAGCAGTAATGTGACTACCACTGGACTTTGAGCTGTCATGTGACCAAAAAAGCGTCTACCACCGGACTCTGAGCTGCCCTGTGACCAAGGACGCGACTATCACAGGATTTGGAGCTGTTCTGTGACCAAGGACGCGTCTACCACCAGACTTGGAGCAGTAATGTGACTACCACTGGACTTTGAGCTGTCATGTGACCAAAAAAGCGTCTACCACCGGACTCTGTGCTGTCCTGTGACCAAGGACGCGACTATCACAGGATTTGGAGCTGTTCTGTGACCAAGGACGCGTCTACCACCAGACTTGGAGCAGTAATGTGATTAAGGGCGCGTCTACTACCAGACTAGGAACAGTCCTGTGACCAAGGACGCGTCTTCCACCAGACTAGGAGCAGTCCTGTGACCAAGGACGCGTCTACCACCAGACTAGGAGCAGTCCTGTGACCATGGACGCGTATACTACCAGAATACGACGCAGCCCTGTGACAAAGAACGCGTCTACCACCAGACTAGGAGCAGTCCTGTGACCACGGACGCGTCTACTACCAGACTTGGCGCAGCCCTGTGACCAAAGACGCGTCTACCACCAGACTAGGAGCAGTCCTGTGACCAAGGACGCGTCTACTACCAGACTAGGAGCAGTACTGTGACCAAGGACGCGTCTACTACCAGACTTGGCGCAGCCCTGTGACCAAAGACGCGTCTACCACCAGACTAGGAGCAGTCCTGTGACCATGGACGCGTATACTACCAGAATACGACGCAGCCCTGTGACAAAGAACGCGTCTACCACCAGACTAGGAGCAGTCCTGTGACCACGGACGCGTCTACTACCGGACTTGGCGCAGCCCGGTGACCAAGAACGCGTCTACCACCAGACTAGGAGCAGTCCTATATAACCAAGGACGCGTCTACCACCAGCCTAGGAACAGTCCCGTGACCAAGGACGCGTCTACCACCAGACTTTGTTCTAACCTGTGACCACGGACTTGGAGCAAAACAATGTGCAAGGTCGATTAATGGCCTGTGACTTCAAATATTTTATAGGAAAACATGCAGACTGATCTGATCTGACCTCCGATTTCATGTACTTTGTTCGAATTAAAAAAAAAACTGAAATAATGATTATAGTTTTAATACCAGACTGTCTGTGTTCATCATTGTTTATCTTTTAAGTTTGCATTTATTCGCATCTTTGATTTCAATTTCGAGGTCGTTAAAGTGTTACTGCTTATTACAAAAAGAGATCAAAAAAGATTTTATACTGAATTAATGTAAGAAGCGTGACCACGTGTTCGTGATATCCATCATGATTTGATGAGATGAACAAGAAAGAGAAAGAAAATAGATGAATAATACATTTTCTGATCATGAACATAGATAGTCGAGGCAAGTATTGAAAACTTAAGTTAGAATTTCTTATATAATCTCTGCATTTAATCATATTTCAAATGTGCTCATCAAAATTGCAGCGAAGAGACATTTTAATTGAGTACTCAAGCCGTAAATTTTATTAAGAAACATACAGATTCCAACATCATTTATCAGTAAATTGGTTGAGTATCTGTTTCATCATGAAAACATATCCGTGCAATGTATACCCCCTTAAACCCCACTTTTATATAGTAAAACTGGGGTATGCAGGGGTATACCTATTTTTCTTTTTTTTTTGCTCCAAAACATAGATTGTGGGTACTCGTTAGAACCGCCTCGGCGAGGCGGTTCTAACGTGTACCCACAATTTATGTTTTGAGCAAAAATAAGAAAAATATCGAAATTTTTCTACTGAAAATTTCCATTTTTTACAACTTAAAAAATCTCTGTATATTGCATGGGAAAGTTTTCGTAATGGTTTGAATTGTATCAATTACTCTCACACACACACAAACATATCTCGTATCAGAGTTATTATCGAACTGTAAAATTTTACGATCGCGATAATGGTTATTGACACGATACGCGAGGTCCGCCTGTAGGAAATTGATAATTGCAAATTCGTGCACATAGCATAAGAAAAAACGCAACCGTTATCATTATTTACAACACGACTACATCATTTATGGTTGTATATTAACATTGCCAATTTGCATTCCCATTAATGAAACACGCATTTTCGTTGTAATGCTATTCCAAACGAAGAGTATTTTCGTGACGATTTTTTTTTTCAAAGTACAGATTCAGCTGCGGATTTTTCGGCTGCGACGCGTCGTTTGAATAATAACGCAAAATAATTTACAATGCATAAATTCACTAGTACTTTTACGTATTGTGGCCGACCAAAATATGGACAATTTCCCGGTAGGGAATCTAGTAAAATACAACATGGGGAAACTCCGGCCTCTTTGGAAACTCTTGTCGTGAGTCTCTATGGTACCATATTTGTTGTTGTTTGAGATTAAAATATGTTTCCTATTTCCTTCCAGATGACCTTCTCGGACCACTGGACCAACTTACCCCGACATCGGGGCAAGTTGGTCCAGTTTACCATGTCTCGAAAAACGGTTATATTTGCTACAATATTTTATTGTTTAAACTAAAATCTATATAATTTAATAGAAAAATGGTTATTCAGTGTAAAATGTTAAACTAAAAGCAGCAAATTAATCCTAAAATCAGAATTTGGAAAAATGCAATTTTTGGACCAACTAGCCCCGGTCAGCCCTACACAACAAACCACCAGACCATGAAACATCGTTCCATCGAACAAAGCATGTACAGACAACGATACATTTATCAATGAAATACTTGAATTTACGACCGGAAGTAACGATTTTCCTGTAACAGAAAACCCTGTAAACATCATTTATTATTGATTTCCCCTCGTTTACACTCTCCAATTCTCTCATTCATAAAATTCTGTGAATGAAAATCCATATTGCAGTTCTAGAGGAAGGCACAGGCGAAAACAAAGGCGCAGATCAGCTGTGCAGTAACTGCACAGCTGATCAGCCCCTTTGTTTTCGCCCCATAGATAGTATAATGTCTCTTATTTTCATACGTCTAGTCCGGTTCTATGACTGTACAGCCTGGTTTGTGTAGGATATGGTCGGAAACCCAGATTGTTTTCTCATGCGAAGACTCGTATATTGCAGTTCTAGAGAATACTCTCATGGGAATTTATATTACAACGAGCCTCTTCCCAATCAAAGTGAAACGTTGAATCAGCCAAGACTCAAAACAGTCTGGGAATAATCAGAGCATGTGCGTTCAACATCCCCTGGAATCATTCTTGTAAATCCACTGAGGTGTCGTTTTGTTGTCCCAAAATC
This sequence comes from Rugalucina vietnamica, assembly GCA_964017185.1. NCBI lineage: Eukaryota > Metazoa > Mollusca > Bivalvia > Lucinida > Lucinidae > Rugalucina > Rugalucina vietnamica. The sequence goes on along the minus strand of OZ024869.1, from coordinate 80,302,866 downwards.
AATACGTTGGCACAGAATCAAAGTAGTTATATATGAACTGTGTCATTGAGATGCAACACAAAACCTACATACTTTAATGTCAACATTAACAGTTAGCGCATTAGAAGTCCCGGGTTTGATGCATGTTTGCAGGCTTTTGATGCATGTTTGCAGGCTATGTGATAATCATTTTGTATGTATTCACAAACTCATTTCTTCGATCCATTTGCAAGGATTCCATATATTTTAAGATTTCAACAAATTTAGACGTAGCAGGTTTTGGGTAGAGAATGTTTGCTGTCAAAGGCAGGGGACGAACTGGATTCCCCATCAGCCATTGTTCTATGTATCGTACCAAGTAGCACATTAGACTGATAAGCTCTTGATCGTACCTAAACCCATCTATGCAGCAAATACAGTAACCCAAACGATCTTTATATTGACCTGCAATAGGAATCACTCACAAATGGTTAGTTCATTATTTCATATTTAATTTATGAGATGAGCTTTGGAGCTTTATACTAAAATCATAAAAAATATGGTTGTAATGAACATAAATTGTTGTTTAATATAGGCTCACTTATATGAGATATGACATTTGTTTGAAATGTTTTTTTTTTGTCAAAACATAATGACATTTGGTACCCTTTAAACCGTCTTTAAACAGGTTTAGGCGGACACTCTTCACCCAGGAAGAAAACCTTGGACTAAATAAAAACACATTTGTCAAATCGGTCATGGTCAAGTCAGTCTACTGTTATATCTTTAGTGAATTCGGTGTCCTGGCCCTTCAACGTTTCACGTTGCAACTCATTATAAAAACTTGATCATTACCTGCCAAAAGCTTAGTTTTCATGACTGGCTTTACTGATCAAATAGTAATTGTTAATTACAAAATGTTAATTAATGATCGAAAGTTAAAGCGACCAGTTACTGAGTCTAATATGATAGAAATAATACATCGAATAAATCACCGTTCATCCAGATACAACAAACGCGGAATGGTCTTCCAAACGCGGATATAAACAACTGTATCGTGGGAATACACAAGGTAAGAAAACATAAACAAACAACATTTAAATTGATCCTATATAAAATGTGTTTATGCAGAGCTAATGCAAAATAGTTTATCTTGAGAATGGTAAAGTATCATAACAAAAGATTTGTGTAAACTATAGATACAAGCGATTTTAATTCGTAAATCATAATTTTCTCGCCTATTTCCCGATTCGTTTCATATTTGTAGAATTAAATTGTTTGGTTTCGTGCAAATATCTCTTCAATACTAATTTTCGACATCTATGGAATATATAAATATATAAATACCATGCATCAAACTTGAAAAGTTTTTTGGGGGTGGCGATATCCATGTTTAAAAATAGCCTTGTTTACTTCAAGGTACAATTTACCACGGACGTTGATACTACACAACGCGGATGACCCACATAATTCGGGTAAAACAAACACGGATTCGAAAATCTTGTTTTAACGTGCAAAACACTGACAGAACGTTTTCTAATTACAATACAAGGAAGAATCTAGATTTTTATAAAGTTAACGTGCTATAAATGCATCCTGTTGGCTTTTTAGTCGGTTATTCATTTGATATATGATCGAATTCGGGGGTGGCATATAACATACATTGTATAACACCGCATTATAACATTTCTGCTAACATCTTTTTTTCTATGGATAATTATTTCGTAGAATCAGAGAATATGCACCTGTAAAGGAATTTGTTTGTATGCTTGTGTAGCGAATAAACATCCCAGTTAACGACTCTTCAGCCGTGGATACTAACCAATTTTATGGAAATTAATATGTCTTTCCCAAAGACATAACACTGGTGCCAGCATGCCCCCCTCAACCCCGACTTGTCGGCTCAGGAGTCAAACTATGCCACGTTGCTATATGTTTGCCGAAGGCTCACAAGGTGTGCTTAAATGATGGCCGTCCGTCGTCGTCCACAATGTCAAAGATCTTCTCCTCTGAAACTGCTTGGCTAAACAAGAAGCATCCTATGGAAGAGGGAAATAAATTTTATATAAATGGTCATGGTCACATGACAAAGATGGCCGCAATGGTTATATGGTTGAATAGCAAAAACCTTTAACAATCTTCTCCAGAACCAGAAGTCCTATGACTTTGAAATTTGGCATGGAATATCAGAGAGAGGAGCTCTTCAAAGTTAATATACATATATAATGTAGATCATGACCTTGGGGTGACCTTGACCTATTTTACGGCAAGGTCAAACATAGCGGCCCATGCATTTGAATGGGGAAAATTGTCAAAATGTCATTTTAAGGGAAAAACTAATAGGAAATGGGTAAATGGACTGAAGATTTATGATTCATAAAAATTTTGGACCCTAGGGGCAGGTATGCCACCACTCCGAGGCAATATACATGTGTTTTACCAAAACATTGAAATGCCTTCTTCTCTGAAACCGCTTGGCCAATCAAAGCCAAACTTTAGGTAGGGCATCCTTATGAAAGGGGAACGAAAGTGTTTATAAATGGTCCAGGTCACATAACCAAGATGGCCGCCATGTCTATAACTAGCAAAAACCTTTAAAATCTTCTCCTCCAGAACCAGAAGGTCTATGATTTTAAAACTTGACAAGAAGCATCAGTGAGAGGAGCTCTACAATATTTATATAAATGACCCTGTGATGACCTTGACCTATTTTACGGCAAGGTGAATGTAGGTGGCCCATGCATTTGAATTGCGAATATTGTCAAAATATCATATGAAGAGAAAAATATGAAGGAAATGGGCAAATGGACTGAAGAGTTATGATTCTGAGAAAAAAAGACCACAGGGGGTGGTCTGACCCCTTCCCGGGGTAATATATATGAATATCACCATAATATTCAAAGATCTTATCTGAAACCGCTTAGCCAATCTAAGCCAAATTTTATATAAAGCATCTATAGGAAGTGGGAACCAGTGGTACGCGTAAATAATCCGAGTCACATGACCAAGATGGCCACCATATCCATATACATGTATGGTAAAAAACCTTCAAAATCGTCTTCTCCGGAGACGGTGGATCAATTTCAACAAAACTTGGCATGTAGAATTGTCGTCTAGGGTACAACAATGTATATATGAATTGACCCTGTGATGACCTTGACCTATCTTACGGCAAGTTCAATATAGGTCGTCCATGACCATAATAGTGAAACAAGTTAATTGGTATTTATCCCAGATCTCAGGTGAGCGTTTACATGACCATTGGTCCTTTAGTTGTTCTTTCATTACGTACAGGGTCAACGTTTGCATGGAGAAGAACTCTTTAAGCTCTGGTTTCGTTCTAATTCTTTTCGTCATGTACCTTTAGCCAATGTATGTAGAAATGTTATTTGTGAATCTGAGTAAAACAATTTAAACTAAAACTACAGGATCAACAGCCAAGGTCATATAGAGACGGTCAGTCATCGTCAGTTATTTTCACACCAAAAGCCATCCAGAGGCATGGTAACGAGTTCGTTGTGCACATAGTTTCACCACTAATAAATGCTCTTCTTGAATCTACGCTGTCTATGTACGTTTGTAGTCATAATTTGTTGTCATAGGGGACCATTTTACAAAGGATTTCACTTCACCACACTTAAGAGTGAGAGAGACAATCATGATAAATATATTCTTGGCCATATATTCATGAAAGAAATGCACCCATACATTAAACCATATGTTTTACATGCAATAACCTACAAACATGCGTAATTTAGTTGAAATTTGAATATGAAAGGCGAAAGCATTTGAAGCTGTGCATATATCCGATATCTGTCACTATCAAACTTCATAAAGCTAGCTAAGGCTTTTAATTGTCGAATTTAAAAAACGGAAACAAAGGCACGGACAGTTTCTCGGTTAACATGCACATGAAATGGGCCTTTCGCTCTATAAAACATGTTACCAGGGTTTCATGATGACGTGGCTAAAGCGACGTGAAAGTGCTCATGAACCCACGTTCCTTGTGGTTTTAACACGCGATATTAAGCCATAATTTGGTCTTCAACCAACCATCTATGGATTCTAAACCATACAAATTGGCTTTAACAATGAATGCATCCAGTTTTCCTTAAAATAAGGCGAGAATTTGCTTTTATTATCCGTGTTCGTTGCACCGAATGGTCCGAGTTTGTTTCACCTGCTTGAGAATTTGAACCGTGGTATGTTGCACCATATTAAATGAGAGTACCCAATTTCAAATAGTTCTTATTCTCTTTCTATAATTTGGTGTGGGTTTTTGTAACGGTAACACTTGAAGCGATCCCTGATCCTCCAAAAAAACATCAATTTGGTCATATTTTCGTGCTTTAATAATGGTTTACAGACATTCTTGCCAAGATTTTTCTCTTTTCGCGCATCCAAGTCAGATTTAGAAGCCTATATGTCTCGAACTTATACAATTTATGAGATAGGATTTTAGGTAAACACTTGCAAAGTTATGTACTTTTTCATTGTATGTCAAACAATAATCAACTCAGCCGATATTGATTATAATTAAAGATAATAAATACTCACTCTTCTTTCCCCGCCGTTCAAAATACTATTGTTTATATCCGCGTTTGGAAGACCATTCCGCGTTTGTTGTATCTGGATGAACGGCGTGATAAATGCCAATTGTTGTAATAATCCGATAACTAATAGGAACATGTCGGTCACTCAATATCTGCCATGCTACATGCTATTCCGCATGTTACGACGTCTAACTTTGAAGAAGGGGATTTTTGATATTTTGTATAGATGTTGTTTACAACATCGGAAATTAATAAACCGTGAATGTCTATAACCATCAGACTCAACTTCCATTACCCAATTTATGCAGCTTACACAGGAACTAATCAGACACTATATGTTCCCAATCGAGACTGTCAGCCAGAAAGACTGAGCTGGCAAATGTCATATACCAGAGGACCAATGGTCCTGTAAACGCTCACCTGAGATCTGCTTCATAAGCCAATATTATGGTATTTAACCCCAGTGCAGGGGCAGATGAAGCCCTTGGTCCATTTTCTTTTTTCAGAACAATCAATATTCTGTCCATTTGCCAATTTCCTGCTGATTTTCCCCTTCAAATAACATTTTAAAAGCAGATGAGCCCCTGGGGTCCATTTTTTTTCAGAATCATTAAATTTCAGTCCTACTGCCCATTTCCTGCAAGACTTTCACTTAAAATGACATTTTAAAAGTTTTCCCCATTCAAATGCATTGACGACCTATGTTGACCTTGCCATAAAATAGGTCAAGGTCACCACAGGGTCATGTTTTATATATACATTGTATTACTTGAAATGTCCATACTTCATGCAAAGTTATGTTGAAATCGGTTCATCGGTTCTGGAGAAGAAGATATTTTAAGGGTTTTACCATATATGGGCATGGCGGCCATCTTGGTCATGTGACCTGGATTATTTATATATACGTTGGTTCCAACTTCCTATAGATGCTTCATATAAAATTTGGCTTTGATTGGCCAAGTGGTTTCAGAGAAAAAAATCTTTGAAAAGTGTGTATGGACAACAGACCGGCCAAGGTCAAGAGATGACCTTGACCTAAATTAATCATATACCTTCATCTAATCCATTAGTTGTTTGCATCTACCACTTTTCAGATCTCAGGCTGCAATAGTTTTCAAAAAAATAGCTAATTTCCACTTTTCCCATTATAAGTCTATGGAAACTTAAAGTTACCATAGCAACCAGAGTTCTTATCCCACTGGAATAAAAAACACAAATTATGTAGAGGCTACTGTCAGGAACATGTATACAAAGTACAGGATTCATCCACTTGACAGTTTCTGAGGAGAAGATTTTTGAATGTTTCTTTCAAAATTTCGCCCTTTATGGGGCCCCAGCAACCAATCAAAATAAAGGATTAGGACAAAACTCGCAAGAAACGTCAAACACTACTCAATAAACATTTCTGCAAAAACAAAATTCAAATGTCTGCAATTTTAGCGGAAAAATTGCCGATTTCCACTTTTCCCATTATAAGTCTATGGAAACTTTAAGTTGCCATAGCAACCAGAGTTCTTATCCGCCTGGAATAAAAAACACAAATTATGTAGAGGCCACTGTCAGGAACATGTATACAAAGTATAGGCTTCATCCCCTTGACAGTTTCTGAGAAGAAGATTTTTGAATGTTTTTCGAAATTTTGCCCTATATGGGGCCCCTGCAACCAATCAAAATGAAGGATTAGGACAAAAGTCACATGAAACCTAGAGGACTACTCAATAAACATTTCTGCAAAAACAAAATTCAAATATCTCTAACAAGACAGGAAAAATGGCAATTTTCACTTTTTTCCATTATAAGTCTATGGGAAGCATAAGTTGCCATAGCAACCAGAGTCCTTATCCGATCAAAACAAAAAACACAATTATTCTTTCCCCCTACCTGTAGATGGTGTATGTGTAATATGAGAACAATCGGCCCAGCAGTTTCAGAGAAGAAGATCTTTGAAATTGTGGACGACGGACGACGGACGGACGGACGGACGACGGACGACGGACGGACGCCGGAGCATGGGTATACTATAAGCTCACCTATGAGCCTTCGGCTCATGTGAGCTAATAAGAGTCATTATCATGGGGGTAAATGTATAAATGTTATTATTTCCAACCTTTTGGCAACGGTTTCCCAACAGTTACTTTCAGTGTGGTGACCCTTTTAAAGCGAGACACCAATAAGATGAAATATTTAGTTTCTTGGCCATGTTTGTATCTCTGTCACAAAATTAACAGTTAAAACCCGATAGAACCTGTGTCATTGTACATCAGGAGATATCTGGGGCGTCAACCAATCCAAATGGTATCTCTGAAAATTGCAAGAACAATAATCGGTGGATTTCTGAAGGCTCAATACTTAATTTTTCTGATGACAAAGGAGTGGTTTATTGCTTCTGATAATTTCCCTTAAAGCATTGATTCAATATTGAAAATTGAAATTCAAGATGAAATATGTATTAATGCATTGTTATCTAGCAAAACTAAAAGGTTTCTACGAGCGATACTTTGAACTAATGCCTCTGACAATCATCCACACCCCTAATAAATCAGACCTTATGATGTTTTTTTTTTTTTTTTTTTTTTTTTTTTTTTTTTTTTTTCAACACAGCAGTAAAGGTGGTTGTCAAAGTATATATAGTATACTAAGCGTCTACAACAACGGCCTTTTTTACATAATGTGCTTAAATGAGTGACCTTCTTATCTACTCTGTGTGATTAAAATTATAATTAGACAAAGTGTTGTCTCATAATGAGGCTAAAGGGGGCGACCATTTTACTTTTATGTGTGTGGGGGTTGGGGCTGGATGTTATTTTTCGCCACGACCCGATCCTGTCTTTTGAACAGTATATAATAGAAAGCGTACAATAGAGTTTTCCTCAGCCTGGATACTTTTTCTAGAAAATTTGGTGCTGGATTTGTTTTTAAATCTTTACCCCTCCCCCTACTTCAAAATCAAATGGTTAGAAGAATTCTCCGCAGACCGGTAGATAAGATTTGTAAAAAAAAACAAAAACTTTCTTGTCACTGGTGTAAGATATGACTAACTGCGTTTGTGACAATCACATTATTTCTGAGAAATTGAAAGATGATTCCGTGGTTTAAAACTGATCATCCATGGTGGCTTCTGATTAAGTCGCATCATGAGAAAACCGGCTTTTTGTCTATGCGAAAACAAAGACACAGATCAGCTTGGCATTTACAGTCCAGCATCAGCGCCATTTATTTTCGCTATACGGAAAGTGCACTCAAGTTCCTTGATAAACAAAAATACCAAGATTCTAGTCTTCTTCTATGAATGCATATGCTGAGTTACACTAGAATAGGCCAGAACATCTCGAAGACCGATTTTCTCGCAACGAGACTCAATTACTGTCATAGGATTAAATTCTTCAGACATCTAGAACATGATAGGAATCGGCAATTCTCGCTTATTTCCGTACGCCTACGATTAAAAACCGACTGACTAACGAATGTGACGGGGAATGACGAGAAAGTACGGTCATTAGATGACATAATTATTTTCCGCCTACTTTCCTGGCAGTGATTCCTGTAAGTGCATGTTCTGGAAGTGCATCAAATGAGCCACCTCATGAGAAAACCAACAACCTGCATATGCGAAAACAAAGACGCAGATCAGCTTCGCGGTAACCGCGAAGCTGATCAGCGCCTTTGTTTTCGCTACATGGATAGTACACTTCCTCTTCTTCTTAAATCTAAAAATTCAAGTTTCTAGCCTGCTTCTGTTACTGCACAGACAGGTTTGTGTCGGACCTGTTCAAAAACCACATTGTTGGTTTTCCCATGAGGCGGCTCAGAGATGATTCCATTTCCAGACTTTGGAAATGTATCAAACTCGTAGTTACAGTTACACAAAGGTGCGAATAGGCGGTATCATAACATAAAGCCATGACATCCATCCGGCAACCACATACATGATGTTGAATTCTTCGACGGCACAAGTATATTTTTGGTATCACCTCTTTAACGTCGGTCGGAAACAAACTTGCACTGGTATTTAGTTTATTTGGCAAGCTAATTCAAAGAAAATATTCTTTAAAAAAACGTTCAAAAAAATTAAATTGAAAAAAAAGAAAGAAAGAAAGAAAGAAAGAAAGAAAGAGAAAGAAAGAAAGAAAAAGAAAGATCGAGTACGACATAAACAAGTATTGAGAAATGTGCCATTTTGATATAAAGCTCCCGACAGTAGCGGTCATTGACCAGTCAGCATGTGAGTACTGTGTAAGTCAAACCACATAACATGTTCACCAGTAAATCGGATGGTGAAACAAAAACACTATCACACCCGTTAACGTGTTTCATCAGGTTTTATTACCCAACCTACTATATACAAAGTAATAGCATATTTTTCGCTTTATCATAAGTTGGCCTCTGACCGGTCCATAGTTTTGGATATAACATGGACTATACCATGGCCTGGTACCCAGCTCAAAAGATAATATACAGTGAATTACCTGGTACCCATCTCAATAGATATCAGAGCTCTAGCAATGTTTCACATGTTCGCCAGTTGGCATCAACTATGCATGCCCGCACCGGTCTATGGTTTTGGATATAACATGGAACTATACCATGGCCTGGTACCCAGCTCACAAGATTTAAAGGCATAAGCTGCTAGATGTTATAAAATAAGCAAATCGGAGAATAGTAGGTGATTATTGAAAACACAGATGCAGTTGACGAATGTGGAGAGACTGAACAGCATTTTGATAGCAAATTGTCGACCTCTTCATTAATGGCAATGTATCTTTTAAAGATGTTAGAAGTCCAATTTGATTTTGAACTGATATGAAGAGTCAGACGAATTCAATCTCCATGGTCTCTAGTATATCAATATGGTTGGGTAATAAAACAGTTATTTCATGGGTGTTTGATAAATAGTCAAAACAATTGCCCCTCGGTGCCTCGGATGACCATGGTGGACTATTGCCCTCGGCCTTCGACAATAGTCCACCATGGTCATCCTCGTCACCTCGGCGCAATATTTTTGACTATTTACCAAACACCCATGAAATAACTGTTTAATACATGTTAGGACAGTGATCATGAAATGATCGTGTGATTTTCGCGGTTGAATAATAATTGTCTCTCAACACCCACGATATTTTGCAAGACGTTTGAAATTTTATATGCGTGACATTTTTTTAACGACCTTGTTTTTGTACTTTCAAAAGTGCAAAAAAGATATGTATTTTGAATAACAAATTTTCTTTTGACTTCTTCAAATATGAAAACGTTCTTGGGGGTATAATATTTGAATATTTAAAATCTTGGTATGACTTAACAAACAAGGTAACATTGGAGAAATGCCAAAAATATTTTGAAATGAGCCTGTGCATGAGAAAACCAACAATTTGGGTTTCCGACCAGGTCCAACACAAACCAGCCTGTACAGTCACAGAAGAAACCCAAGATCTTGAAAATTTTGGGTATAAGTAGAGGAGGAAATGTACTATCCGTGTAGCGAAAACAAAGACGCTGATCAGCTTCGCGGTTACCGCGAAGCTGATCTGCGTCTTTGTTTTCGCCCATGCAAATTGTTGGTTTTCTCACGCACAGGCTCAAATCATATTTTACTAGTTAATTTCATTTTCGTCCGACCGACTTATTAAAGCGTAGGCAAATTATTTTCGTTATTTGTTTAAATATTAAATTAATTCCTCTGTGCCGTGTACGTGAAGAGTTTGTGTGGTCCATCTTGCTTCCCGAAAAATCAGAAAGGTATCAAGTATTAAGACCTGTAAAATGGTTTGCTCTCGTAGACTAAGTGGGACTGAATGAATTTACAAGTGGATCACACGGACGTAAATGCAGATTGGTCTACGGGCTTTGGCTGGTGGCCGTTCAAAACTGCTTCACTCTATAGTCGTTAGATAATTACTGTTTTCTCGAAGATATGGAATGGTCTATGTGACCGTTTTGAACTTGGCATAAAATGTTCATTCATGAGTGGCCCGAACGTATTATAGCATTGTTGGGTACTGTTATTTTGTAGAAGAACGGTGTGGTGCTTTACTTATAAAAAGCTTGGATGAAAATGCGCTTTATTTTAATCCATGAACTCTGCAAAACCACATTCTCACAAAAAACACATAATTCATTCATAAATATCTACTCCATGAGGAGTGAAAACCGCAAACTTAATAAGTAGAAAAAGAGTACTGTACTTCAGCCAAGCAACGAAATAATCTGGCTTTGGGTACACAATGTTGTACACATTTAACATTACTGTGCACAGTCTGCACAGTCATTAGAACTTCTATGATGACAGTGTTGAGACTCTTATACGGGCATGGGCAGTGAGCACTACGTGTTGCCCAACAGACTGCGAGAACGACCGTTTAGACTGAAATTATTTTTGTTTTTCATCAGGAGATTACCCATAAACTTGTTCGCAAATGAGTATGCACCGAATGGCACGTATCGAGGAATCGACGGCAATGCTTGATCTATCAAGGTGTTTCGACGTGTTTTGTAATTGTCGTCCAAAAACGTTTTGTATATATCGTGTATTCGAGAGTGTTGTCTGCTCGAGTGTTTTGCCGGAAACTGGATGTTTTGTAATGTTTTATGTATTTTCTTTCCCAATTTGGCTTTTAACCGTTTAATTGCATCGATTCCTGGTCCCTCTGTTCTTACTTTGTATTGTAGTACATGTACCATTACATGTTCTATAATTGTAATTGTTTCAATAACACAGCATAAAATGCGAAAACAACAAATATCTTACATATATACAGGATTATCTTTTGCATCATCGACAAAGCTTATCAAATCATAATGTAACAGGTTATCCTGTGAGCCACCACATGGGAAAACCGACAATCTGCATAGGCGAAAACAAAGACGCAGATCAGTTTCGCGGTAACCGCGAAGCTGATCAGCGCCTTTGTTTTCGCTACTCGGATAGTACAATTCCTCTTCTACTAAAATCCGAAATTTCAAGCCTCTAGCTCTTTTCTGTGCTTGTACAGGTCGGTTTGTGTCGGACCTGTTCGAAAACCACATTGTTGGTTTTCCCACGAGGCGGCTCCTGTCGTCAAAGTGTTTCCGACCTCACTTGACTATTACTTCTGCCGGAAGATCACCCTTTGTTGATGAGACCGCGCCAATTTGATCACTCCTGTGCAGTCTGTTCCCAAGACCCATTGGTATGTCGAAATCCTTCAGAGAGGCTTTGAGGGTGTCTTTGTAGCATATCTTCTGGCCATCTTGAGAGCGCTCCCCACCCCCACCCCCCTCCTGTAAGTCTCCGCAGAAAACTTCCTTTGGAATTCGCTCACCAGTCTTTATAACATGGCCATACATGCTATAGTGTGTGTTGGGTGGGCGATGGGTAATTCTTGGACAGACCGCAGGTGACATATATCACTAGCGAAGTCAGAACTGGAGTACTAAACTCAAACCTTTATAAAAATCATGATTTAGAAATTATTTAACAAAACACACAAATATTTGAATACGGATGGGAGTTATATAATTAACATTTTAGCCTCGCCATGAGAAAACCAACAATGTGGTTTCCGAACAGGTCCGACACAAACAGAGCTGTGCAAGCACAGAAGATGGCTAGAGGCCGGAAATGTTAGAAAAGTAGAGTACTATCTGTGTCGCGAAAACAAAGGCGCTGATCTAACTGCGAAGTTTCGCAGTAACTGCGAAGCTGATCTGCGCCTTTGTTTTCGCATGTGCAAAATGTTGGTTTTATCACGATGCGAATTTTATTATTGTGTTTCTGTCAATCCAGGATATGCGTCAAAATAAAATGCATCAAAATACATCATAGTTTAGGATTTCGAAACAAGAACTTGAAAAAGCCATCGAAAACGTTTGACCAAACATCTTCCGGGAAGTCCATGATGAAATGTGGTGCTAGGATGGCATCATGTAAAAGTTTTGTCATAGCAGAAATTCTTTGGTAGGACAAAATGTGATTACGAACCAACAAGAAATCGTCATTTACCGCTCACGTATAACTTGGTTCTTTCTATTTTCATAATTTTGTCGTCACTTTAAAGACATACACTTCAAAGACTTCACATTAGGAAAACATGTAATGTATACCCCCTGGATAAAACTGGGGTTTGCAGGGGTATACCTATTTTTCTTATTTTCGCTCCAAAACATAGATTGTGGGTACTCGTTAGAACCGCCTCGACGAGGCGGTTCTAACGTGTACCCACAATCTATGTTTTGAGCAAAAATAAGAAAAAATATCCGAAAATTCTACAGATTTTTTTTTTCATTTTTTACAACATTAAAAAACTCACAAGTACACGTTCGATTCCAAGAATTACACGTATCTTGTGAACAATTTACTTCATTGTTAAAATTTTTGACATTCTTTCTTTGCTCTGTTACCTATCAATGTCATTAATGTGCATTCTTTGTGAATCTTTCATTCAAACAATTACTTGTACAACCACATGGAAAACTGTTTAAATACCATGTGTATTCATCGAAGACCATGATCCGGATTTTCGCTGCACTGATTTTGCAACTTTAGCCAAAAGTGATTTTTAAAATGTCTGCATGCGCATGCTGATGTCTAGAAAGACTTTGACCAGCACATAACGCTAGAAATCGTAGCTGGTCATACTTTGTACGTTAAAGATCTACACGTCATTTTTGTTAACTTGCCATGTGGCTACTTATAATATGTCAGAAAAGGAATAAAAATACCACAATTGTAACCACAAAAACGACCGATGGCATGTATTAAATATCTCGGTCAGAAAAACAACCGTCCATTCAACCGTTCATAGTCCATGGACTACTTTTTCTCGCGTAAGCAGATCTGATTGTGGTTTTGTGTCCCCACTGAGGAAAGCAATTTATTCTGTTTTGCACCGAGTCACCTTCCGCTGGTCACCCGATTAAGGTTATAACTAAAAGAATTGCCAGCTTTTATCAATAAAATTAATCATAAAATCTAGATAAGTCCCCAGTTAATAAGTAAACAGCGGAGATCAATTTCTGTTCTCGATCAAGTGCTACTTTACATTAGTTTACATGAAAGAAACCACAAAACAAAAGTACAAGTTCAACGAGGGTAATTCAGTTCCTATCTTGTAAAATGGATCTATTCATCTCTTTATGGTTGTTGTTGTCACGCAGTCAGCGAGCCTCGTCATGAAATGTGAACATGAATATTTATTTGCAATTAATTTACTAAGCTGCACAAAACAAATGTTGATCAATGTTAAAATTTACACCATTACGAAAACTTTCCCGATTTTTTAAGTTTTAAAAAATGAAAATTTTCAGTGGAAAAATTTTGATATTTTTCTTATTTTTGCTCAAAACATAGATTGTGGGTACACGTTAGAACCACCTCACCCAGGCGGTTCTAACGAGTACCCACAATCTATGTTTTGGAGCAAAAATAAGAAAAATAGGTATACCCCTGCATACCCCAGTTTTGCTATATAAAAGTGGGGTTCAAGTGGGTATACATTGCACGGACATGTTTTCCTGATGACCCAGTAGCGTCGCCACAAATGTAATTAATTTCTTGAACAATAAAAATATATTTGCTTGCTTGAGTTGAGGCATAGCGCCCCTAGTCACTGACAGCTATGGTCATGTCGGGGCGTTGCCTCCACTTTATGGGACTTATACCAAACATTAGGATGTCATGACATCCAAAACGTACTTGAAAAAATAACCACCAAAGTGGTACTTAAACCACTTTTCGTGAGCATCTGGAGACACAAGCAGTCCATTTATTTCTCAGGGCTCCAATGGGCGGGGCCCAAAGTGTAAATATGCGTATACATATACAGAAAGTACACAAGGGTATGTACATGTTTGCATTTGTAAAGCACGGTTCCACTACGTTAATGTATACGATTTGGCAGCAAATTCTCTTGTAAAAAATGACAAATAAATACACTTTGATCAGGCGAGACATGTCATTTTCAAAGCGGATAAACTTCCTTAATGCGTATTTAAAATGTACAAAGTACTTGGATTGTGATATTTCAAGTGTTTGCTTTGTTTTAGATATCCGTCTTTCGTGGAAATCGAAAACCAAATAGCACAGGTAAATTTACACTGATACATAACTATACCATTGATGACGTCAAGGTCATGTGGTGATTTGTCATGAGATAAGTAAGCGATATATATGGATATACATTAACAAGGATCTTAATTGCAAGATATTGTATACATTATACAAGCAATCTTACATGTCCACCATGCTATGCAACACAAGTTAGTTGTAGTTACGTGAATGGAGAAGAAGAAGTACCCACAATCAATGTTTTGAGCAAAAATATTTTTAATAAGACTTTTTGATGAAATCTTCATTTTTTTATATAGTCTGATTTTTTTTCAATGTGCAGGGCGGAGCCTGTCAATTTTTGATTGACAATGACAAAGTTGACCATTACATTTAAAAATAGGTAGTTCTCACTTGGACTGTTACTTTGACCCACTTGTTATTGTTGAACCAATCAGTGTCAAAATTTAACCTCATGCACTGAAAATGATGGGTAAACACATACTGTCACAGAAAAAATATTCTGTACTACATGACTGTATTTATGTATGACCATATGACCATTACATTTAAAAATAGGTAGTTCTCACTTGGACTGTTACTTTGACCCACTTGTTATTGTTGAACCAATCAGTGTCAAAATTTAACCTCATGCACTGAAAATGATGGGTAAACACATACTGTCACAGAAAAATATTCTGTACTACATGACTGTATTTATGTATGACCATATTGAAAATTCCCTTAGTAAATGCCTGGTAAACATTCTTGTTGTATGACTCTCTGTTTTTCCTTTCAAGTTTAAAACTTTAATTCTGATACAATTAAATATCAAATGATGCAGGCTTACTTTAAATTACTAATAATTATTTACTAATGAAAGCAGCAGAAAAAAGTGCAATAACTTCTTACTGGAAGTCACAGTACAGATCTGTAAAATGTTACTGACAGCTCAGTCAAGTTAGCAGCGAATATGTTGCAGCAGCAGTGCACAGCAGCAAAAAAAAAAAAAAAAAAAAAAAAAAAAAAAAAAAAAAAAACATAAACGGTCAAGTTAGCTACATCGAAACTTTGCTCCCTATTTGTCTATTGTTCATACAGACAAGGCTTCAGAGTATCATTGTCTATCTTGAAGCTTACACTGATAAGCAAATCACTAAGGTGAACTACGCACAATTCGGTCTCTCCTTTTCGTTAAGTCTGTCTATGAGCGCTATGACGGCAACTAGAATCTGACGCAACGTCTATAAGAAACGATGATGAATGTCATCACAAACAGACGTTTTATATCCAACCTATTACCCTGCAGTCTATGGACACTTTTACTGTTGGCAGGGAACTTTTGTCCTTAAGCTATGTTATGGGGGGGGGGGGGGGATAGAAAAGTCTTGTTTGCGGCATAAATATTCGTTTCCTATAGCACTCACAGCCAGATGAAACTGTACATAACGTTGGTAATATGTGGTCTAGAAAAGTTCTGTTGCAGCATTCATCATCATTTTCTACATAGCGATCACAGCCAAACGAAAAAGAACCAGAGGACCAACGGTCCTGTAAACGCTCACCTGAGATCTGCTATATTAACCAAATATTTATTTAAAAAATTTGCCCTTTATGGGGCCCCACCAACCAATTAAAATAAAGGATTAGGACAAAAGTCAACCAAACTGTAGAGGACTACACTATAAACATTTCTGCAAAAATAGAATTGAAATATCTGCGATTGGACCAGAAAAAAATAGCCAATTTCCACTTTTCCCGTTTTAAGTCAATCGAAACTTTAAGTTGCCATAGCAACCAGATTTCTTATCCGACTGAAATAAAAAAAAAACACAAATTATGTAGAGACTACTTTTAGGAACATGTATACAAAGTACAGGCTTCATGCCATAGACAATTTCTGAGGAGAAGATTTTAAAATGTTTTTCCAAATGTTACCCTTTATGTTGCCCCAGCAACCAATCAAAATAAAGGATTAGGAAAAAAGTCACATGAAACATAGAGATATACTCAATAAATATTTCTGCAAAGACAAAATTCAAATACCTACAATTGGTCAAGAAAAAATAGCTAATTTCCACTTTTCTCGTTATAAGTCTATGGAAACCATAGCAAACAGAGTTCTTAGTCGACTGGAATAAAAAAAAACAAATTATGTAGAGGCTACTGTCAGGAACATGTATACAAAGTACAGGATTCATCCACTTGACAGTTTCTGAGGAGAAGATTTTTGAATGTTTTTTTTTTTTTTTTTTTTTTTTTTTTTTCAAATTTTGCCCTTTATGGGGCCCCTGCAACCAATCAAAATAAAGGATTAGGACAAAACTCACAAGAAACGTCAAACACTACTCAATAAACATTTCTGCAAAAACAAAATTCAAATGTCTGCAATTTTAGCAGAAAAATAGCCGATTTCCACTTTTCCCATTATAAGTCTATGGAAACTTTAAGTTGCCATAGCAACCAGAGTTCTTATCCACCTGGAATAAAAAACACAAATTATGTAGAGGCCACTGTCAGGAACATGTATACAAAGTACAGGCTCAATCCCCTTGACAGTTTCTGAGAAGAAGATTTTTGAATGTTTTTCGAAATTTTGCCCTATATGGGGCCCCTGCAACCAATCAAAATAAAGGATTAGGACAAAAGTCACATGGAACGTAGAGGACTACCCAATAAACATTTCTGCAAAAACAAAATTCAAATATCTCCAACAAGACAGCAAAAACTAGCAATTTTCACTTTTTTCCATTATAAGTCTATGAGAAGCATAAGTTGCAATAGCAACCAGAGTTCTAATCCGATCAAAACAAAAAACGCAATTATTCTTTCCCCCTACCTGTAGATGGTGTATGTGAAATATGAGAACAATCGGCCCGGCGGTTTCAGAGAAGAAGATCTTTGAAATTGTGGACGACGACGGACGGACGGCGGACGCACGGACGGACGGACGCCGGAGCATGGGTATACTATAAGCTCACCTATGAGCCTTCGGCTCAGGTGAGCTAAAAAAAAGTTAATAAGGATAATGGCGACAAACATTTCCACTTACATGGAATTTTTTTCGTAGGTGACGTCGAAAAGATGTGATTGTGGCATTAAATGTCATTTTCTTATGCGCTATCACCTAGATTAAAGCCAAATCAATCTGCGACAAAAATGTTCGTTGCAAGCGATATTACTGCTTACTTGACTGTTTTTCGCTGTAGCAAAATAGCTGCTTACTTGACCAATTTTGCTGCAGCAAAATTGCCGCTAACTTTACTGTATTTTGCTGCAGCAAATTTAATTCTAACGCTGCAAGCAACATTGCCGTTAACTTGACTGCTTTTGCTGTACATAGCAAAATTACTGCTACATGTAACATGACCGATTTTGCTGCAGTAAAATTGCTGCTAACTTGACCATTTTGATGCCGCAAATTTGCTGCTAATTTGACAGAGCTGACCTTGTAGGAAAAATAAGTAAAATCGGCTGGTTCTCTGAATCACTTTATTTTTTCGAATGGTACTTTATTGACCTTCTACTGCGGTCATGTACCATCACTAAAGCAAAGAGTTGTTGACAAAAATAGAGGCATTGGCTAACTTGATAGAAATATTTGAGTGTAGTTGTATGGTTATATTTTAGAAACAAAATGTTTATGTTTTTGTATGTCTACCATACACTTCACCTATTTTGAAATCATTCAGGTGAAACACAGGTATAGCACAAAGACAACAAGCATAGTCACCTTTACTTCAATTATACATTGTCAGCTCTGGGACCCTTTCTCAACAATGAAATCATCCAAGGCTGGGCTTAGGTAAGCCCTGCCCTGCACATTGAAAAAAAAACCAAGTATATCAGCTGAAAAAATCTTTGTACATAATACGGGCAAGTTTTAAGACCTCGGAGGAGGACGTAGTGGTGGACTCGCCCACGCCACCCAGTATATTGTACCAATTCAACAAAGTCCCAAGCTTCTTATAAGCTCTGTTATCTTCATTATTACTATTATTATTATTGTTATCAACTATATTACTCAATGTTCCAGATTTCTTCCTGATCAACTGCTTCACGAAAAAGAACTTACTTTTGGCGCTTTGATCGACTTGGTTATTTACCCAGTCAGTTGAAGCCTTTGTTGTGCATTTACAGGATGGATGAACATCATTCGAATGTCTCGTAAACCGGCCACAGCTCTCCGACCAGACGAGGAGTCCGCCCAGACTGAACTGAGCCTGAACTGTTGTTTTTGACTGAATGTGTTTTATCATGCAACAACCAAAAACACTTCAGCTGTTGCACTCACTGAGCCTGCGCGAGTGAAATCAAGTTGCTGCTGAGTTGTCACTTCTTTTGGGGCGAGATTTCTCGTCGCCAATTTTAAAGACCTTTTTGTTCGAATGCCAAATGATGAATGTCAAAAGGGCTTTCAAGCCATCGACTTGGCCGATGAAAATATTGCCAGCGGGTGTTAATATATCATGACGCGACATGTTGTAACATTTGCTTAATCAATTGATTTTGCAATTGTACTCCATAACTTCGGAAATTAATATTTCATCAGTTTTACGCGAAAACGAGCCCAAACGCATGGAAACCTAAACCAGTATGTACAGCTTTATATATGAGAACTCATTTCTAAAAATAAGATTCATCGTCTCAACAAACATCAGACGGCAATGATAGGCCTGCGGCTGTGCTTATTTGCGTATTGCAGCCAAGTTCACAATACAACCACATATTTTTAAATGAAGCAGCTCAAAGTCAGCCATCGATCTCGAAAATTCCCCCAAATCAATAAAAGTACACTTGACTTTGATAAGCAAGTAAACAAGTTGGAAAGAAGACGTCATTGTTTATCATGGGTATCGTATACCCAGAAATGACTCTTGTTTCTTTGAAAGAATGGTCGACGAGTACAGATGACCAGTAATAATAAAATAATAAGAAGTTAATCTTTTTTTTTTTTTTTTTTTGACGAATCAAAAAGTAACCATCTGAGACAGCGTGACATACATGTATCATTACGAAATTATTCCTGATCAAATTGAAAATTTTTAGTTGAAAAATTTTGGTATTTTTCTTATTTTTGCTCAAAACATAGATTGTGGGTACAAGTTAGAACCGCCTCACCGAGGCGGTTCTAACGAGTACCCATTCCGGCAATCTATGTTTTAGAGGAAAAATAAGAGGTTCTTACGGAGTTCCCACAATCTATGTTTTAGAGGAAAAATAGGAAAATTGGTATACCCCTGCATGCCCTAGTTTTGCTATGTAAAAGTGGGGTATACAGGGGGTATACATTACACGGGCATGTTATCGTGATGTTGCATCTCTTACACAGTGTTGTATTTAGTTGGGGTGGGGAGGGCTACCATTCTTTGATCTTGCATCAGTGTTCCGACCTGCCTCCTGATGAGCATAGGATTATAAATGATCTTAATCAGAAAATAAACAGTGCGTTACTTTTTATGGTCAGAATAGCACACGATGTTGGGACGATAAAATTTGTTAACGTCCCAGTAAACAGCTAAGGTCATGTCGGGTCGTTGCCTCCGTTTTCTGGGAATTTTGCACAAAATGCCAGGATGTCATGACATCCAACAAGAGCTTCGAATATAACTACCCAACTATAAGCCAATAAGGCTATATGTATAGTATGGATGGTTGACTTGAAACCACTTTTCCTGGGCAGGCTCAGACCTGTGCGGTTAACCAGTAATCAGATGGTCAGTCAGTGCCGTAGAAGCTTTGCCTCAGGGCACAAGCAGCCCATCTATTTCTGATGCATGAATAATAATAATAATAATAATAATAATAATAATAATAATAATGTGAAACTGATTTGTCATCAGAAAAACATGCCCATGAAGAGGTATACCCCAATTGAACCCCACTTTTATATACTAATATACTATAAACTGGGGTTTGCAGGGGTATACCGATGTTTTTTATTTTTGCCCCAAAACATAGATTATGGTTACTCTAGATTGTTAGCCGAGGCGGTTCTTTTAAACGTGTACCCACAAACTATGTTTTGAGCAAAATTAAGAAAAATGTCAACATTTTTCATTTTTACACCTTTACAAATCTCTGTATATTGCATGGGCATGTTTTCGTAATGTTGTCAAGATTGCAGGCATGAGGAACTAAATAAACCGAAAGTACATATTGCAAATTTATGTGTAAGTAGGCCACTTCTCAATGAGATTCGCGGAAATTTGGTACACGTATACCCATAAAACAAGGTTCATTTGCGCAGACAGTGGCAAAGACGACCAAGTGTATGTTGCCGCTTGTCTTTTCTATAAATACGAGTATATGAGCCGTTTCGTGGAAAAACCAACAATGTGGTTTCCGACCAGGTCCGACACAAACCGGTCTGTAAAGTCATAAAAAAGGACTAGAAGCTTGAAATTTTGGATTTAGAAAGTAGAGGAATTGTACTATCCGTGTAGCGAAAACAAAGGCGCTGATCAGCTTCGCGGTTACCGCGAAGCTGATCTGCGCCTTTGTTTTCGCCTATGCAAATTGTTGGTTTTCTCACGAGGCGGCTCATATAATTATATATGAATAGTTCAGATACACAAGATAAAGATCTACGTGTTCAATTGTTTCGTATGATAAATCATTGCGACCTTGTACGATTTGTGGTTTGTTCAAACATTTAAACTTTGATCAATTAAACTTAAATATTTGCTCTGAGAGTTAACACTAAATGAGCCACCTCGTGAGAAAACCAACAATCTGCATATGCGAAAACAAAGACGCAGATCAGCTTCGCGGATCAGCGCCTTTGTTTTTGCTACTCACATAGTACAATTCCTCTTCTTAAATCCGAAATTTCAAGCTTCTAGCCAGCTTCTGTAGCTGTACAGGCCGGTTTGTGTCGGACCTGTTTGGAAACCACATTGTTTGTTTTCCCACGAGACGGCTCATTATCACCTGGGCTACCGGCCTGATGAGCAAACAGGCATTTTGTGTATGAAAAAAAAATGTAAATATAAAAGTTTATTTTTGGTAAATCAAAGATTTATCAACATTTATGAATGAACTTCAAATCTCCCAAATTTATAGACCAGTTTGAACGACTGGATAACCTGAATTAGCTCCATTGTGGTGTCCAGTCTTTTACCCTGTTTACACTAAAACGAACTAAACCGTTTTCGATTCGATGCAAGTTACGTCGCTGTAAGGTAATCCGGATCGAATCCACTCGTCTGTTTAGACACATCTGAAATTCTCCGTTAAAACTGAAGAAATATAAGTTCCCAAAGAATACAAATCCGGTTCTGGAAAACCCAGAGTTTATTTTTATGCGCTCAAACCTGCTGTCTCTGAGCCGTGTCGCTAGCTTTTCATAAATGGAAGCATTTCTTCTACAAGTCTCAAACTCGCTATCCGCCCATATCCGTATTAGGGCCCGTCTCATCGTGAGTCCAGGTTAATCCCCTGTCACTGTCCTTTGCTACAGCCATTTTCGCCATTTCTATCTGTTGTGTTGACTCAGAATATTTCGCGGGAAAAGAAGCATGTGTAAATGTAAACATAACCCCAACATGCGAAAGGTCAGTATAAAATAACATTTAATGCGAATTCGCTTAGGTAAACTGTTTAGACATGACTTTAATACCGAAGTAAAAGTTAATTCGGTTTCGATCCAAGGTGCTAAGCTGGAGTAGTTTACTTCGAATTAGTTTTTTAATTCGAATTAGAACTTCTAATGTAAACAGTTAATTCGAAGCGAATTCGGATTCGATTCGATTTAAAACTCTAGTCTAAACAGGGTATTAGACTAAAGTGACTATACATGCTTTTCCGAATAATAAAATCTTAGCTAGCTACAACTGTCTATCAAAACAAGCAAAACACGATTTACAAACAAACTTGCAATATCATGGTTCATTTCCGACTCCCAACTGTGAAAGGGAAATAGAAATAACATGATTTCTTGTTATCAGGCATACTGACCCACAGGAGTCTATAGAGGCCTTGAGAAAAGTATAACATATCTGCCAACCGCCCACACACCTGAGTCAATATATATTTTTGCAACCATTTCAAGGGGTTAGTTGTTAAAAATTCAAACATCTCAAATAGGAAAGTGACATTAATAAACAAGTTTATGGATCTCTCCCCCGTGTAGAACACTATTCGGTGACCCTTAAAAGATATCTAATTTGCATAGTCATGAATTTTAATGAAAACAGTAAAAATGACAGAAAATCGTTAAAAATCAATAAATAAAATAAATTTGAGGTCGAAACTATCATTGTGACACTTTGTTATTGAAGCAATAATACCATATGACAAATCTATTGATGTCATGGGCCAAAATGACAATTATCTTATTTGCATATTCATGAATATTAATAGAAAATGTCGAAAATCGAGGAAAAACGAGGGATACACTCTAGCAATTTCA
Source organism: Rugalucina vietnamica (assembly GCA_964017185.1). Lineage (NCBI taxonomy): Eukaryota > Metazoa > Mollusca > Bivalvia > Lucinida > Lucinidae > Rugalucina > Rugalucina vietnamica. The sequence goes on along the minus strand of OZ024869.1, from coordinate 80,279,924 downwards.
AGGTTTTGGATGGGTTACAAGATCTACCTTGCATCCCTGACACCAATGTTCATGGCTGCCAGTGTGTTCAGAAGGACCATCTAAATGCCATAAAATATTGTCCTCAACGATGGACACATTTGCATGATGTAAAATTATATAGTTTTCGCATCCACCCCTACTGTGATTCTAAAGAATAGGGTGTACTCACAAAAATATTCATATACGAACAAAAGCGTGCTCTAAAATACTATAATGGGTTTGGTTGTGATGCATGGACTGATCAATTTAACCGTAATACCTATTTTTCAAATCATTGATATTGCTTATTCATGAAAATGAATGAAACACACAAGAAATCAGAGAAAAATGGGGTATACATACAAAGTCACTTAAACCATAGCTGTTCACAAACCTAGGATGCTGAAAGAAGTATAAAATGAATGCTATGGCAGTGTTCTATGACCCTAAAGTCTCATATAAGAATGATCTTATTTTTTCAGTTTCATGAATTTTCATGAAAACTTCATAATTCTGAATGAAAAAAATGAAAAAAAAATTTAACCGGCAAACCTAAAAAATGGTGTGTATCTCGGCAACCAAAAGCCCTTACACATTGAAAATGGCATGAATTGATTGCCAGGACATTAGTATACCATCCTGTACTACCATATATAAGTCAATTGATTTTTTGTATTATGAATATTAACAAAACCTTTCGAATTTAGATGGAAATTACGGAAAAAATAAGGTGGTATACATAGAAAATGACATGTATCTTGGCTACTGACTGACCTAGAGAGCTATACTTGGTATCAAATAATTGCTAGGACAATGTTCTATAACTATATAATCCGATATTTAAATCACCAGCTTCTTCTATTAGAATGATATTAATGAGATTTATATAAATAAGAGAAACATCAACGAAAAATGAAGGGGTACACCAACAAAATTGAATATATTTCGACTACCAATGGCTGTAGAGATCTCAAAATGACATCAATAATAGCTAGGACAATATTGTATTATCATGTATTCAGATAAACAAGGGTACACTTGCAGGCAACCAAGATTTAAATTTATTTGAGCACAAGCTTCAATTTTCTGTTAATATTACACTTTTCATACATTTTATTCAGTACTCTCAAAAATTAAAAAAAAGTGTGATCAGACTGCATGACATAATTGCATCATCCTAGCATTCTATTGGTACCATTGCAGCACATATGGCAATTGGCAGCTGAGATATATGCAATTGTGTTGGTATATCACTTCATTTTTCGTTATTTTTTCTCTTATTCTTAGTGATCTCATTAATACCCATACAACAAAAGTCACTATTTATTTTTATAACAGGTAATATGGTTATAGAATATTGTCCTATAGCACTCTAGGTCTATCAGTAGCCAAAATTCATGTGATTTTTTATGTAAACTGCCTTAATATTTCCGTAACTTTCCTCTAAATTCAAAAGGTTTTGTTAATATTCATGAAATAAAAAAATTGAATGACTAACATATTGTAGTACAAGATGGTATAATATTGCCCTAGCAACCATTTAATGTCATTTTTAGCATGTTAGGGCTTTTGCTTGCTGAAAAAAATCATCATTTTTATGTTTGCCGGTTAAATTTTTCACTTTTTCATTCCTATTTATGAAGTTTCCATTAAAATTCATGAAATTGAAAATAAGATCATGCTTATATATGAGACATAAGAGTCAGAGTACATAGCCATAGCATTTATTTGATAGTTCTTTTAGCATCCTGGGTTTGTAACAGCTCTGCTTTTAGTGATTGATTTTGTACGTATACCCCTATTTCATCCAAGATTTTTCTCCGATTTCTTGTGTGTTTTATTGTTTTCATGAATAAGCGAAATTAATGATTTGAATAATAGGTATTAAGGTTAAATTGCTAAGTCCATGCATCATTATCAGGCCAATTATAATATTCTAGAGCATGCTATTGTTTGTATAGAATACTTTTACGAGTACACCCTGTTCTTTAGGATCACACAAGGGGTAGATGTGGAAACTATATAATTTTTTTACATCATGCAAATGTGTTCATTGTTGAGGACAATATTTTATGGCATTAAGATGGTCCCTCTGACCACACTGGCAGCCATGAAAATTGGTTTCAGGGATACAAGATAGATCTTATAACCCATCCAAAACTTGCAATGGCTTTAGTTAATCTCCGTTTTTCTTTAATTTTCTATATTTTATTAATATTCATGAATATGCAAATGAGATAATTCTAATTTAGGCACATGAAATCAATACATTTGTCCTATGCAATTACTCTTTAAATTACAAAGTGCCACAATTATAGTTTCGACCTCAAATTAGTTAATTTATTGACTTTTCATGATTTTTCTGTCATTTTTTTTTAATATTTTCATTAAAATTCATGAATATGCAAATTAAATATCTTGTATTTCTTACCATATGATAAAATGGCAATGTCTAAGCTTTAAAATGTGACCAAGTTCAGTGGTAATGAATTTTGTATGCACACATCCATGCTCCATTTTTTTTAAATGAGCTAAATTAATTTTCAAATGTTCAAATGCGAAAAAATACCGCTGATTTTGAGAATCTTCTGAAACCCAAATAAAACTGAATCATTCCATATTTTGGACAAAGGAAGTGCGGTTTGTTGGATACATTTTAAGACAATGTTGAAATTTGCAGACAGTTTGAACCGAAAAGACAAAGGCATAAATGTACAGGTTATTATGCTGAAAGTTTCTTTTTTACTGGCTTAAGGTATACTTTGTTCTCTTGTTTTTTACTAGAAAAATCAGCTTTTTGATGAATGTTCAATTATTTCCTTAATGTAATAACAGGGTAATTTGGGGTAATATGGACAATTGGGGAATATGGGCCACCCTGTGTTTTCTTCAAATATTTTACTCAAGACTCATGTTTGACAAAAAGTAATAACATTTAGTTATTCCCTGGCTATCCATCCTAAATTATCGAAATCATTTTTACATTCATACCCAAGCTGGTGTTTTCGGACAGGTTATATTAATGAACCCCAATTAAACAGCCTGTGAAAATCGTGCCCTTAAAATGTTTTAGTTTACACTTAAGAACCAATAAAAAGATTAATGATATTTATATAGAACCAAGTTTCACGTACAATTAACCTAATACACCATTTTTAGAAGATGATGCAAAGGGTCATTTGCATGAGCTATTTTTCAGTTTTGGAAAATTTCTCCATTGACATAACCGTCGTGTCTGGGGTAATAATTGGACCATCAATTTCCCAATGTAAATTTTCCTTTTTGGGGTAATATGGACCATCTAAGAATTTTGTCTCAAACTCTTTCTGAAAGTGATACACTGAACATTTGATACCACATGTCTTTAGAATTTTAACTTTTGCACTTGCGTGATATGTTTTAAGCTATCTTTGAAAATAGATTGTTTTACAAGTGAATTTTATAAGCAAAGTGTACGTATTTTGAAATCTGTGACATTTTTGCGAATGTCCGTTTTGTAAGTTTGTCAAGGTGTTTTGATTTTTAATGCGAAACATTTTTCCAGTGAATTTGTTTCGTGAACATCTATGTTTATTTTATGCTAAATAGACTTTTAAATAGAAGTTTACATTTTGTTTTCCGAATTTATATGTTGACATCGTCAGCATTTTAAAGTTGTGGTCCGTATTACCCCAGTAGAGTGGTCCATATTACCTCAAATGTTTGGGGTAATTTGGACCACCCAGTGGGTGTGTTTATCATAATACGCAACTAAAAACTAGCATACAAAATGATGTAAAATTTATATTAAAATGGTTTACAGATGCCTGCCTAAAAATAAACACGATATACAATAATAACGTTAATAGCCTGTGGTTGAACTGATTCGTTTTGTGCTTAAGCGGTTCATATTCCCCCAAATTACCCTATATATTACTTGATGTAACGTGTGTTTGATAAACAGACATATTTGACATCTATTTGTTGAAATTGTATAAACTATAAAAGTTTGATATTTGGAAGTAGCAAAACGTTCAAATGCAGGTAGTATTGGCCGTATTGCGCAATTTTGGGTACGGAATCCTCATCAGTGACCCTTTATAAAGTCTGCAGACTCTCTGGCTATATTGGAATTGCTATGTTGCTCTGTGTTATACAATGAAACTCATAAAATCAAAGCATATAAGAAATAAATATCATTTCCTCGAAATATTGTCCCTGATGTAACGATTTCTGTCCCTGATGTAACACTTTTCACAGTTACATCACGGACCGTTACATCAGGGACATATTTTAGATGAATCACCTGCAAATTGCTTCCAATATACTTGTGTGTTCATTGTTATGGTGAAAAGTTTACACAACCACTAAACACGTTTTATGAATAGTACCTACATATTGTCGCTTGAAACAAATAACCAGTAGAGGCTGTTACATCAGGGAACTATTACAAATATACTCACTCACCTGAAAATTGTAATTATTATTTTTTCAGATCTACTCTATAGATGTGTCATCATGGCAGTCAGCCATATTTAATTTCAATGTAGCTCTTCAAAATGCAGATAGATGTTCCACCTTTACCAAGGGGAGTCACCTTGTACTTGATATTTTTAGATAAATTGTTACATCAGGGACAAAATGCTAGGTACAAAGTTTGAACACGTAAATCTAGTATTAAAACCATGGATACTTGCTATCAAAATGTATTATGTTGTGCATGAATGATTGAATAAAGATGGAGTAGTATTTAGAACAACCACCTTAGCAAAAAAATCATTGAATCGGAGACAGATATAAAAAAAATCATTTTGCAGACAGCGAAAATATGCCATTTTAGACACTTTGAGTAACAATTTTTTATATTTGCTAGCACTTTAACGATTTTGTTTTGGATGACCCATACTCACCTCGATTCACACCACATTCCAAGCATAAAACATTTACCAGATACCTATAGGACTGACGGCTTATCAGTTACTAGCATCTAGTAAAAATACAACAAGAAGTATAGGGAAAATCCCGCCCACTTTTTCAAACTCTTGGCGTGAGTCTCTATGGTACAGAAGTAAACGGTTTTCAGAAATAAAGTACCCGGACAGGATTTGGTTACGAAAAAATATATTGACTCACCTACACTATAATAACATGACCTTGTTCATGGGGATAAATCGTCAAATTACTGCATTAACAAAACATTTGAGCCGCCTCGTGGGAAAACCAACAATGTGGTTTCCGAACAGGTCTGACACAAACCGGCCTGTACAAGCACAGAAGATGGCTAGAAGCTTAAAATTTCGGATTTAAGAAGAAGAGGGGTTGTACTATCCGAGTAGCGAAAACAAAGGCGCTGATCAGCTTCGCGGTTACTGCGAAGCTGATCTGCGTCTTTGTTTTCGCATATGCAGATTGTTGGTTTACCCATGAGGCGGCTCATTTTTGAGGCATAAAAAAGGCCCTGCTTGTGGCACACAGACAATGCATTGTATTATTGTTTGTTTTTTTTTAAAAAAAGAATGTAGGCACTGGTTCGGTTTATATTCAACAGTTAAAGACCAAGTCCCAGACACTGAAATTTCCGAACGGACAGCAATTTATCCTATATGGCAAAGTGGGATGGGCTTACAATCGTCTGCTATGTTAGAAGGCTGATTCTATTGGTTTTTATTTGTGTGAATATTTTCGTCTGCTAGCCAGATATTTGAAGGCATGATGTGTAGAACATTTTGATAATGAATGAATCATATCCTCGTACATGTAACGAAAACGGAGGCACTGATCAGCTTTACAGTTACTGCACAGCTGATCTGTGCCTTTGTTTTTGTATATGCAAAAATCTATTTTTCTCATGATCGACTCTTTTCATAAACTTTATCATTTCAGTTTGATAATAAAATCCCATTGAACAATTTTTCATTCATGTCTGGACGAAGCCTCAACTTCGTTCCTGGATACTATGATAACCAGTACAGTGTGAAAGTCATGGACATACTCAAGGGAATACAAATGGCAGAGCTTGGACCATTCGCGGAATACTGTACTTTTCCATTAGGCCACCGCACACAACTTATACTCAAACTGGGATTTAAAGAAATGTGCTTTATTTTTTTCTCAATTTTCTATTTTAAAAGTGGTGATCATTAATATGGACAATGTGAAAAATATAACAGTTCTGATATACACCAACTAGCATAATAAAATTATAAATTGAAAACAGGCTAAAACGAAGATAAAAAAATAGCACTGCGGGCCCCGGTGCACAATATTTGCATACAGTCCAACCTGTCTTATGCAAGCCCTGTATTAAGCAAGCACCTGTCTTAAGCAAGCACTTTAATTTCCCCCCAATTGATTTTACATGTAAATGAACCTCTATTAAGCAAGCACCTGTCTTATGTGGCCAGAGGCCACTAGTTTCTGTCCCAATTTTGGCCTTAAGCAGCCACTCATTTCATCAATTTCACAAAAAAGGAATATTTTGACATGGATATTAAAACTCTGCCAGGTGTCAAAATTGTCTTCACACCTTCCAGATGCCATAATTCATTGTTTATTGTCTCAAAAGATAATCCTAGACAACTTGTCTGGGAGAACTTAGTGACAACTACCACTGACAGTGGCAGTGCTATTTTTAATTTCTAGCTAACATGGTTTTATTAAGACGGCCACCCTAGTGTTCAAAGAACATAACCTCTATTAAGCAAGCACCTGTCTTAAGCAAGCAATTTTGGTGTTTCCCTTGGCCGCTTGCTTAAGACAGGTTGGACTGTAGTTGATCAGTGTATTGTTTTGTGATACATCAGAAAAATACAACTCTACTCGCACTATGGCTGTATAGTCAGGGTATGTTTGACCTTGTAGAAATGTTCTGATCACCTTATTTAGCCCTATAGCAAGAGGATATGCACTCTTTGATATAAGCATGGAACTTGGTACTTGCCTAGATTTATAGTTATATTATAATTTTTGAGTACCAGTGCCACATAAAATTTGTCCTGTGTCGACCGCAATCTTGAATTTCAAAATGGGACACTTTTTCATTTAAAGACAGTACAAACTGATTTCAGTACAAATTAAGATCAGTTTATAGCATGGATTTCTTTAAAAGTGTTAAAAGCCAAAGTTTCAAGATATCTTATTTTATATGTAAACTCCTTATTTTTTCAAGATGGTGTTTATTTTCAAAAAGGCTGCCATTCCTACTGCCTAAAGCAAATAAATTGGATGACATTGTTAAATGAATGGAAGGATTTGCATTACAAAAATGTATTCAATCATATAACATGTAACAAAATCAAGTAACATGTTATTTGTAATATGCAAATTGAATTTAACTGATTAATGATGACATCCAAAATGGCTACCAAAATAGAAAAGTATTTACATATAATGACATGTATTTGACGTGTGTGTTTAGTTTAAATCAAATGTCAAATCACTTTTTCAATAATGAATTCCAGTATGGTATCCACTATGGCTGCCAACCTTAGACAACCGTAGCTATTTCCCTTTAGTTAAATTCAAGGTGGGTCAACATTCAGTCAAAATTTAGTAAATGATGGTCGGAAACATGTACGAGGTACAGTCAGAAAGTTCCCGGACTGTTCGTGTTGTGTTATTTGTTTTCAATGAAGAAAGTCAAAACTTTGCATACTAGTGGGAAAAACATTTTTCTACACAACAATATATATATGCGACCGTTAGGGTGTGCTGGGCCTTCTCTGGGGTCGTTGGTGACGTCGGCGTGTATGGGGTCGTTGTTTCTTATGACGTTGGTTTGTAACGTAGATTAATGCGTTAGTTCGACTTTGGGGAAAGAGCTATGGTAGTAGGCTGTAACTGTAACCCGATTGCCGAAACGTTCCACCCAAAGAAGCCTCACACGAGACAAGATACCAACTTTGCAGATTTGGGGGAATTAGCTCTCGTTGATATCATGGAGTGTCTCTGGTCACGGGGTCCGGTCTAGTTAGACTATGTTTGAAATACTCTAACTAGACACGTATGGTTCGAAATTATAAGTCCGAACACAATAATAGAATGTTCCCAAAGTTTAATTATTATTTGTAAAGTTTACCAAATGTTTATGTTATTAATATCTGTACATAGTTTCATATATGTTTAGCACTGTTCATATAATTTCACAAAATGATACAACTGTCTTTCTAACTTTATACTTGTACTGTAGTTCTGCTCATAAAATTCACAATGTCTGATAATAACTTGTTTCTTCTTAATGAAATATTATGTTTCTTTAAATGTACTCAATTCTATTTTCACTTTCTAAGTTCTAGTTTACTGTAAAAATTCTTGATTTCTATGTAATGTTTTATTTCAAGTTTCTTCTTCAGCTCAGGTGAACAAAGTTATTTCAAAGTTTAAATTCAAGTTTTACTTATCTTCAAGTCCTTCCTCAGTTTCACTATTCCAACATAATCCAGTTTCACAAAATTAAGCTATCTCAAGTTTGGAGTATAGCTGAGTCCACTACTTGTAGTAGGATTCAATAACTTTGCAAGTTTGATTCCTTTGCAAGACTGAAGTTACAATTTTTCCAAAGACTATTTATATGTTTTGGGCCGAAAGAGTGACATTACTCAGTTTAGGAAGCCAAAGTGCCAAAAGCTAATTTTTACAAAAGAGTTTGATTGTTTAAAAAGATTAGTGAACTGTGTCCTGTGAGCAAAGTGACACACATCAATTAGTTGTCTGAGATCAGTTATTGCTGCCAATCACTTAATCACTATTTTTCCTGCCAAACAATTCAAGTCACTCATGAGGTGATAAAAACAAAACATTTCACACCTGAGTTTTCAAGCCAAACAGCTGTGACAAAGAGTTGAGATTATTTATGTCAATTAAGAGTTATTAAACAATTTCCAGTTTCCTGAGTAAAAATAAAATTGTCAAAAATATGATTTACAACTATGAGCAGAACTATCAAAATTAATCATGTTTAACAAAAGACATTTTACAATATGAAATTCTAAAATTCTAACTTTTGCAATGTAAAAAAAAAACTAATGTTTTCTTCTTTCTACTTCTTCTTCTTCTTTTCTTTTTATGTTCTTCATTCTATTTTATTATTATTATTTTTTTATGATTTTTTTTTATTATTATTATCATTATTATCATATATACAGAATGGGCAGAATTGTCACACTGTGACAGATTCCCCCTACCTTTATTAAGTTTGTCCCCAAACTTTGCTGCATGAGAAAACAACACTTTATTTACAATATGTACACCGATCGGTTTTCATTTTGCAGACACTGATGCATGATTGTGGGTTCCAACCTTATTGCTAATTTTTACTTTATGCATAAATTGCAATAACATACATGAGCTCATTAATTAATGATGAATGATAAACAAACAAATGTAGGCATTGCTGAAAGAAGAAGGTTATGAAAACATGGAAAATGATATCGAGTTTGTTAAAGCACTGTTCTTATTATGCTAATTCACTGTTCATTTCAATTTATTCACTGTTACTACTTAAAAGCAAATCATCCCTTGGGTTGTACAGTCCTTTGCGCAATATGCAGCCTCAAATCCCTGTTTTATGCCATATTGTGACCAAGATAATACTCTAAAGTACATATGTTTTAGAATTTGAATCTTTACAAATTTGTTTTCTTAAATATTCAATTAAAATCATTAATTTTTGAAGGTGGTGTTCGTTTTGAAATTTCTCTCTGCTCGAATTTTGATAAAGAATAACTAAAATCTGACAGAACAAGGGCAGGGGTTGAAGAAATGGGGGCCCTCCATATTCTTCATAGCACTATAAAACACCATAGTAAAACTAAGGTAAAGGAAAAATACCCTTGCTGTATCAAATATTAGCCCACCATTATATTTCTAATATCTTGCATAAGGATCAGTTTCTACAAATGTTTCATACTCTTTTGAGAGGAATTTGATGAATTTCTCTGAAACACCAGGTGGTATGTTTTGCAAACTCATCCATCCAGGTGGAATCTCTGGTTTGCCAAAGCTCATGAAGCAATACCACTGGCCATCTTTGCGCAATTCCATTTCATGTATGTATTTGACACAAGGAGCATGGTTTGGCTGATTTCTATCATAGTGTATAGGAATGTTTGAGTCTTGCGCTGCTTTAACCTTAAGCTGATAAAGTAGCTCTTTTCTTGACTTGTAAATGGTATCTATCATTTCAGCTGCAAGATCAAAGGCCATGCAAATTGGTTGCCATTGTGGTTCAGCATTACCACACTTAACAAGATAATAGGACCCACCATTCATTATCTTAACTGCTATAACTGCTGGCCTTTGGTTAGCTTCAACTTCATTTAGGTTAGCTGCTACATTTACCGGCTTTTCCGTTTCAGTAAAGAACTTATGTTGCTTATCATGAAGTGGTTTCTTACGCTTTTCGCCTGACATGGTCCTATTTGCATGAAACTCCCTAATTAAATGACCTGGTATTTTACATGGGAAATACCAGTCTGTACTATTATCTTGCCACTTAAGCTTGTAGTACATTGCACGATTACTCCTTATAGGGGACTGTGAACTAATTATTTATCCCATAGACTCCAATGCTAAATCCCTGCTCTTTGACAGTTTACTGTGCATGCCAGGTAACACTAAGGCCATCAAAATATACCTGAATTTCAAGCCAAAAGATAGATGAGAAGATTTAAAAATGAAAAAACATACCATCACCGGCTCTTTTCTCAGCTGTTGCATGTTGAAGAATGGCCGTCAATTTTTGGAAAAACCCACCTGACCTCATTTTCAAAATCACTGTTTTTACTTTTTGGACCAGAAAAAACACAATTTATGTGCATCAGGTGGTAAATTATATACCAATTTGAAGAAAAATAATTTTTCCAGTTGCTAGAAAGAAAAAAAATATTTTTAGTTCACAATTATCACCCAATCAGGCGCCTCCATTACCAGATAACAGTCTCGGAGCAACCTGCAGATTTTGACTCATGGGATATGTTGACATAATTAGTTCCCGGTCTCCTATACTGCATACTTTTTTGAAGGAAATCTTCTTGTTCTGTGTTTTATATGACAATTTAATGTTTTTTTAATAAACTTGTGTGATTTTTTTTCTTGTTTTTGTCTCCTTTAGTCCCAAATATCTCAATTTAATTACCTACCCCTCCTGTAGCAATGTAATGAAATAAATCAGATTTTCACAAAGTAGAGTGGCACTAAATACTAAAGTGAAACTCTCATTACAAACAGAAATGAACATCATATTCATTTGAAATCTTCAGGAAATACTAAATGCATTAGTGTATTCTTGCTTGAATGGTACATTTCAGATGAAGGCATTTAAAGGACCCTACAGTGATGAAATTACCCCACCCACCCCATATTTTAGTCATTTTCTACCCCCATGCTAGTACATCATATCTGTCAAAGAGATTTTCACCCTGAGCTTGCAGTTTTGATTTAAATGGAAACCAGTATCTTTATTAAACATCATATTGGCAGAACATATTAAAATTTCAGTTATATTGCAAGTCAAAATTGGGAAATCCCACCCTTGGGGCTGATTTTACAATGCTACTGCGGCCGAAGCCACATGCACTGCTTAATGATGAAAAAAAAATCTGGTATGGGCAAAACCTATGTTACTTTGCAGTTTTACTTCTTCCTGATTGCTGCCTGACAAAATAATACTACATACAGAGCCAAACAAGACTTTTCAGTCACATTTTTACATCAAAATGACAGCATTTTGACATCAAAATGACAGAAAAAGAGCAAAATTGAGATAATTTCCTTTAAAATTCAAGGGAATTCACATTTAAATGCCATATAGAACACTAAAATACAGCTTATATTGAGGAAAAGGAATTTAAATCTTCTTAAAGCAGTGCATTCTTGTCAAAAAAGAAGAAAAAATAAGCAAAAATAGCACATATCTACTCACAGAGCTCTGCAGCAATACAAGGGAAACAACTCTACTCCAGTGTTCATTCTAATAAGTGTAGCAGAAAAAGGCATATAATATTGCCCGAAACACACTTAAATTGGTTTTACGCAGATGAAAAACAGGTAAATCTGGATAATGCTGTGCGCGCGCATGCTGAGCACCTCTTGTCATGGCTTTTCAGGGGAGGCTCTGACTGCTGAAGCATTATTTCATACTGGAAGGCTATGGGATACCACCCCAACCCCCTTCCTGGAGATCTCCTGGAGGATCCTTTAAATTTTTTAACCAAAAATGTGCATAGCATCCATATTAAGACATTAATTTACCATCCAGATGCTGCATTCATCCCAAGAAATGGATAATTTGACCCTAAATCAGCCAAATTCATCCTGTTGAACAATTAGTATAGGGGACTGTGAACTAATTATTTATCCCATAGACTCCAATGCTAAATCCCTGCTCTTTGACAGTTTACTGTGCATGCCAGGTAACACTAAGGCCATCAAAATATACCTGAATTTCAAGCCAAAAGATAGATGAGAAGATTTAAAAATGAAAAAACATACCATCACCGGCTCTTTTCTCAGCTGTTGCATGTTGAAGAATGGCCGTCAATTTTTGGAAAAACCCACCTGACCTCATTTTCAAAATCACTGTTTTTACTTTTTGGACCAGAAAAAACACAATTTATGTGCATCAGGTGGTAAATTATATACCAATTTGAAGAAAAATAATTTTTCCAGTTGCTAGAAAGAAAAAAAATATTTTTAGTTCACAATTATCACCCAATCAGGCGCCTCCATTACCAGATAACAGTCTCGGAGCAACCTGCAGATTTTGACTCATGGGATATGTTGACATAATTAATTCCCGGTCTCCTTGAGATGCAACAATTGCCTTAATGTCTTTTTCATCTATTGGTTTACAATTTCCTGCCTTACAATCAATACATGATGGGACGATACCTTTCTTGTCCTGTTTCTTTTGTTTGCCATTTGTATTTTGGTTAACCTTCTGTTGATTCTGATTTGTTTGATCATTTTGCTTACCATTGTTTGTACTAGCAGACTCTTTTGCAGGCTGTTTATTCCTATTCTTATTTGCTTCAGCTGTACTTGAGTTTTTACCACTGTTTTTACCTGAATTGCTTTGCCCTGTGTTATGATTATTTCCCTTATGGTTTTTAGTTTGAGGTTGATTTCCTTTTGGCTCTGCCAAACTTTGTCTATTTGAACCTAATTTATTCTGAGGTTGATTTTGTTTAACCAGAGTACCCCTATTGGTTGCTTTACCTTTTGTTTTACTTTCTTTTGAACCATCTGTTGGCTTCACAGTTTCATTACCTTTTGTGCTTTCTGATTCTTTGTTTTGCCTTTCAGGCACTGGCATCTTGTGTTGTTGTTTTGAACTGACTGTTTCAGTTTCCGTTGGCCTTTCAGGCTCTGTTCTATTAGGTTTTTGTTTTACAATAGCTGTTTCTTTTTGCTCTTGCCTTTCAGGCACTGACCTTCGGTCTCTTCTCTGTTTTTGGTTTGTGTTACCATTATGTTCTACACCTTGTTGTGTTTCTGTATTGTCTGCCTTACCTTGTTTCTTTGGCTGATCTAGTTCTTCTGGATCAAGTTCATCCTCATTGTCAGCCAGTTGCTCAGGAGGGTTTGTAGGCCTGTCCTCAGGATCAAAGTATGGTTTCAGACGCATTGCATTAACTAGGGACTTTACCTCTAGATTTGTTCTGACATTTCTTAGTTTGTAGGTGTGGTTTGGTCCCAACATTGTAATATAATAAGGCCCTACCCATTTCCTGTGCAGTTTAGGAGCCTTACCTACCGGAACTTTGGTGCAATACAGCCACACTCTTTGCGCTGGCCTGTATTCTGGAACCTTTGATCTTTTATCGTATTGAAATTTATACTTATCTTGAGCATCTTTGATATTTTCTCCTGCTATCTTTCTGCAAACTTCTAAGTTTTGTAATATTCTGCCCAAATGTACCTTATGATCCTGAGGAAGATGATCCTTTGGTTGCAGCACAGTGTCAATTGGTAGCCTCATTTCTCTGCCATAGAGCATGAAAAATGGACTGAACTGAGTAGACTGAGTGCATGGTGTTGACCGATATGCCATCATTATACCTGGTAGCAGCTCAGGCCAGTCATCCTGCTGTCCTTTGCAGTAGGCTCTGAGGGCTTGCAAGATATAACTGTTCTTTGACTCTGTCAAACCATTGGTCATTGGGTGGTATGGACTTGTAAAGTGCCGCTTAATGTCAAACATTTCAGCTAAGGCTTGTACCAGCTTGCTCATGAAATTTCGGCCTCGATCACTTAAGATTGACCTCATTGCCCCATACCGGCTTATTATTTCCCGAAAGATCACAGTAGCAACCTCTTGGGCTTCCTGTGTTCTCAAGGGAATTTTGAGTAACTGTCTACCATCACAAGAATATGTTTATACTTATCTTTAGTTGTAGGGAGAGCACTCAAAATGTCCATCTGCCACCTACCAAATACATCATCTACAGCCTGTGGTTGCAAAGGAGGAGGCTTGGCATTAAAGGCTCTATTGGACTGCTGGCACACCTCACAAGTCCTCACATACTGCCTTATGTCTTCATACATAGATGGCCAGTAGTACTTGTTCCGGAGTGATGCATAAGTCCGTTCGAACCCCTGATGCCCACCACCTGCTATGCAGTCATGATATGACTTCAGCAGTTCATCTCTAAGGCAACGCGGAATCGCCATTTGTTTTACCAAACGCTCTTCCAAAGGTACATGCCTACCTCTCTTGGAGTAGAAGTGCATGAGCACTCCATCCTCCATTTCATAGTTGTATGACTCAGCCACAACTGTGCGCGCTAACTGTGGGTTCTCTGGTACCTGATGATGAGCAAGATACTGATAGATATGCTTGAAGTCAGGGCAGTCCTGTTGACAGACAGATAGACCAATGAAAAGGTCTCTATCTACATCAACTCCGTCCTGCCCCGGCTCAGCCGCAGCTATCATAACCTCAGTATCCTCTTCACCTGGGTAAATCAGAGTTGTCTGAGTATACTCACCAGAATTGAGAGTGAAGATATGATCGGCCAAATCATTTGATTCTGTTGAGCGAGAATCCTTGTACCTTTGCCTTGAGAGAAAATCTGCTGTGCAGTTTTGTGAACCGGATTTATGTTTAATGTCAAAATTGTAGCCTTGGAGAAGAATTCCCCAGCGACCTAGCCTACCTTGACTGTCTTTCAGTTTCTGCAGATACTTCACAGATACATTGTCTGTAAAAACTGTGAACTTACTGTTTGCCAGGTAATGCCTGAAGTGCTGGATACCTTCTACCAAAGCTAATCCTTCTTTATCAGTTATGTGCCACTTCAGCTCATTGTCCCTGAGGGCACGACCACCGAAACAAATGGGATGTTGCTTACCTTCATGTTCCTGGCTAAGCACGAACCCAATGGAATAGTCAGAGCTATCGACGGATAGCATAAATTCTTTGTCAAACTGAGGGAATCGTAATATTGGTGCTTTTGTAAGCCTATCTTTGAGATTGTTAAATGCACTTTCACATTGATCAGTCCATTCAAATTTAGTTTCCTTCTTTAATAAGTCATTTAATGGCTGTGCTATCTTTGCATACCCTAGAATGAATTTTCTGTAGTAGCCCATCATGCCCAATGCTGACCTAACCTGTTTTACATTTGTGGGTCTCTGGCAATTTTTGATCTTGTCTATATTCTCTGGATTTACTTTTAAACCTTGTTTAGAAACAATGTGTCCAAGATATTTGACCTCTTTAGTTGCCAATCTGCATTTCGAAGGATTGAGTTTCAAATTTGCCGATCTCAAGTTATTGAAAACCAAGTTCAGATGATGCAAATGTTCATCAAAGTTCCGAGAGAAGATAATGAGGTCATCAATGTATACCAGAGCAATCTTGAAATTGAGGTTCTTCAGGACCTTCGTCATCAGGGCCTGGAAAGACACTGGCGCATTGACCATTCCAAAGCTGAGGCGATTGAATTCAAAGATTCCTTGATGAGTTATGAAAGCTGACTTTTCCTTACTTGACTTATCCAAGGGCACTTGCCAAAATCCAGAGCGCAAATCCAATGTACTGAAAATTTCTGCTTTTGACTCGGCCAGCGTATCAAACACTTCAGTCATGTGTGGTATTGGGAAGGCCATAAGCTCTGTAACAGCATTCAGCTTCCTGTAATCAACACAGAAGCGCCACTCATTGTTGGGTTTCTTCACCATGACAACAGGGGAATGCCAAACAGAGTTACTTTCTTCTATGATACCATGCTTTTTCATGTCTTCAAGCTGCCGCTCAAGTTCAGCCCTCATTTTTGGAGTCTGCCTGTATGGTGCAGAACTGACAGAAGGAGCATTACCAGTATTGATGGTATGAGTGTGAACATTTGTAACTCCAAGTTCCGAAATATCCTTTGCGAAAATATCCCTATTATTTCCAAGAAATTGGTACAACCTATTTTTCTGATCTTCAGACAAGTCAGTACTATCCAAGTTTATTCCCAAGTCCTTTATCACTTTTTCATGGTCAGCCTTATGGGAAGTTTCACCCATGCTGAACACATGAGCCTCATTTGGCTCTTTCATGTCAAATACTGAGTTAAGGTCAACAGAACTGACCTTGGCCAACCTCTGATTTGCTTTGAGAAATACTGGCAAATTAGTAGGGTTCATCAACCTATACACACCTTTTGAATTTTCGACAGTGCACAAATTCTTTCCACCAACCAATGAAATATCACTCAAGTTGAGCTTTGGCTCAATCAGAACAACCGATTGGTTAGCAAAACCTGAAATTCTAATGGGGACTATAGCCTCACTGTGTGGTGGTATAATTACCTTCTTTGTAGTGTATGCAAAGGCTGTCTGATCACTGGTGATTGGTGTCACTGGAACCTTAACACTAGAAACTGATGCTGCTTGACCTAAGGGCACTGAAATTTCGACCTCACCAAACGTCAAGGTCACATTATTTGCATTCATGAAGTCTAAGCCAACCAAGACTGACACATGTAAATGTTCAAACACATAGAAACGCTGCTTAAAGAACAAGCCTTCACATTCAAATTCAAGGTCAACTTGACCAAATACCTGGTGTATTTCACCACAAACACCAACAATATTTGTCAAAGTAGCAGGTGTAACAATTGCTTCAGGAGCTACCCTGCTCAGTAAATGTTTACTTATAGCCGAGATCCCGGCGCCACTGTCAACTAGGCATTGGACACTATGTTTGCCAAACTTAATGTTCATTTTGTTCTTATTTAACTTTGGCGTAAAGTTTAACACAGTGCATTCAGGGTCTACTTTGTCATCTGACTTACATGCTTGCCTTGAGCATAACCACTGCCTTCTGTTTTTCCACCTTGGAGCCATACTTATTTATCTACTGCCTTTCAAGATTTATGTCCCTTTAACTTATTGTTATTTGTCTGATTTTAGTAACACTTACTTATATTTTATGACAGGTTTTACACTTATTTGAGTTTGACCTAGCAATTAGCTTATACAATGAAATCTAATCAAAACTACTTATCTTGGTTTTAAATTATAGTTGTCAATATAAAATGTTGCAAAAAATGCAGTTGTTGTTATAGAAAAAAAATGCAGTTGCAGTTGTAAAAATTAAAATGCCGTTTGCAGCTGTAAAAATCAAAATGCAGTTGCAAAAATCAAAATGCAGTTGCAGCTGTAAAATACAAATGCAGTTGCAGCTGTAAAAATCAAAATGCAGTTGCAACTATAGAAATCAAAATGAAGTTGCAGTTGTAAAAATCAAAATGCAGTTGCAGCTGTGAAACTAAATTCAGTTGAAGCTGTTGAACCAAAGTGCAGTTGCAGTTATAACATTATTGTAGCTAAGTCTTGATGAAAATGATGCAGCAGTAAAAACTTATACTTTGTACTCACTTAACACTTGTAGTTGTTATTCAGATGAAATATTTCATTACACTTCCATTGATTAATAACTTTTATTCAATTTCACTTAATACAGTTACACTTATTTTAAATACTCAATTTTTTATACACTTGTGCAAAAAAAACACTATAATTTACTTGATGAAACTTATTTTTGTTTACTTTTGGTCCTCAATTTATTTCATTGCACCTTAATTTGCTTTCAAATTTCACTCCTTGATTTGAAACAATAAAGATTTCAATATACTTGTATCAACCTGTGGTCACATATATGGTCACATATAAAACAGACATATGAAGAAGCATGTATACAAAAGACTGTACTCACCAATCTAAGATGATTTGCTTGAGTTCTTTGTTACTGTAACTCTTTTTGTCTGTTGCTCTGCGACTGATGATCCAACAGTATAATTTTAATCCCTAAGTCACTGTTATTTGTATCACAAATTCAACTTTTAACACTTATTTAGCACTTTTTAACACTTTAATTTAAACACATTTATTTAACCTTAACACTGATAACTTATTGAACACTAAGTTTTCATTAAAATTGCCACTTTTGTTGATCTTGAATGTACTAAAGTCTTGAAACCGTTGAATCTACCCGTTGTTTCTCCTACCACATGTGACCGTTAGGGTGTGCTGGGCCTTCTCTGGGGTCGTTGGTGACGTCGGCGTGTATGGGGTGGTTGTTTCTTATGACGTTGGTTTGTAACGTAGATTAATGCGTTAGTTCGACTTTGGGGAAAGAGCTATGGTAGTAGGCTGTAACTGTAACCCGATTGCCGAAACGTTCCACCCAAAGAAGCCTCACACGAGACAAGATACCAACTTTGCAGATTTGGGGGAATTAGCTCTCATTGATATCATGGAGTGTCTCTGGTCACGGGGTCCGGTCTAGTTAGACTATGTTTGAAATACTCTAACTAGACACGTATGGTTCGAAATTATAAGTCCGAACACAATAATAGAATGTTCCCAAAGTTTAATTATTATTTGTAAAGTTTACCAAATGTTTATGTTATTAATATCTGTAGTTTCATATATGTTTAGCACTGTTCATATAATTTCACAAAATGATACAACTGTCTTTCTAACTTTATACTTGTAGTTCTGCTCATAAAATTCACAATGTCTGATAATAACTTGTTTCTTCTTAATGAAATATTATGTTTCTTTAAATGTACTCAATTCTATTTTCACTTTCTAAGTTCTAGTTTACTGTAAAAATTCTTGATTTCTATGTAATGTTTTATTTCAAGTTTCTTCTTCAGCTCAGGTGAACAAAGTTATTTCAAAGTTTAAATTCAAGTTTTACTTATCTTCAAGTCCTTCCTCAGTTTCACTATTCCAACATAATCCAGTTTCACAAAATTAAGCTATCTCAAGTTTGGAGTATAGCTGAGTCCACTACTTGTAGTAGGATTCAATAACTTTGCAAGTTTGATTCCTTTGCAAGACTGAAGTTACAATTTTTCCAAAGACTATTTATATGTTTTGGGCCGAAAGAGTGACATTACTCAGTTTAGGAAGCCAAAGTGCCAAAAGCTAATTTTTACAAAAGAGTTTGATTGTTTAAAAAGATTAGTGAACTGTGTCCTGTGAGCAAAGTGACACACATCAATTAGTTGTCTGAGATCAGTTATTGCTGCCAATCACTTAATCACTATTTTTCCTGCCAAACAATTCAAGTCACTCATGAGGTGATAAAAACAAAACATTTCACACCTGAGTTTTCAAGCCAAACAGCTGTGACAAAGAGTTGAGATTATTTATGTCAATTAAGAGTTATTAAACAATTTCCAGTTTCCTGAGTAAAAATAAAATTGTCAAAAATATGATTTACAACTATGAGCAGAACTATCAAAATTAATCATGTTTAACAAAAGACATTTTACAATATGAAATTCTAAAATTCTAACTTTTGCAATGTAAAAAAAAAACTAATGTTTTCTTCTTTCTACTTCTTCTTCTTCTTTTCTTTTTATGTTCTTCATTGTATTTTATTATTATTATTTTTTTATGATTTTTTTTTATTATTATTATCATTATTATCATATATACAGAATGGGCAGAATTGTCACACTGTGACATATATTTAGGGGCTTTTTCATCAAACCACCAAAAATTTAGGGCTCAAAGTATGGACACTAATAACGTACGGAGCACTTTGGCGTTAACAACGTTACTTTGACATTAACAACGTTCATACCTGAGCGTGTCGTCAAACTCAGGCTTTAGACGAGGAAAGGTCCACCGGGGCTAAGTCGGGGCTTTATGGCGCATGCCATGGTCTCTCGTATCCTATGAAATCAAAAGTCGTCAATGTATCTTACAATCGATGAGCGGATGGTGTTGTTTTCGTGAAAAATCTGATTTTTATGTCAAATCCCGACCGTTTCTTCCCTATGCCTCTCACTTTTGCAATTGCCATTAATATCCACGTGTCCTTAGCCTATCCCATTGGAACACAAGACTCCTCACCATTTTCTATACATTTTTCCTTGGGTTTCATGAATTTCCAAGTGTTTGTAGGGTCTTGTCTGCTCTTTTACCATACTTGATTACCTCGCGCTGCTCCGTACGTTCACATGACGTCGGCTTTTTTTACGCTCGAAAATTCACCAATGTCTGTTTAAAACACTGTCAAAATTGTTATTTTTATGTTATCTCTCTGATTCTTTGCATTTGAATCAAAATACTATTGATGTGACATCATGCAAAAATTCACGCCATTGTGATGCCGTTTTATAAAGGAATTGACAACGATTCAAAACATCAAAAAATCCGATTAAGCGGGTTTTCAAAGTGCTCCGTACCCTCGTATATGCCGTATGTTAATCGACATTTTAAAAAAATTCTTGCATATTCTTTTCTAAATTTATCCGAAAAATAAAGGGAATGGATGTGATTTGTTATTTGAAAAACTTCATAGTGATGTGACGTTAAATATCCTTTGAAATAAATCAGTCCGGGAACTTTCCGACTATACCTCGTATTTCCAATGAATATACATTCTACAAGATTGGTTGCCATGAATCATCATCATCATCATCAGCAGCAGCAGCAGCAGCAGCAGCAAGAGCAGCAGCATACTGACTGTTGTTTTCTACTGTTGATACTTCAGCTCACATGCCCTAATGTGTGGCATAAACTTGCGCTAACAGTCATGCCACAGATAAACAATCCATGCAAGAAACTTCTTAAATGTGGTTTTATGACCGGTTGTAAATTAGAAATGCACTTACTTGAAAGCGGGCATGGGGTGTACTGGACATTGTTACTGTTGTGGTGAATGTAGGCGAAAAAAATGTTATTCCAAAATATGGAGAATGACTGAGCTTTCTAGGAATATATTTTTGTTGCATTTGTTTCACTTGCATTTGTTTCACTGATAACCCCGTCTTCCCCCCAGTAATTTTATATTATGGATCATTCCAAGGTGATACTTCTGTAGATTAGCTGCTAACTTGCAGTCCGATACACTTCTTGACCTTGCTCCTCTCCCATGATAGCTTAGCATTGGTTCCACTTAAACGTGTGTTGAACTGATGACGGAATTTGTAAGTTACTTGTAGTTGCATTATTTTGGATATGTTGGTTTTAATCGTATTGTTTTGTTATTTATTTCTATAGTAGCAAAAATCTTCCTGTGAAAACATGAAACTGTTTCAAAGTTTAAATCAACATAGAAAAACAAACGGTTCTCGACTTTGAGTAGCTTATTATACAGTAGTCTCCCCTGACTTATTTATAGACATCTTTAATGTTTTCGACAGAAAATAATGAAGTATTTTATGAATCTGCGATCTAGAATCGATAAATCGCATTTCCGCCGTCGGTGTGAAGAACACCGACGGTAATATTCCGTCTAATACTTCTGTTGTGGTTCTAATTGTTTAATGTTTTGGTGTTGAATTTTTGTGCTGTTTGCACCTTATGTAATGTGTGGTCTTGACCCCTGAGCCATGACCTCCAGGACGATTCCACTGCAATCGGTAAAGCGTGTTAAATGTTGTTTTTTATTATTAAAGTAGTTACCTACCTTTGTAACAGAGTATCGCTGAAACATTTTATTACATGTAATCTTTCCTCAAATATATGCAGTCATGGCGCAGTGTATGTGATACTAGATTGCAAATACGAAATGTCACGTGTTCGAATCCCATTAATTTAGTTTTTTTTTTTTTTTTTTTTTTTTTTGGTCGAAGAAAGCCATTCTTTGAAACACATTTTTGCTTTCGAATTTTCTAAAGTATTATTTTATTTTGGATTATATTATTATTGTTTTATTATTTTTTAATTTCATTCATTTTGCAATATTTTATTCATTTCGTTTCGGCAGATACAAATCAGCGAAACTTAGTCACCCTTTGCAGTGTCTGGATTTGGCCTCGGAGTCGTCTTGCCTAGGAAAAGGACACCTGGCTCCTGTACTTGGTCAACGGCAATGTCAATTTGCCAGTACATGAGTATTGCCGTTCAATACCAAGGACGTGACGCATGCAGTTTTCCCCTTCGGCTTCTGTTATAGACTGCATGCCTTCGCTGGTCAGGTCTCAGATGTTTCCAATTGTAAAGGTTTCGCATGGCAATGAAATTATCGAGCCTTGTTATGATTTGTATAAAATATAAATATAATTTGTAATTGAAAACAATTTAAAAAAAAGTGGCTACGCTGGGATTCGAACCCGCAACATTCGGGTTTTAGGCAGGAGCTTAACAATCACTGTCATAGAGACTTGTAATGTTTAATGTTATTATAATGCATTATAAAGTAATAACAAGTTAGATGATTTACCTTAAATAAGGAAGGGACTAAACCTTGTGGAATCGCACTATGCATTTTATTTTAGTCAAGTTCGGGCAACTGAGTGGCTGCCTATTGGGAAATAACTGCTCACTCGACTTACGTTATGTTTTCTTATAAGTACATGTAGTTTGAGTACTTTATAGTCTATTTAGTTTTTTTCCCACCTTGGTTTTCGAAGTGGGAATTTCTTTCTGATTGCACAATTTCCAGATCATTGTGCTGTCTTAACATGATTTACTAAAATCTGAAACTTAAGAGTATTTACACTGGCGTTAACCACATACTTTACAATTTGCATACAAAGACAGGCAACAGAAATATATTAGAAAATTATATAAAATCGTCATCAATTCAATCTACATTTTCCAATTTTATTTCTAGATGAAAGCAAATATGCTGTTGTTTGTGTTTCCCTTTATCGTTTCATTGACAGCCATTTTCATATGTGTCCGAAATAAAACAAATTAGTTAAATTCTAGTTAAATTCATTTTCCTTTTCTTTTCTTTCAAAGAATTTTCATCCAAAATCATGACTTTATAGTGTCCGTATGAAATTTTCACTGCTAGATACGCTCAATGTGGTGACAATCTTGAGACTTAGCCTCATTCCTGACATTTTCTAATCTTTAAAAATACACTTTTGGCAATGTGTTAACGTTAGACTGTAAATGTTTGCAAATTAAGTACCAAAAGTATAATTCTGATTTTTGCAAATACTTCAGGCCTTTAAATTAAAAAGCTAAAAATAGTCGATCATTTTGAATATGAAGAGATAGCCAGGACATTTTTGGCGCTGGTCCATTTTGTTTTGATATCATATTACCAACATGTATTTGTGCCACGTTATTCTGTTATTTGCTTGAAAATATTTTAACAATGATGATATTTACTTTTTATTAAATGCATTTTTGTTTTCATCTTGCGAACTTAATTTTGGGTATATTTATTGCGGCCATCTTTGAAAATAGCTGCCATCTTTGAAAATTTTGCAGTTTAAATGGTTAAAACGTGTTGAAATTTATCTTTGGAACCTTGGCTTTTAATGCTTTTCAGAAAAACATGAGCTGATACTGATATACATCTGTTTATGCTTTTATTGAAAAAGGCCGCCATCTTGATTTCAAGATGGTGGCCCTCTTCAATAAAAGCATATATTTTATGTGGCACCCACCCTTATAAAATGAGCCGCTGCATGGAAAAACCAACAAGCTGAATAGGCGAAAACAAAGGCGCAGATCAGCTTCGCAGTCACTGCGAAGCTGATCAGCGCCACGGACAGTATATATCCTCTACTTTCTAAATCTAAAATTTCCAGCCTCTAGTCATCTTCTGTGACTGTACAGCCTCGTTTGTGACTGCGAAGCTGATCAGCGCCACGGACAGTACATATCCTCTACTCTCTAAATCTAAAATTTCCAGCCTCTAGTCATCTTCTGTGACTGTACAGCCTCGTTTGTGTCGGACCTTGTCGGAACCCCAAATTGTTGTTTTTCTCACGCAAAAGGCTCAAATCTTATACATGTAATTATAGATCTATCCCTGTGCCAAGTTTCATGCTTTTTGTAAAAAAAAGTGCATGATTCGTCAAACGTTGTTACATATCCGATCCACTTAAATCTTCTGTTGAAATAAAATCGGTAACGTGGAATGTCACAACGGAAATCTCCACATAACACTTTTGAAGCAGTAACTGTATGTAAACCAGCATTAAAATGAAACAGTTTTACCACTTCTATTGGATTTTTCCAGCACAAATTTATAACGTACAGCATGACATTTAGGTATTCTGATAAAATATGTATAGATCTAAGATGTTTTCATAATTCAAATAACAAATACGCTACATGTATTTTGTTTTCCAGTCAGAACAATGACAAAACACTTTTAATAGACAAATTCATAATTGAATATGTTGAATGCAAACTAATACCACATTCACTGAAAGAGCCCTTTAAAACAAATCCTGAACTGTTGATATTATCAGCTTCACTTGCTGCTAGGGGATTTAATTGCTGTTAAATAAACATAAATCAGTTTCTGGAAAATATTTCTTTCTGAGTTCATTCTAACATCTGGAGGCTCTCAGGGTTTGTATGACCGACTGAATATTGTTTTTGCAGTTGATAGATAAATACATAGAAAAGCCATGCAATTAATAGATCTACTTACAATATATGTTTTGAGAACATTTCACTCAATAATCCAAATTAAGAAAGCTTTTAAATCCAAAGAAACTCAGTTTTCAAATGGTATTATATTATTCTGCACTCTCAGTCTCAGTTGTGAAAATTCCAAGCATCATACAAATATACATATATAATCCTGCATAAATGGCTAGTTTATGTGTTTCCTCTCCGTCGTCGTTGTGGTGCAAACATTGATGTCATGTATGTGTCCCAGATATTGTTACGATAGCGGTATGTAACGGCCTTGTAAACCTTTTTCCCAAGCCGCCTCCGTGGTGCCCTAGGATCTCTTGGGTTTGATAATGATGTGTATTGCCTGTCCACATTCTCGTTCCAATGAAGAACAGCAAGCTGAGATCTCATGTTATATTGCCTGTTACTGAAGCAGATCCTTTTGTCCTGGAAAATGTTCATGACATTGTTGAAGCTTTCAACATAGGAAGAATCTCTGGCTAAAACAAAGTCCTCAGGATGCTTATAGATGACAGATGCTTCAATGACTTTTTCAAGACATTTTTCAGCTTTTGGATTTGTGATGACCATTCTTGAAGGCTCATACTTAGAATCCTCTTTACACCGTGACGAGTCGGGGCAGTCGGAATGTTCATCTCTGTAGTGTTTCACAATGCTTGACAACAAATTTCGCAAACGTTCGGGGTCATTTTGACAGTTTCTCATTGCCCAGTGAATGTGTGTGGCAATGGGTTCAGCTTTATCATATAGTTGGTCAAACCAAGTTTTGCCTTCTTTGTATTTAGGTCCCGAAGATACAACTTTAAGGGCTTTCTTCAGTGATTTTACACCATGCCAACAGTCGTTCTGATTTGTGGTCATTGGACGCGACTCCACTAGCTTGTTTATAGATAAGTTTCTATCATGTGTGTGGACTTTAATGGTCACATCTTTAGAGTCAAAGTTTTCATAGATTTTTTGTGTCCCCTTCAGCTCATGCCGTTGTGAAACAATATCATCAGCCTTGGTTACATGAATGCATTGTAACACTTTATGAGTCTTTTCACCCAATGCCACTACACTGCTGTCTTTGGCATTCTTTCGCCACCCATGTCGTGCATCCGTCATAATGTCAATTCCGTCAAGTTCATCATAACTTCCAATTTCCAGATGTAGTGATTCCTCAAGAGAATTGTTATAAACTGTTTGAAGACTGTCCCCATAACTCTGAAGAAATGTTTTCCTTTTTGACTTTGAAATGACACCAAAACCTGAAGCTTTTGAAAACCTAGTGTAATGCACAGGCAGCATTCCTGAACAAACAAAAGCATGATTTATTCTGTGGTTTACAAGGAATGTGTCATTTGGCAAATAAGGAGATGATGTCCACCTGTATGTATGAGAATCGTGTGTGTTCCCACACTGAAGTGTCATAATAATCACATGTCCCCGATATACAACCTTTTGCGGTTTCAGATTATATCTGCAGTTTCTTCCATGATGTTCTGTCATTTCTGTTAATTTCTGTATAGATGAAACCGTAGATACGAACATGTTTTCATTCGAGTCCTTCTTGTTTTTCAGCTTTTTTGATTGTGTAGGAAATGTCTGCGCGTCTTGGTCTGGAACATGGCTTTGAATCCAGAAGTCAAGTGCTGAATCTATTATGTCACAATTGTTAACTGGCTTGTTAAATGTGTTCACCAAACAACCCCTGATTTTTTGCATTTTAACTGAAATTTCAAGCTTTTTCTGTTCATTTCCAGGAATCTCCATTTTAAAACTAGGGGGCCTAGTCCTGACTGGTCTTCTTTGTTCTTCCATAATTGTCTGTTGTAAAACTAAGTCTACATGTAGCATAAAATAAAATTGTTGATATATCCAGGAATTTTCTAACCACAGTTATTCAGAAAGAAGTGTACAGTTACATTTTCTCTACCAGATCAACACACTTTCAGATGCAAAGGGCGGCCAGTCTGGAAGTGGACTAGGGTTAGGCATTTTACAGTATTCCATTTTCATCTATTTTACAGACTACATATATGCGATGTTGTGCATATTTTAAATTGTATTCAAAAAATTTAAATAGTCAATTTAAATACAAGTAAGCTTGGTTGGGATATTTTTTACCACCCCTACATATGAATGGGTTAGCTTCATTTTTTTCCCACAAAATTATACTATTTCCCTCAATTAGCAATACCACATGGTGATAATTTGTAAACAAAGAAGTGTTATCAGAAATAGTGTTTATTTTCATGTTTTACATCAATTAATACTTCTATTTGTGCAGAGATTTGTATTCAAAATACCAGTTTGCTTTCACAGCATTCTTGCCATGGAAAATCAAAATATAAGGATAACACTGCATGTTTCTGAAGAACAAGTGGACACAATAAGTCATCTGTTTAGTCACTATGGTTGGAATTATAATGAAATTAGCAGAATTGTCGCAGAAAATAGTGGGTCCTCAACTGAAAGTTTTCTAAATAGAAATGATGTTGCATGTCAAACCACACCAGGGACTGAAACAGTGGATAATAATGATGATGCATTTCAAGAATATCACATTCCCCAAAACCCAGAGGAACAGGAGTGTCGATTTTGTTTGTGTAGGCCATGTATTACAGATGAACAAAACAGACAGATGTGGTGGGAAAATGAAAATCAGGCACCCAGTAGAAGGAATTCTGCGCTGAGGAAAGAACGATATAAGCGATTTTGGACAATGATGTTCCACCGTGAAGCCTGGAAGGATCCACGTTATCAGGCAGAAAAACTCAAGGCTTTGAGAGCAGATCCTAGACAAAGAAAATATGAATGGCATCGACGTGACATCATGCCCAAGTGTGTTTTGAGCCTTGTAAGACAGTGGTTTCCAAATCCAGATGGTGTGCCATATCTGGGACATTTATGGGAATAATGTAGTCCTTTTTATATACATTTTAAGCTGATATGGCCCTGTTCTTCAAGAATTAATTTGTGTGTACTTTATTTCCCGCCATGTGTCAGATATTGTTATCTGTGTATTCTGAGGTATTTACCAGCTGTCAGATAAGAGGTTATGAACTTCTGTAAGCCTTCCCATTTGCTGTCAATTATAAATGGAGGTAAATTTGAATTTCGAGCAGAAGACAAAAAAGATTTTCTGAAATGTGTAGTTTGGAATATAATATCTGTTTAATATTTACATGTGATTATTCTGAATGTCTCAAAGAATACATGTGCCAAACTTCACAGCTTTTTGTTGGGTAAGTGTTTCACATTCCTTGATTTTCTGTGATGAAAGCTGCATGTTGGCTGTTAGGGAGCTAGGGAAACACTGGCCATTTTTCAGACCCTTTGGCTTTTATACTTGGCTCAAAAAGTAGACATGTTTAAATTTTCTAACAAGCTCAGGTTCATCTCCAGTATGCATCCAATCAGATCTATGGTATGCTCTTTCTTCAAACCAGAGGACCATTGGTCCTGAGAACGCTCACCTGAAGCCTGATCTTGGAGCATTTAGTCATCATGAAATGACCTTGACCTTGAACACTCACATACCAAATTGTCTGCATCTGCCAAGTTTCAGGTCTGAGGCTGCAATAGTTTCCAAAAATTCCAGTGTTTTCACTTCTTTTTCCATGTAAAAGCCAGTTTCGAAAATTGACCTTGCCGTAAAATATGTCAAGGTCAAGGTCATCCTTTGAACAAACTATGATGGGCTAAGGTCCCTGGTGATACATACCAGGTTCCAGGAATATCGGCCCAAAAGATTTTTTTTTATCATTTTTGAGCATAGCAGCCATGTTGAGCATGCAAACCTGATTTCATGAACAAAATTTTATTCTCCCTATGCATTAAGGCTTCTAATAAAATTTCACATTCATAGACTGAGAGATTACTGAGAAAGAACAGGTCTTTAATTTCGATATTTCAATGACCTTGGGCCCAGATCAAGAAATGACCTTGACCTTAATTAATCATATATCTTCATTAGTTGTCTGCTTCTGCCAACTTTCAGGTCTCAGGCCGCAATAGTTTCTAAAATATCCTTTGTTTACACCTTTTGCCATGTTCAAGCCCATGTTTCCAAAACTGACCATGCCATAAATTGGTCAAGGTCATCATAGGGCCATCATTTGAACAAACTATGATGGGCTGGAGTCCCAGATACTACATACCAAATGTCATGAAAATTGGCCCACCGGTTCTGGAGAAGATTTTGAGCATTTGTGAGCATGGCAGCCATGTTGAGCATTCGACTCAGATTTTGTTAAAATTTATAAATTTTGTAAATTTTTATAAATGATAAAATTTTGTTCCCCATAGCATGGAAGCTCCACATAAAATTTCACTTCCATATGCCCAGTGATTTCTGATTAAAAACATATTTAATTTTGGTATTTCAATGACCTTGGGCCAAGGTCAAGAAATGACCTTGACGTTCATTAATAACATACCTTTGTAAACTCCATTAGTTGTCTGCATCTGGCCACATTCAAGTCTTAGGCTGCAATAGTTTCCAAATTATCCATTGTTTTCGCCTTTTCCCATGTAAAAGCCTATGTTTAAAATTGACCAAAATAGGTCAAGGTCATCCCAGGGTCATCATTTGAGCAAATTATGATAGGCTGGAGTCCCTGGTGCTACATACATGTACCAAAATTCGTGGAAATCAGCCCACTGGTTCGATCTGGAAAAGAAGGTTTTTGAAGGGTTTTTACCATATATGGGCATGGCAGCCATCTTGGTTTTGTGACCAAACTTCCATTCCCCCTATCCATGGAGGCTCCACATAAAATTTCAACTTGATCAGCCAAGAGGTTTCAGAGAAGAAGATCTTTGATATTGTGGACGGCGACGGACACAAATAAAATTTGACTTATGATATTTCAATGACGTTGGGTAAAGGTCAAGAAATGACCTTGCCCTTAATCACACTTTCATTAACTTCATTAGTTGTCTACATCTAGCAACTTTCAAGTCTCAGGCTACAATAGTTTCAAAATATCCACTGTTTTCTCCTTTTCCCATGTAAAAGCCTGTGTTTCCAAAATTGACCTTGCCACAAAATAGGTCAAGGTCATCCCAGGGTCATCATTTGATCAAACTATGACTGGCTTGAGTTCCCAATACTATAAACCAAGTTTTGTCGAAATCGGCCCACCGGTTCTGAAGAAGATTTTTGAAGGGTTTTTACCACATATGGTCATGGCGGCCATCTTGGTCATGTGACCAAGATATCACAAACAAAATTTCTATGCCACTACCCAAGGAGGCTCCACATAAATTTCAACTTGATCGGCCAAGCGGTTTTAGAGACGATCTTTGGTACTGTGACTTAATTTTGATATTTCAATGACCTTAAGGTCAAGAAATGATCTTGACCTTAATTAATTACATTTCTTCATTGACTCCATTAGTTCACTCCATTTAGCAACTTTCAAGTCTCAGGCTGCAATAGTTTCCAAAATATCCATTGTTTTCACTTTTTCCCATGTAAAAGCCTGTGTTTCCAAAATTGACCTTGCCGTACAATATGTCAAGGTCATCCTAGGGTCATCATTTGAACAAACTATGATGGGCTGGAGTCCCCAATGCTACCAAGTTTCATGGAAATTGGCCCACCGGTTCTGGAGAAGATTTTTGAAGGGGTTTTACCATATATGGGCGTGGCTGCCATCTTGGTCATGTGACCAAGATTCCTTGAACAAACTTTCATTCCCCTTACCCATGGAGGCTCCACATGATCGGCCGAGCGGTTTCAGAGCAGAAGATCTTTGACATTGTGGATGCCTATTTCAGACCCAAATCTCCCTACCAAAAATTTCAAATCTTATTTGGCATCCAAGATGTATCACATGTATGGTGGACGGCGACGGACGAAAATAAAATTTGACTTAATTTTGATATTTCAATGACGTTGGGTAAAGGTCAAGAAATGACCTTCCCCTTAATTAATTACACACTTTCATTAACTCCATTAGTGTGGATCAGAGCGGTTTCAGAGTAGAAGATCTTTGAAATTGTGGACGACAATGGATGGACGGATGCCAGATCATGCCTATACTATAAGCTTACTTTGAGCCTTCGGCTCAGGTGAGCTAATAAAGCAGGTAGACACCGTTTGGGTGCCTTTTAGGAGAATTAAAGCAGGTAGACACCGTTTGGGTGCCTTTTAGGAGAATTTGACCATTATCGAGTGCAAAATCTAAGAAATATAACACAATCTTGACAGTTTGTTTTTCTTGAATCTGCCGGAGCAAACAAATAAAATAAAATGAAAAAACAAACAAACAAAAAACCAACAACAACAAAAAACAATTACCGGAGACCATTAGTGAACCAGAGGACTAATGGGCCTGATACCCCTCACCTGAGATTTGGTCTCTGATAAATGACATTTGGCTAAGATCATGTTATCAAGGTAAAAATTAAACTTGACCTCCGTCGAATGCTCACATAATTAATTGTCTGTCACAGGTCACAGGCTAAAACCAGGGTCTCTATAGAAGGGGTCAAGAATCTTTGTCCTTTGTTTAAAATTCTTGTATGTCAGTTTCGTATTTACTCACCTAAAAAACATACATTCAAAATTTATAATTAATGTCAATTTACCATAAACCTGTTATTAATTCTTTCATTTTTTCTATATCAGAACATGCTAAATTATGCAGTCTACATTAATAATAGTACTATAGTTAGGAATTTATATCCGTTTTGACTTGATATGTACCACAGTGTCCATTTTCACATTTTTTCATGCATTTTTACAATTTTCTTGAACATTGCGCAATTTATTTTGTTGAAAATTGTATGAATGTGAAGCTGATATGATGCATTGCTTTAATATTGGAATGTATTTCATATCTTTAATTGGTTTTTCACGATTTTTACCGTGAAAAATTCACTTTTGATTAATTTTTTTTTACAACTTCTTACACTGGCCGTATATGTGGTACTTGACATACCTGAGTTTTTGATTATTGGAAAAATCAATGCATAGTTTCTTGACCCCTTCTATAGAGACCCTGCTAAAACAAATTCTGGAAAATCCAATGTTTCCACTTTTTATGGTTTTTACCATATGTGGGCAGCCATCTTGGTCATGTGACCTGGACCATTTTATATAAACTTTGGTTCCCCCTTCCTAAGGATACTACATATAAAATTTGGCTTTGATTGGTCAAGCAGTTTCTGGTGAGAAGATCTGATGGACGGACGCTGGAGCATGGCCATTCTATAAGCTCGCCATTTTGAGCCTTAAGATCTGGGCAGCTAAAAATTGAGACTGTCACACCAGATCATTGTTATTGGAAAAGGTCCCTCAGGACCTTTTCCACAGTGTTTACTTTGAATATGAAGAAAATTGTACCCATGATCGACTGCTCTCCCTCAATTACGCGTTTTGTCACATAAAGCGCTTACTAAAAACTAGTGAACCCGTCTATAGGGACTAGACAGTTCACCACAATCAATTTAATTTATCAATTGTTGGCACTCCCCGTCAAATAGCGGTAAATATCTAGCAAGCAACCTCGATCGTGGTGACTGCTTATCATAGCGCTTCTAGGATTACATCGCATATACCCTGACGAGGGGTACAGAAACTACAGAAACTCTATATGGCTGACTTTTAGTCCATCACATCGCACCATGGGTCTGTTTCTGGTAGTGTGGCTGCAGGTCAAAATTCAGAACTCTGTCGCAAATTGACTGCACTATCGGCTTTGATTCCATAACATCAAAAAATTTTGTCATTGCCTTGAGCAACAGATACACACACTGGTCAAGCTTCATTACAAGAAACGACATTCATGTATAGGAAACGAAACTGAAATGTATGAGAATCGAAATTAATGACGAACCAGAGAATCAACAGCACTGAAATTTAGAGCAAAAGGGAATATCTCTTATAACAAACGGCTGCTGACCTTTTCATTGGTTTCTTTTTAAAGAAGCCAACTTGTATTAAACTTGGCTTATGACCTAAAAGGTTAAAAAACAAGGTGCTTAATGTCTAATCCTTATTAGGGGACCCTAGTCCCAAACTGTGACATGATTTTATAGACAAAGGATGGTGTATCAATCCCATACACATGTATTTCCATTTATAAATACATTGTACCGAGATCTTACTATAAATGTAATGTTTTTAAGCTGAGTCACAAATTACAAAACAGTTTCTATGCAAGAAGGCTCAACTTTGTTTGTCATTTCTTCATTAGCAATTCAAGATTTGAGCCGCCTCATGAGAAAATCAGCAATCTGCATATGCGAAAACAAAGGCGCAGATCAGCTTCGCAGTAACTGCGAAGCTGATCAGCGCCTTTGTTTTCGCTACACGGCTAGTACAATTCCTCTACTTTCTAAATCCAAAAATTCCAGCCTCTAGGCATATTCAGTGCTTGTACAGCCTGATTTGTGTCTGACCTGTTCGGAAACCACATTGTTGGTTTTCCCACGAGGTGGCTCAATTTTCATCAAAGGTGAATATTAGCTGTTCTAAGACTGAAATCAATTGTGCGGTCACACAGTAAAACTAGAAAATCACAAAATTTTGAGCCACCTCGTGGGAAAACCAACAAAGTGGTTTTCGAACAGGTCCAACACAAATCAGGCTGTACAGTCACAGAAGCAGTCTAGAAGCTTGAAATTTCGGATTAAAGAAGAAGAGGGATAATCCTGATTGTACTATCCTTGTAGCGAAAACAACAGACTTGATTCCAGAGCAGTGCACATTGATGATTAGGTCACTGCCGGAATTGCAAAAGCCAGTGTGGCATTTGGAAGACTTCGTGCAAATGTCTGGGAGCGAAATGGAATTAAGCTTGACACCAAGCTGAAAAACTACAAGGCTGTGGTACTGCCAACCCTCTGGTATGCATGTGAATCATGGACAGTATACCAACGTCATGCAAAGAGACTTAACCATTTCCACTTAAGCTGTTTGAGAAAGCTGCTAAAAATCAAGTGGCAAGATAAGATTCCAGACAAGGAGGTCTTGGGAACAGACTGCACAGGAGCGATCAAAGTGGCGAGATCTCGTCAACAAAGGAGCAGCTCTCTATGAAAAAAAGAGAATCTGTGAAGCAGAAAGAGAGCCCAGAGAACGCAAAGTCAATACCAATATGCCACCAGCTGACTCCATGACATTGACTTGCTCTACTTGCAACCGACAGTTTCGAGCTAGAATTGGCCTAGTCAGCCATCAAAGAACTCACCAACATACACGAACCTATTCAAGAAATAATGATGGTCTTTCTCATTTATGAGTGAGAGACGAACGACCAACAGACTTGATTAAGTATTACCAATGCAAAACAATATACATGTATAACCTTATTAGAAACCATAGCAATCAATCAGTATACAATTCAAATATTGCTTTTGAAAATGTCTTTACAGTGGAACTTTCCAGTTCTTACTGGAGTCAGCAAAATTTACCAGCAGCGACTCATCATTTTTCCTCAATTAACACAATTAATGTTTCTATAGTTTTATCAGATTGAAACAAAACATTTTCATTAACATGTTCACATTTTAATGTTTTGTTTATTAGCAGTTCCTTTCCAACCAAATCTACAATACCAAGAAACAATAATGTAGAGCTATTGATATTGGCAGATATGAGTCACGACACAAGAAAACCGGTCTTTGGGAGTTCTGACCTGGTCCGACACAAACCAGCTTGTGCAGCTACAGAAGATAGCTAGAAGCTTGAAATTTTGGATTGAGGAAGAAAAGGAATTGTACTATCCATGTAGGGAAAACAAAGATGCTGATCTGAGTGAGGGAGCTCCGCAATTACTGCGATGGTACGCGAGTGAGCTCCGCAGTTACTGTGAAGCTGATCTGCGCCTTTGTTTTTGCATCTAAGCAAAAATCCGGCTTTCTCATGACGCAGCTCATATTGTCCCCAGTTGTGATGTTTGTTTGTTTGTCTGAGTTGATGCTTAATGTCCAAGTCAATGGCTATAGTCATGTCGGGACGATGCCTCAATTTTAAGGGACTTTTACCCCAAATTATGATGTTATGACATCCAAAAAGTGATTCAAAAACATCCAACCAAGAAAGCTATGAAGGCTTTTATGTATGGATGATTTGACTTGAACCACTTTTCCTGGGCAGGCTCAGACCTGAGCGGTTAACCAGTAATCAGATGGTCAGTCAGTAGCGTAGAAGCTTTGCCTGGAGGCACAAGCAGCCCATTTATTTCTTTAGGCCCCAAAGGGCAAGGGCCCTGGATGCAGGCTTGTCTCACGGATCATATAGACCCATACTGGGAAACATTTTGTGAAAGGCCTGCACATTTGTGAAACATGTTGCCAGATTTATCTTCATTTAACCAACTCAAATAACACCAACTTTAGACGAAAATTTATTAATTAAATTAACATACAATTGCACTGATTATGCAAATAAGGAATGCTGAATTACCGTCAGGTCTAAGATTTAAGTTTATTTTTAAAGACTGTCCATGAAAATGTTTTTTTTTTTTTTTAAATTTGCAGAATTGCCAGGCTATTTGTTAGAAGTACCCTAAGGTAATTACAAAATGAGAAAACCAACAATCTGCACATGCGAAACCAAAGGCGCAGATCAGCTTGGCAGTAACTGCAAAGCCAATCACGGAAGCTAATCACGCCTTTGTTTTCGCTACAGGGATAGTACAATTCCTCTTCTTTCTAAATCCAAAATTTCAAGCTTCTAGCCATCTTCTGTGACTGCACAGACCTGTCTATGTCAGACCTGTTCTGAAACCACATAGTTGGTTTTCCCACGAGGCAGCTCAAATATGGCTTTCCACATGATTCTTATTTTGTTTGTTTTTGTTTAATGTCTAAATCAACAATTTTTAATCATATTGGGATGGAGCCACCTCCAGTACTATGATGGGTTAACTCATTTAAGCCTGGCATCCCTTTTATGGGACATAGGCAAACAGAATAGCCCCAGATGTGACGCCGCAGAACGCGGCGTCCCATCTGGGGCTATTCTGTTTGCACCAAGAAATTTCATCGACAAATGAGATAAAAAATAAAAATCACTCCTAGCACCTTTAAAAATGAAAGTGGACTCATTCAATTGACAATGATGGGAGAATCCATTCGTCAAATATGGGTTAATGTGTCTTGCTCAAGCACACAATTTTGTCAGTGGGATTCAAACTCTGAGCTCTTGATCCGGAATATGTTGCACTCACAAGACAAAGGCGCTTCCCAATTTTAATTTTTGAAATTGCATAAAATTTACATAACAATTTTCTGTGACAGTCTGAAAACAATGTTAAACCTTATTCCTGGCAGTTATGTCTTGGTGGTGCACCATATTATGTCATTAAGAATATTTCCTTCTTCAAAAAGTAGTATCATTGTAACGCACATTAAATGGCAAACCTCAAAGTTACAGAATGCTATAAAATTTGCATCGTTTGTAACAGTACATGTACCTCAAAGTCACTTCCTAACTAATACAACCAGAGGACCATTGGTCCTGAGAATGCTCACCTGAAGCCTGATCTTGGAGTATTAAGTCATCATGAAATGACCTTGACCTTGAATACTCACACACCTTTATTGACTTCATAAGTTGTCTACATCGGCAAAGTTTCAGGTCTCAGGCTGCAATGGTTTCCAAACCCAGTGATTTCTGAGAAAACCATAATTTTAATTTTGATATCTAAATGACCTTGGGTCAAGGTCAAGACATGACCTTGGCCTTCATTAATTACTAACCTTCATTGACTCCATTAGTTGTCTGCATCTAGCAACTTTCAGATCTCAGGCTGCAACAGTTTCCAAAATATCCATTGTTTTCGCCTTTTCCCATGTAAAAGCCTATGTTTCCAAAATTGACCTTGCTGTAAAATAGGTCAAGGTCATCCTAGGGTCATCATTTCAACAAATCGGCCAGCCGGTTCTGGAGAAGAAGATTTTTGAGTGGTTTTTACCATATATGGGCGTGGCGGCCATCTTGGTCATGTGACCTGGATTTCGCGATCAAAATTTCTACCCATGGATGCTCCACATAAAATTTCAGTTTGATTGGCCATGCAGTTTCAGAGAAGATCTTTGAAAAGTGTGTATGGACGACAGACTGGTCAAGGTCAAGAGATGAACTTGACCTAAATTAATCACATACTTTCATTAGTTGTTTTGCATCTATCATTTTTCAGGCCTCAGGCTGCAATAGTTTTCAAAAAATCCATAATTTTCATTTTTTCCCATGTAAAAGCCTATGTTTACAAAATTGACCTTGCTGTAAAATAGGTCATGGTCATGCTAGGGTCATCATTTGATCAAACTATGATGGGCTGTTGTCCCAAATGCTACATACCAAGTTTCGTGAAAATCGGCCTTCCGGTTCATGAGAAGAAGATTTTTGAGTGGTTTTTACCATATATGGGCGTGGCGGCCATCTTGGTCACGTGACCTGGATTTCGCAATCAAATTTTCGTCACCCCTACCAATGGATGCTCCACATAAAATTTCACTTTGATTGGCCAAGCGGTTTCAGAGGAGAAGATCTTTGAAAAGTGTGTATGGACGACAGACTGGCCAAGGTCAAGAGATGACCTTGACCTAAATCAATCACATACCTTCATCTACTCCATTAGTTGTTTTCATTTACCACTTTTCAGGCCTCAGGCTGCAATTGTTTTCAAAAAATCCATAGTTTTCACTTTTTCCCATGTAAAAGCCTATGTTTCCAAAATTGACCTTGCCGTAAAATAGGTCAAGGTCAACCCAGGGTCATCATTTTATCAAATTATGATCAGGTGGAGTCCCAGATGCTACATATCAAGTTTCGTGGAAATCGGCTCACCGGTTCTGGAGAAGAAGATTTTTGAAGGGTTTTTACCATATATGGGCGTCGCGGCCATCTTGGTCATGTGACCAAAATATCGCGAATAAAATTTCAATGCCACTACCAAAGGAGGCTACACATAAAATTTCAACTTGATCGGCCAAGCGGTTTCAGAGAAGAAGATCTTTGAAATTGTGGACGACGACGACGACGGACGGACGGACGCCGGATCATGGCTATACTATAAGCTCACCTGTGAGCCTGCAGCTCTGGTGAGCTAAAAATGACCAAACTAAGTCCATGCAACTGTTTTGCATTGGCGATTCTCAAAACTTATGTCAAAATTTATGGCAAATTTATAAAAGTTCACCCATCAACTATAATCTGACTATAAGCTGATGAAATGCCTCATTTGTTTGTTTGTAATGTGGTTTAATGTCCCAGTCACCAACTTTTCAGTCATGTCTGGATAGAGCCATTGCTACCAGGGTATCCTGGGTATCAATCAGTCTATATAGAGAGTAAATGAGCCGCCTCGTGGGAAAACCAACAATGTGGTTTTCAAACAGGTCCGACACAAACCGGGCTGTACAGTCACAGAAGATGGTTAGAGGCTGGAAATTTTGGATTTAGAAAGTACAGGAATTGTACTATCCGAGTAGCGAAAACAAAGGCGCTGATCAGCTTCGCGGTTACCGCGAAGCTGATCTGCGCCTTTGTTTTCGCATATGCAGATTGTTGGTTTTCCCATGAGGCGGCTCAAATGTGTACATGTACTACAGAAAATCAATGGAAATAGACTGTACAACCTTAAAAACAAAATATAATGCAACCCCAACATTATTATGGCAGCGACAATGCACCAAAGAAAGCTGTCCTCCAGTGGACAAATAATACGAAAAGTAAATAATACGAAAATTAATTTATGAAATTTCACAGACAATATTCAAAAGCTAATGCAATAAACATGATGAGAACACCTCAATTCTACAGTAAAGTAAAACCATCAATCAGCATTTGCGAAAACAAAGCCGCAGATCAGCTGTGCAGTAGTGCATTTGTTTTCGCTACATGGATAGTACAATCCCTCTTCTTTTTAAATCTGAAATTTCTAGCTTTTAATCTTCTTCTATGACTGTGCAGGCCAGATAGTGTTGGAGCTGGTCGGAAACACAAATAGATTGTTGGTTTATGAAGACCAGCAAAGCTACTTACCTATAGGACTTACAGCTTATTAGTTCCTAGAATCTAGTAAAAATACAACATGAAGTATAGGGCAAAGCCCGCCCACTTTTTCAAACTTTTGGCGTGAGTCTCTAAGGTATACTGGTTAATTAGGGTTTTCATTTCTGCAAAACTTCTGTAGTTGCATAGCATGATTTGTATTTGGTAAAGTTTAGTTAGGCGTAAATAAAAAATAGCTGTGTTTCCACTAACCCAACCGACTCTTTGAGTTTTTGTGCCGACCCTGCAGTTTTTATTGCCAATAAAAATACTGACCCTCAACATTTTAAGTGGAAAGCAGAGAATGATTTAAAAGCTGCTATAATTTCAACAATACTAGTTCAACTCACTTCTTTAGCTTCCTGCTGGTTTTAAACTTCATCGCATATTTGTTTCACGTACTTACGGTTAATTTTAGCACATTTCTACCTTTTTTTACCCATTTTCAAGACAGAAAAAATACACGAAAAATAAAAAGATTTTCCAACCTACTGACTCGAACCCGTCTTCAGCATGTTAGTGTATACAAGGCTATTTTTATTTTACACCTTATGGCTTAATGTTAAAATCAACAATTTTTCAGTCATGTCTGGCCAGAGCCACCATTTTCTGGGTATATATCCATATCCATAACTGAATCAACTAAATTGAAGAGGAAGAATGGCCGTAGAAAGAGCTCACACACAGTAGCTCACATATAGCAACAACTCACACACAGTAGCTCACATATAGCAACAACTCACACACAGTAGCTCACATATAGCAACAACTCACACACAGTAGCTCACATATAGCAACAACTCACACACAGTAGCTCACATATAGCAACAACTCACACACAGTAGCTCACATATAGCACCAACTCACACACAGTAGCTCGCATATAGCAACAACTCGCACACAGTAGCTCACATATAGCAACAACTCACACACAGTAGCTCACATATGGCAACAACTCACACACAGTAGCTCACATATAGCAACAACTCACACACAGTAGCTCACATATTGCAACAACTCACACACAGTAGCTCACATATAGCAACAACTCACACACAGTAGCTCACATATAGCAACAACTCACACACAGTAGCTCACATATAGCAACAACTCGCACACAGTAGCTCACATATAGCAACAACTCACACACAGTAGCTCACATATAGCAACAACTCGCACACAGTAGCTCACATACGGCAACAACTCACACACAGTAGCTCACATATAACAACAACTCCCACACAGTAGCTCACATATAGCAACAACTTACACACAGAAGCTCACATATAACAACAACTCACACACAGTAGCTCACATATAGCAACAACTCACACACAGTAGCTCACATATAGCAACAACTCACACACAGTAGCTCACATATAGCAACAACTCACACACAATAGTGCACATATAGCAAAAACTCTGCAGAATTTTGTTTTACAAAATTGATAAGTAAAGCCCGTCTCACACAGAACACACGGTTTACACGGTTGGCCACCCGTGTAAACCGTACATACAACCGAATAAACCGTGGCCTTATCCGACTTACACTTGGGCCATTCGAGTGTATCCGTGTAAGCCGTGTATGATTTTTAAAACTTTTAAAAAACTGGCACGGGTGCGACGTCCGTGTATAATCGTATAATCGATCGTACAAGACCGTGTGAGCCCGTACGAGACCGTATATACGACCGTACATGAAGCACAAAGCACGAGTAAGCTCAACCATGTCAAAATCGTATATAAATCGTATGGAATAAATGTCCAGTAAATCGTGTAAACGTCGTGTTTAATCGTACTAGGCCGTAACAGACCGAACTAGACCGTACTTGGAACCGTAAAACAATCGTATGAAAATCGTTTGCAAATCGTGTTCAAACCGTGACAAACATTGCTTGATCGAGTATATCCGTGCTTTGTTCGTACTCACTCTTGCTACATTCGAGTCTAAATCGTACCAACGGTACGGTTGGAGCTCAATACTCGTACCAGTCAATCCGTGTATAACCGAGTAAAGCGTATTGGAACCGTGTGCCCAACCGTGTTCTGTGTGAGACGGCCTTAAGTGACAAGCATTATGAGAAAACCAATCTGAATATGCAAAAACAAAGGTGCAGATTAGCTTCGCAGTATACTGCAAAGCTGATCAGCGCCTTTGTTTTCGCTACACAGATAGTACAATTCCTCTACTTTCTAAATCCAAAATTTCCAGCCTCTAGCCTCCTTCTGTGACTGTACAGGTTGGTTGGTGTTGAACCTGTTCGGAAACCATGGTGTTGGTTTTCTCTTTTTGTGAAAATCACTTCTGCTGGACCCTATCCCATCAGGAAAACATGTCCGTGTAATGTATACCCCCTTGAACCCCACTTTTATATAGCAAAACTGGGGTATGCGGGGGTATACCTATTTATCTTATTTTTTTCTCCAAAACATAAATTGTGGGTACTCATTAGAACCGCCTCGCCGAGGCGGTTCTAACGTGTACCCACAATCTACGTTTTGAGCAAAAATAAGAAAACAATCAACATTTTTCTGACGAATTTTTCAATTTTTATGGCTGAAAAAAGTCTCTGTATATTGCATGAGCAAATTTTCGTAATGACATGGACTTTTGGTAGCTAAGTGAGGAAAGCTGACTGGTATGAGGTCTAAAATTTAAAAAAAAAAAAAATGTCTGCTGGCTTCAAAAAGCGATCACTGGAGACACAAGCAGCTGTACAGTTCACCAACACCGAGGTTTGCACAGATCACCACCAATGACAAGAATCGCTTCATTCATGCGACGTTGGACAGTGACATCAGCATGAAGTTGAGTTGGTCCGGATCATGCGACATTAGAAAGCGACATCAGCGTGAAGTTGAGTTGGTCTGGATCACGAGCCATGAACTGTTTCACTACTTCTATTGTGTCCTGGAAGTATACAGATTCAATAATGCACCAATCATTTGTATCAATGGCCCCTCCAGGGCCAGGAAATAGCGGGGCGTTTATCTTTTCAATTTTTAAAGCCCTACTAAAAGCCCGGCAATGCAAGGTCAGATATGTGGTAAAATCCCTGCTTAAAGCCCCGGCTCCCCCGGAGGCTGGCAATAATGTGGAACAACAGCTGGGAGTTGTTCTAATAAAAAATAAGAGAGGGGCTTGAATTGTTGC
Source organism: Rugalucina vietnamica (assembly GCA_964017185.1). NCBI lineage: Eukaryota > Metazoa > Mollusca > Bivalvia > Lucinida > Lucinidae > Rugalucina > Rugalucina vietnamica. The sequence continues at coordinate 80,237,943 of OZ024869.1, read as the reverse complement.
ACATGACTGGTGCATAATAAATGAGCTGTGACATGAGAAATAAGAATACTTAATTTTAATGATTATTTTTTTTTTATTATATTTTTTGCATTATATGAAAACAAAGGTGATTCTAACAGATAACCAGCCTTTATTTGTTTGATTAGCATCCCAGTCAACAGCTATATGGTCATGTCTGGATGTTGCATTAGGATGTCAAGACTCTCAAAATGTGCTTGAAAATAAAACCACCACCAAAGTAAACCGTTAAGGCTTATATGTATAGAAGGTGTGACCTGAACCACTTCTTGGGCAGGCCCAGACCTTCAGAGCGGTTAACCAGTAATCAGATGTTATAAGTCAGTAATCAAAATTGAACCTCAACGCGACAAAATGTACCTTCGGACATTCTGACATAACTAGCAGAAAGCGGCAAGCGGAAAAATCATGTTATATATGTTTCAGAAATAACACTGTATTTGTAATCTTGGAACATTGGACTACCAAATGAATGAGTTTGAAAACATATTCATTTTCAATATTTTGAGTTATCTGCCCTTGTTTTAACCAATAATATACTTAATTTTCTTATACATATCGTTAACTGGTAACCATAGCAACCGCAACGTCGTGAAAATAGACCAAATAATTTCGACAAATTGCCTCTAAGGATGGTATGTTTCTATCTTAACAATAGGTTCTGACCACTGCTTACACAGTGTTGAGCAAATGCATCGAGTTTCGTAGGCTCTACTAACATGCAGAAATGCATTACGCAACTTTGACGTCATTTTTCAGGACAATGACGCCTGTAGGGTTAATATAGTAAACTGGGCATAACTCACAAAATAATTTGAATATTCTGGTCAAATAAAGACTTACAGACTCTGGAAACATCATACATTCAAACAAATATTGTTTCTCTTATACTCAAAAAATTGTCCGAAGGTACATTTTCTCACGTTGTGGCCCAAATAAGCTTTGCCTGGAGACACAAGCAGATTATCTATTTCTCACAACCCCAGTGGAATGGGCCCATCAATGCTTTTAATTTGAACTTAGTATATGTTGTACACGCATACAAAACATGGAACAGTGACAGTTCCATGTCTTTATATTAAACTAAAAGTCAACATGATATGAGCCGCATCGTGAGAAAACCAGATTTTTGCCTATGCAAAAACAAAGGCGCAGATCAGCTTCGCAGTAACTGCGAAGCTGATCAGCGCCTCTGTTTTCGCTACACGGATAGTACAATTTCTCATCTTCTTAAAACCGAAATTTCAATCTTCTAGACTTTTTCTGAAACTGTACAGGCCGATTTGTGTCAGACCTGGTCGGAAACCCCGAAGACCGGTTTTCTCGCGTCATGGCTCATATTGCAAATTTTATTAGAAAAATGCATTAGTATCTGATACATTCATGAAATCTGAGCCACCTTTACAACTTTTACACAAGTATTCAACAGGATATTGAAACAGGAAAATCCTGAAATTTGAGCCAATATCTTCCTGAAAGCCAGTGATTTATCTCATTCAAATAAAAGGCTGTGTGGATGCAAGAAACTATGTCCTTATTATCCCCCTTTACTTTAGCAACATCTGTCGTCTGGCTGTTTAGCCTGTGTATAACTTGCAGCTCACTTTTTATTTGGAAAATTCAGTAACTGCGAAACCAAAGGCGCAGATCAGCTGTGCAGTAACTGCACAGCTGATCAGCGCCTTTGTTTTCGCTACCCAGATACATGTAGTACAATTCCTCTTCTTTTTAAATCCAAAATTTCAAACTTCGAGCCTACTTCATTGACTGTACAGCCTGGTTTATGTAAGTCCTGGTCAAAACCCCAAATTGTTGGTTTTCTTATGCGGCAAATCAGATTTTATGTGGAAAAGTCAGTAACCCCAGAAGGCTCTCTGTATCTGTTAACATACCCAACATACTTGTGGTTTTACCAAGATTTGGTTTAAGCAATTTCACTAGAAAAACTGACTTTGAGATATTCTCCAAGGTCCAACACAAACTGGGTTGTACAAGCACAGACGGCTATAAAGTTATTTAACAAATCTAGAACATTGATAGACATAGCAAAAACATTGACAATGATCAGCTGTATGCTTATGGCCATATTTTATCTGGTGATTTGTTTTCCTTAATTGATATCAAAATAAAGTTTTCTCACGATGTAGCTTATTTGTGAATCTAATTCAATTTTCAAGGACAAGCTATATTATTTTTTGCCAAATAAGCAATTTGGCTTATGCAACACCCATGGGTTGCATTACTTGCATTTTCTTTTCAATGTGTTTCCGTCACTGAGATTAGCATTGTCTGAGCTACCAGCCTTTTTTTTTTTATTATGAAAATTTGAAAATCCATCCATTCAATAAACAGTGATTTTTTTATTTAGCTGTTAAGACAAAAATATCATAGGAAAACTTGCTCAAAACATTGATTGTGGGTACAAGTCAGAACCGACATGTTTTCCTGATGTTAGCTCACAAGGTAAGATTAAGGATGGGATTTTAGTCTTTCTCCATTATGGATAACCACTACTGCATTGAGTTTAATATTTGATTTTACCAAATGAGCCGCGTTGTGAGAAAACCGGATTTTCGTCTATGCGAAAACAAAGGCGCAGATCAGCTTTGCAGTAACTGCGAAGCTGATCAGCGCCTTTGTTTTCGCTACATGGATAGTACATTTTCTCTTCTTGTTAAATCCGAAATTTCAAGCTTGTAGCCTGCTTCTGCGCCTGTACAGTTCGGTTTGTGTCGGACCTGGTCGGAAACCCCGAAGACTGGTTTTTTCGCGTCACGGCTCAAATTAATTTCATAATCATTCTCCTATAAGCCCCTATCTCACTGGGATGCGACAACCGGAGACTAGTTTGCGAATAGTTCGCGACTATTACGCGACAAAGATTAACGATAAAAACAAAACTTTCATGTTGCAGTCTCATTGAATAGACAAATTCGCGAATTTCGGCCTAATTTTGAAAATATATCTCACGACTGTCGCGCGATAGTCGCGCGACTGTCTCACGACAGTCGCGCGACATTCGTGAGAGTGTCTCACGACTTTCCAGTGAATGTATCTTATTTTTCATTTTAATTCGTACGACAGTCGCGCGACATTCGTGCGAGTGTCGCACGACATTCGTACGAATGATGCTAAGTTTTATTTTCTCGCCAGATAGTCGCGAGTTTTTCGCATGTTGTCTCAAGACTGTCGCGCGACCGTCGTGCGACACTCGCACGACATTCGTACGAGCGTCGCGAAAATTTCGCATTGTAAATTCGCCAAAATTTCGCGGCGACAGGTTCGCGACATTCGCACGAACGTCGCGCGACAGTCTTGCGAAATATTTTGGGGGAAAAAATCGCATCCAATTTTTAAACATGTTTAAAACCTTCGCGACCAGTTCGCGACACGTGAAAATTCTCACGACACTCGCACGAATGTTGTGCGAAAGTGCCGCGACTAAATTCGCGTAACAGTCGCGAGGAATTCGCATGCCAGTGAGATACTAGCTATATAGGTTAAATATGAACCCATGCACAAGAAAACAATATGCATATGCGAAAACAAACAGTAACTGCAAAGCTGATCAGCACCTTTGTTTTCGCTACACGGATAGTACAATTCCTCTTCTTCTTAAATCTGAAATTTCAAGCTTCTATCCTCTTTTTGAGACTGTACAGACCGGTTTGTGTTTGGCCTGGTCGGAAACAGTTAAGACCGGTTTTCTCACATAATTTAATAGGTTAATCAAGGGGAAAAAGTACATGCACATATTTTGAATACCTGAAGTGTTAATTTTGATTATACCTGAATGATTTCTTATTGTGAATAATTGTTTCATAGCCAAGTTTTTCACAGTCAAGACTTTTGTAACTTTCAAAAAATTCACCTTTTGTCACCATAAATGCTTTAAAACAAAAGACAAATGATCATTTACATAAAGCATGAATTTGCACCAAATGCAATTATGTGTATACATGAAAAAAAAATAATAAAAATAAATGCTCTTGCAGATCTAAAGTGGTCATGATAATGTAGCTTGTCCAATGCAAACACTCCAACTTAACATAAGATGTCCCAGTCCTGTTAGTGTAATGGTTAAAGAGTCCACTTTGGGAGCAGGATGTTAAAAATGCAAGGTACCAGACACTGGCTACCTTGCTTGGCGCTCAGCATAATAGGGCAAGCACTGGATCATGTCTGTCATACATCCTTACTTAATCTTAAAATAAATGCAAACACTTTTTTCGCTTCTGGATCTACTGTTCATGAAGGACTTTGAAAGAAGATTTTTATTTTGTCATTATTGTGTTTAATTGATACTTTTCACATCCTGCATGATCATTATGAGAACATGCACATGCAATGCAATATATAGAATTTTTTGAAGCTGTAAAAATTAAAAATTTTCAGTAGGAAATTTTTGATATTTACTTATTTTTGCTCAAAACATAGATTGTGGGTACACTTTAGAACTGCCTCTCCGAGGCGGTTCTACGGAGTACCCACAATCTATGTTTTGGAGCAAAAATAAGAAAAATAGGTATACCCTGCATACCCCAGTTTTGCTATATAAAACAGGGGTATAAGGGGGTATATATTACACGGACATGTTATCATGATGTAAAAAGAATATTCTTAAGTAGTAATTTCAGGCCTTATTTGCTAGCTCTGCATTATAAATGTACTATGTAGGCAAGCTGACCCATAAAACTGATGAGTCTCTGTCTTCACAATACATTACAGAATCTATGCATGCCTCTCTGATACCTTCAGAATTAAAATGGTCCCATACCTCTGTTTACTTGATTCTGCCATTTTGAGCCTGTGCATGAGAAAACCAGGGTTCCGACCAGGTCCGACACAAACCGGGCTGAACAGTCGCAGAAGATGGTTAGAGGCTAGAAATTTTGGATTTAGAAAGTAGAGGAATTGTACTATCTGTGTAGCGAAAACAAAGGCGCTGATCAGCTTCGCAGTTGCTGCGAAGCTGATCTGCGCCTTTGTTTTCGCATATGCAGATTGTTGGTTTTCCCAAGCAGCGGCTCATTTTTCTTCTTACTCAGCACATTCAGAGTCTGTAGGCTGTGGGTTTGTTACACAGCCTCTGCGTTTCTATGGACCAGTGTGTTTTTACATTACTGGAAAGTACAAATTGTTTGTTTTACTTATGTAATACTTCAAATCAATAAACAGGTATCATCGTGCTAAGACAGTCGATATCCAAGCCACACTGTTCCTGCACTCGTCATGCAAGCCTACCATAGTCAGTTTACCAGTACTAATTGCACATTCCCTTCCTTCACTGAAAAATGACCTTCTTGAATCAACGGACGAGGAAGTCATGAAAACGAATTTGCTGATCAACAAATGAGCCGCAGCGTGAGGAAACCGGATTTTTGCCGATGCGAAAACAAAGGCGCAGATCAGCTTCGCAGTAACTGCGAAGCTGATCAGCGCCTTTGTTTTTTCGCTACACAGATAGTCCAATCTTCTTCTTAAATCAGAAATTTCAAGCTTCTGGCCGTCTTCTGTGACTCTACAGGTCAGTTTGTGTCAAGACCTGGTCGGAAACTCCGAAGACCTGTTTTCTCAAGTCGCGGCTCAAGTTACATAGTAGCTGCCACAGCAGCTGGTCAGTAGGTTTTTTTAAGCAGGACTTCTAAATCTAAAATTCCCTGCACTGCGGGGACACTTGAATAGTAATTACCCCACACAACAAGACTATCTCCCACCCTTCCCCGTAGGTGGGGGTCAGTGGTTACAAATGACTGGTGCATAAGGCTTTCTTATAATGTGCTGCTGAAATGTCCCAGCCTTGAAAAATAAGACTTCGTGGCATGACCTCAAATTTTTCAAAAATATTATGGCTGGATTTTAATCTTTTCTTATCTGATTGACCAAGATATTAAAAACACAATTGTTAATGTCCAATATGCTGACATAAATGATTATAATATTTGCCAAACAAGGTTGTTTTTACATAAACTTCAGTGGAAATTTTTTTAGTTTTGCATGTTTGTTTGATTCAGGTTGACCATATTTTGGCCCCCTCATGAGCCACTGAGCCGTGTCTGTTGTTCCCTTCAGGATAACATGTCCGTGTGACATATACCCATAAAATCCCATGTCATTTATTCCAGTGGTGCAGTGATGTAGATAATTATTTTTCACAATGCGTACTGTATGCATCAAAATAAATGCACACTGCGTACCGACAATACAACTGTGTACACGTTTTCTGAGGATTCTTATTCTAACCACTCATTTAGAATCAATTAAACTTATAGATACATGTATGTGTACACGTATGGATAAGACAATTTCTTCAAGTGATGAAAACTCAAGTAAATTGGCTACCAATCCTGTAATTACATGTTATCCTAATATTTAGGCGTGTTAAACCATACTTTTGTCCCCAGCATAGATAATAAGAGAGAAAAAAATAGGAAAACATGATAAACTGGGCTGGCTGTAGAACATGGAATACATCAAGTTTAAATTAAAAACAATGACCGGAAATCGATGCAAAATGCCTATTCAATAAACAAAAGTGACACACTAAACTTCGTGAATAAATCTTTGGTATAAACAGTTTGTCTGGCCAAGGAACTGAATGGAGAGCGCGTGAAGACATGATATGTTAATATGGAACGAGCAAAAGCTACATTAATAACTACTTTTCCATTGTTGACAGAGCAGCCAGACAAACCTACATGTAGTTAAAGAATTGTCATTTTGTGACAATTTTATAGATTTTTTTTTTATCTGAGTACGCATAAAACCAAAAAATGTTTGCGTACCGCTGATTTTTACTGCGTACATGGTACGCACAGGTCTGAATTTTCTATGCGTACAGAGCAAAAAATCGTGTGTACATACGCAGTACGCATCGTTATCTATTTTGCTGTTCCAGTGGTGGTTTTGTTTGTTGGTTTTGTGGTTTAACATATCACTTAACAATTTTTTAGTCATGTCGGAATGGAGACACCGCATCCTGGGAATTTACCACAATTATATAGGAGCAACCACACAAGAAAATCAGTTTTCAGGGTTTCCGACCAGGTCCAACACAAACCGACTTGTGCACCTACAGATTTAGATGGCTAGAGGCTTCAAATTTGGGATTTAGGATAAAGAGGAATTGCACTACCCGAGCAGCGAAAACAAAGATGCTGATCAGCTGTGCAGTTACTGCACAGCTGATCTGCGCCTTTGTTTTCGCCTAGGCAAAAATCTGGTTTTCTTATAACGCAGCTCACAGGGATATTGTTGGCTTGAAAATGTAAGGGGCCATTTCGCGGAAAATGCTCAGCTAGAATCATTACCGCCTATCTCCTTACATTATAAAACCTGCCGATTATTTCAAAATGAAGGGGCCATTTTGAAACATAAAGGGCAATTTTGCCCATGGCCCTTTCTAAAATTATCCCTGGGCTCATAGGAAGCTAATGTGTCTTGTTCAATGACATAATTTAAAGCCAGTGGAGTTCAAAACCTAAAGTCTAATGCACTTGACCACTAGGATACAACACTCCCAGCACAAACTGGCAGCAGAATTCCTTTAAAAATAAGAGTTGACATCCCATCATGACCATAGTGGCATGTTCAGATAAAAAAAAAAAAATAAAAAAAAAATAAACAAACAAACAAAAAAAAATCATCAAAAAAAACACAACAACAACAACAACAACAAAAAAAAAACAACAACAAACAAACAAAAACGCAAACAAACAATCACACACAATGGCATCATTTTTTCTGGCTACAGGAGATTCTTACCTCTAGTAAAGTATCAGGATTTCCTTTTCCATGATATACTGGACCCTTTTTACGACCATCTGAAACAAAGTTACGGAGGTATATTAGCATAAAAACCTCTGAAACAAAGTTACGGAGGTATATTAGAATAAAAGCTGTCTTTGGGGTTTCTTTGGATCCTGAGATCTGACCCTGTGCTGTTCAGCAACAAAAGTTTGAAATATAGGCTTTAAATTACCAGTCTAAGCAATAAAAAAGAGAAAATTCTTAGATTCTCATCCCCACTTGCACATGTCGAAGCCCTTTTATTTGGGCTGCAAAGCAGTAAAAAATTAAATTCTCAATAATGTCAACATCATGTTTCATTTACTTATTTGCTTGGCTTGGTATCAACATATTTTCAGTCATGTTGGGACAGTACTTACATGCTTGTATAAAAAAAAACAACAACAAAAAACTTCCAATAAATACTCAAACTGCATGTCCATAAATGAAATATGACTAGAAAATGTGTTTATGAAACACTGTGCACCTAACTGGTACTTCACTTTCAAGAAGTGAGAAAAAAGCATGGTCACAATGTCTGTAAAGTTTCAAATGTATCGGTATTAAACTGTAACTGTAGGAGGAGTTGCGCACACAAGGTACCCTCTATCCATTCACTAAAATGCCGGAAAAAATGACTAAGTTCAAGTTGTGAAAAAAAAATGATAAAAAATAATCCCCATAACACATGTAAATGCTTAATGGACGAAGGGAAGCAACTCTATAGAAATAGACTTTTCTTAAAGAGAAACTACTTATTCATTAAAGGAATGACAATCTAGCTTTTAATAATACAAAATTGGAAACCAAAAAAACCCCAAATCCTTGTAAATCAACCTACTTTCGTAGACTTGAATGCACTTTAAACAGTCTGGATTAAAATGTGACAATGATGAAAATGAAACCCAATTCCATCTGAGTGGGCAGCAAATGAGACCTCAAGATACAGAAAATAGCTGTCTTTATAAAACAGGAAACAATTTGCCTATTTACATGCGTTTCCTCACGAGTTAATGTGCAATGACACAAAACACCTTCCTAAGAAGCGTGGTGCAGTGGATAAGTCACTCGCCTTGTAAACCAGGGGTCGCAGGTTCGATCCCGGGCTTCTAAAAAAAAAACAACTACAAAAACCAATCTCGGGTGCTCCTGGGACAACAAAACCCACAAAAACAACCTCCAATAGTACTGGTGTGGCCCAAGAAAAAAAAACAAAAACAAAGTAGCCCAAGGGCAACGATCCCTCACCTGAGAGTCAACAAGTACAGTCACTGGACAAAGTATTAAATTGGGGTTTTTACCATTATATGGGTATGGTGGCCATCTTGGTCATGTGACCTTGAAACCCTACTTACATCAGCAGAAGAGCTCTTGTCTGCATTGTGTATCCTCTTTTCTGCCATATTGGTTCACTTGAAAAAATCATCTAACAAAGTCAGGGTCCAATAATGACCCCCGGGGTGGGGCCGTATTTGACCCAGGGGCAAGATTGGCAGGATTTATGTAGAGCTCCACATGACAATGTTGTATATCAAATATACAAGCTTTGTGTCATGCTGTTGCAGAGAAGATTTTTTCATATATTTCCATTATAAGTCTATGGTAGATAATTATAAGTCTATGGTAGATAATGACATGCCTGGGGCGTGGCCTGTATGGACCCCAGGGGCAGCATTTATAAAGGAGAGTATTATACATTGGTCCACACAACATATGAAAGCTCTGGGCCATATGGTTTCGGAGAAGAAGATTTTTTTATGTTTTTCCCATGATGCCCCCGTGGCGGGGCCCGTATGGACCCCAGGAGCACTGTTGGCATGATTTATAAAGAGGACCACTATACATTGCTACAAACAAAATAAGAAAGCTTTGGGCCTTGTGGTTTCAGAGAAGAAGATTTTTTAAAGTTTTTCTCATGATGCCCCCGGGGCGAGGCCCATATGGACCCCAGGGGCATGGTTGGCAGGATTTATAAAAAGGACCACTATACATTGCTACAAACAAAATATGAAAGCTCTGGGCCTTGTGGTTTCGGAGAAGAAGATTTTTTTTATGTTTTACCCATGACCAAAAACTCTAACACAAAATTTCTAAGTCCGTAACCTTGACCTCAAGGTCACCCAGGTGGGTCATGATGGTACAGCATAAAACTTCAGACCAATATCTACCAACATGCAAAGTATCAACTTGATCCCTCAACATATTCAAGAGATATAGACTTATAAAAACTTTAACCAAAAACTTTAACAAAAAATTTCTAAGTCCGTGACCTTGACCTCAAGGTCACCCAGGTGGGTCATGATGGTACAGCATAAAACTTCAGACCAATATCTACCAACATGCAAAGTATCAACTTGATGCATCAACAACTTCAAGAGATATAGACTCATAAAACTTTAACCAAAAACTTTAACATTTTGAGCAACGCCGACGACGACGCTAACGCCAACGCCAACGCCGACGCCGACGCCGGGGTGACTGCAATAGCTCTTCCTGTACTTTTGTACAGGCGAGCTAAAAAATGAAAGCTCTGGGCCTTGTGGTTTCTGAGAAGAAGATTTTTTTTTTTATGTTTTTCCCATTGTAAGTCTATGGGAGCTATCTGTTGCCATGGAAACCAGAGTTCTGATCCGACCTGGCCCAAAACCTAATGCAACCTTTCCCCTTCCTCAATGATGCTTTAGATCAAATTTGATCACAATTGGGCTTGTTGTCTTAGAGATATTCAAGTTTGAAAAATTAATGTGAACGGACGGACGGACGCACGGACAGACGGACGCCGGCTAGACCACTTTACTATAAGCTCCCCATGAGCCTTCGGCTCAGGTGAGCTAAAAAAAAAAAAAAAGACCTTCCTATGTATCTGTTTCTGTTTTAGCAAGGAATTCACAGGATAATATAGCAAAGTTTAATGTTTAATGTTAATACAAAGTAGGATTTGGTAATTTAAATTGTGTTTTCAGATAATATCTTTGACGGTCTTACATGTGACCTGAACGAGACTCGAACCCCGGCAGTAATACAGATCTCGAATGATTAAAAACACTGACAAAACCAGAGACCTTAACCATAAAGCTAAAGGGACCACCAAAAAGCAAAAGTTTCTGTTTCTACATGTAGTAAGCAAAATCATTATTGTAAAAAGGTACAAGTAGACAAAGATCAGGAAAAGGCGCAATCAGAAAGAGATTCCCACTCCAAAAACCGAGGTGGGAAAAAACCAAACTAACAATCAGGCACTTATACCATGAAACATATCGTAAGCCGAATGAGCAGCTATTTTCCCAATAGGTGGCCACTCAGTTACCTTAACGAAAACATACATAAGGCGCCAACAGCACAAAAAAATTTTAAACACCAAGACATAAAACAAAAAGAACCACCACAGAAGTATCGCCTTGGAACAATCAGTAACACAAAGTTACTGGCGGGCTTAAACCGGTTTTACAGGATCCTAACCTCACCCTCAGCTTCTGCAGTGGTTCATAACATTTAGTAAGTTCTTTGGTCCTCGTGGTGAATCTCTAACTAGTCAATGAATCATCAAGAACAAACAAATAAATCATGATAAACATCCTGATGAATCAAAAACAAGGACTCACAGATTGAGTAAGCCGCAAACGATGGAGATCCCTGGGCGCCGAATAACCTACTAACTCCGGAGCAAAAAAAAAACACCAGTTGGACCCCGGTGGGCCAAGCAAAAGACAAGGAGCTCCGGCCCCAACCAACTAAAATGAATAGCTTTAAGTCGGGGCCATCATAGAGTCTGACGCCCGACCCACCGGCGTGCAATTAAAGAAGGCAGCATAGTTATCAACCATGATTGGGTTAAAAACTAAGCATGCAGACTGTCGCATAACATTCAAGTTATAACCTATACGTCTGTAACGTGTTATGATTTTTCTGAACTGAAAAGAAAAATCATTAATTCCTATAAGTTTCTTAAATTTGTAAACTAAGTCACCATAAAATTCAGGTTCCGAAAGGCCCTCACTTAAAAGCGTCTTTAATCCAACATTATATTTGGAAATCAGTTCATAGTGTCTATGATAAAATTTAGAAAAGGTTTTTCGAAGTTTATGATACCGATAGCCCTGTTGGAGAAGTGTTGCCGTTAAACATTTATTTCGAGCGTTGAAGTCTGTAACATGATTGCAGACTCGAGCAAACCTAATAAGTTGCGAAATGTAAACACCATAAGAAGCACGACGAGGAACGTCACCATCCAAAAAAGGAAAATTTACTATATCAAAATCAAAGTCATCGCGCTTATCATAAATTTTAGAAGAAACAAATCCATTTGCAACAGAAAGATGTAGATGTCACAGGGCGAAGAATGGCCGTTGCTATGGCTTATTTGTAATAGCCTAATGTCTGCTTCGAGGTCACTGTGTGAACGCACTCGCTTGGCAGATTTTGGGGAATTAAGCTCAAGCTGATTGGTAGCACACAGGACCCGAATTATACTGAAGCTTAACGACCACCGTGTGAACAGTTTAAATGTCTTGGCTTCCAGCCTAATCGCAGAAATAAAACTTCAAGATAGATTTGTAGTTTTCTAAATTTTAATTATTATTTTCAAAAATGTAAAAACGCGATTGATGCAGAATATTTTCTTCCTTCAATGTCCTAAATTGTTCCTAAATCACTTTTTCACAAGGTCCTAAATTTGTCCTAAACACAATGCACTTTTTGTCACTTTCTGTTCCTGGAGTCCTACACTATGAATTTCCAAAATGTTCCTGTTGTTACGCGAAATACTCAAATTTGTATTGACCTAAACCCGATGTCAACCAGTATATAATTTCTCAAAATCAATTGTTCACCAAGTTCATTGTACCCATAAAATTCAAATTGTTATTTCTGTATATTCAATTCTATTATTGTATCACTTTCTGATTTCCTTGTTCCACCATTCACTTTCTTGAGTCTTTAATTTCCTATTTTTGTCTTAGTATATGATTTTTACAAGTTCTAAATAGCACATCACATTATCCAAAACTGAAACCGAAGATTTTAGCAAAGATTTGGAAGTCTTTGCACAAAGCCAATAATTGTCAAATGGTTTATGCAGAGTCTACATTGCAAAATCACATGTTCCTAGTTTCGTTTCCAGATCAGAACTGATTTTCAAAAACTAAAATTTTGTGTTCCCAAAAATTTGCACCTTTTCGATCAACCAATAAACTGTTCCCTTAGATCCGACCAATCCTAAACATTTTTGCAAAACCCAATGAAATTCCCTGTACAAAGTTCCATCTCAAGGTGCCAAATTGTCCCTTAGAGTGAATTTAGCAAAATTGTCAAAAATACAAAACAATCTGCTCTATCCAAACAATCTCCCTTTTTCGAGTGACAAACTGATTTCCTATCACTTTTTTCTTTGTTTAATTGTTTAAGCATCTTGCTAGAAGCCAAGTCTGGCATGAGTTACCTAAGTTAAATGCCCAATGCTTTGTTTGTTAAGAAGTGCTAAAAGTTTCAAAGTCTTATCCCAGCTCAATCTGTCTGCCAAAAGATTTTAATTACTTATATGGTGATAACCTGTTAAACCTTCAAAGCTGTCCTATTTCCTTGTGAACACAATTTTACCAAACTGCCAAACTGCCAAAATGCATTTGATGAACAGAAATCTTGAGAAATGTTAAATTCCTAAATTCAAAAATTATGAAAATATAAAACTAACTTTTTATCTTATTTCTGTTGAAAAATATCCTCTCATACCATCCATCCATTATCTATTTACATCACACATAAAAATTGAAAAACCTTTCTCACATTTTGTTCTTGAATTTATTTACTTTATTTATTTGTCTTACTATTCTTACTTACTATGCATTTTTATTCATAAAGCAAATGTACCTAAATTTTCACTGGTGACATAGATCTAAAAAGGGGGCTTCGGTATCTGAGATATTGGCTTTGTTCAACTGAAATTCAGGTGGATAAATTTGATTGACCATACCTTCAAAATAAGGGTTGTCAATGTTCAAAAGGTCATCGAGGTACCTAGATGTGGAATTAAAAGCCTCGATAACATCAGCTTGATTATCATGGTTAAGAGAATCCATGAAATCTCTTTCGTAGCAGTATAAAAATAAATCAGCTACGAGAGGTGCGCAATTTGTACCCATTAGAATTCCAACAATTTGTCTGTATAACTTGGTCCCAAATCTAATATAAATATTATCAAGGAGATAGGACAAGGCGTCGCACACATTCTGACATGACCAAAGTGTATACCGACTTTGGTCAGAGGAAGTGAAGAAAGCCTTTCTGTCATTACATGCCAAATAAAGTGAACCATAGTTTTTTAATGCCCTTTTGAAGGTCCACTCTATCAAATCCAGAAGTTTTTCTTTTATTAGATTATGTGGTAATGTTGTATACAGAGTAGAAAAATCATAAGTGGACAAGCTTGTCGCACGGAACCCTCTACACTTCAATTTACTGAGCACCTCACCAGAATTTTTTATTGACCAAAACCAATTTTTATTTGAAGTTTCATACACTGTCTCACAGTATCTTATAACATGAGATTTAATAGCGTAAGACAGGAAGTTAATAATTTAGAAAGTTCAGTGGTAGTACAAGAGCTAGAATTTGCAATAAATCTAGCTTTGTATGGTCTTTTGTGAAGCTTTTGTAAATCTACTGTGAGCGGTCCCCGTGGCCGAGTGGTTAAGAGCGCTGTTTCTTAATCACTTGGTCATATCGGTGCTGTGTCTGTTGTTGGTTCGAGCCCCACACTGGCCACATGTGAGACAAGCCAAGTTCTGCTTGCGGGTGTGCCAGGTGTTTTTCTCGGGGTTCTTCCGTTTTTGCCCACCTACTGATTTGCCCGTCTTACATGAGCTGAAATAATCTTGAAAGGGACATAAAACAGAATAAATTAAATAAAAAAAATTAAAAAATCTACTGTGGGCTGTGTCAAAAGATCAACAGTGCAGTGTTTTGATTTTGTAACTTGTTTTGTTTTGTTTTTTATTGTGGCTTGTTTCTATATTTTTAACAGCCAGCAACTGTCAAAATGGTCAGCTAACCAGCTGGTGATAACCACCACATGGCTCGTAACTGCGTGCTAGACTTGGGATTCAAGTTTGAGCCCTCTTTCTTTGGTAAGACATCAACCTATCCATTGCCCACGTTTTTAACTGAATATTATGTGAGATCTTGCGTCATGATTTTGTAACTCAATCTTTACTAATTGCTGCTTCTAGAATCAGGAGGAAGATATGATTTTTGAATACCATTTGATGAAATTTAATAACAGTGCATCAAGCTTAAAGCTCTGATTATTGAAACGTTATGATAATTGTTGCAACCTGATAAATATTTGTCTGATTTCTTTTTTTTTTTTTTTCTTCTTTTTTTTTTATAAGAATCTGACAAATAATTCCACCTACTTTCAACTTTAATTAAGGAAAATTGATTTCATTTTTTTGTCTCATAAAATCACTTCTGTATGTTACAACCAGAGAACCAATGGTCCTGATATCGCTGACCTGAGCTTTTGTCTTTGATGAATGGCCTTTGGCTAACAGGCTAAGGCCATGTTGGCCAATGCAAACTTGACCTCAAATACTCACATAATTATTAACACTATAAACTGTCTGTATCTACCAACATTCAGATCTTTCTGGCAATATTTGACCTTTCTGTTTAAATTAACAATTCAATAGGTCAAGGTCAACCCAAGGTCATGATTTATATAAACTACGAAGGGCCAGAGCCCCAAATGCTACATAACAAGTTTCATTGAAATCAGAGAAGTTATTTTTAAAGGATTTTACCACATATATGGGCATGGTGGCCATCTTGGTCATGTGACCTGGACCATTTATATAAACTTTGGTTCCCACTTCCTAAGGATGCCACATATAAAATTTGGCTTTGATTGGTGAAGTGGTTTCTGAGAAAATTAAGTTTTAAATTTAATATGTAAATGACCTTTGGCCAATGTCAAGAGATGACCTTGACTTTGAATACTCATAGGTCTTCATTAACTCCATAAGTTGTATGTATGTACATGTACCAACTTTCAGGTCACAGGCCACAAAACTTCCTGAAAAATCCAATGTTTTCCATTTTTTCCATTTAGAAGCCTATGTTGCCATAAAATAGCTCAAGGTCAACCCAAGGTCATGATTTATATAAACTATGATGGGCCAGAGTCCCCAATGCTACATATTAAGTTTTATTGAAATCAGTCCAGCAGTTCCAGAGAAGAAGATTTTTTTAAGGTTTTTACCATATATGGGCATGGCAGCCATCTTGGTCATGTGACCTACACCATTTATATAAACTTTGGTTCCCACTTCCTAAGGATACCACATATAAAATTTGGCTTTGATTAATAAAGTGGTTTCTGAGAAAATTAAGTTTTAAATTTAATATGTAAATGACCTTTGGCCAATGTCAAGAGATGACCTTGACTTTGAATACTCATAGGTCTTCATTAACACAATAAGTTGTATGTATGTACCAACTTTCAGGTCAAAGGCCACAAAACTTCCTGAAAAATCCAATGTTTTCCATTTTTTCCATTTAGAAGCCTATGTTACCATAAAATAGGTCAAGGTCACCCCAAGGTCATGATTTATATAAACTATGATGGGCCAGAGTCCCCAATGCTACATATTAAGTTTTATTGAAATCAGTCCAGCAGTTCCAGAGAAGAAGATTTTTAAGGTTTTTACCATACATGGGCATGGCAGCCATCTTGGTCATGTGACCTACACCATTTATACAAATTTTGATTTCCCCTTCCTAAGGATACCACATATAAAATTTGACTTTGATTGGTGAAGTGGTTCCTGAGAAAATTAAGTTTTAAATTTAATATGTAAATGACCTTTGGCAAAGGTCAAGAGATGACCTTGATCTTGAATACTCCTATGAC
This sequence comes from Rugalucina vietnamica, assembly GCA_964017185.1. NCBI lineage: Eukaryota > Metazoa > Mollusca > Bivalvia > Lucinida > Lucinidae > Rugalucina > Rugalucina vietnamica. The sequence goes on along the minus strand of OZ024869.1, from coordinate 80,221,232 downwards.
TTCATTAAATCAATAAGTTATATGTATCTACCATCTTTCAGTTCACAGGCCACAAAAATTCCTGAAAAATCCAATGTTTTCCACTGTTTTCCATTGAAAAGCCTATGTGACCTAAGTTGACCTTGCCGTAAAATAGGTCAAGGTCAACCCAAGGTCATGATTTATACAAACTATGATGGGCCAGAGTCCCCAATGCTACATACAAAGTTTCATTGAAATCGGTCCACCGTCCCAGAGAAGAAGATTTTTTAAGGTTTTTACCATATGAGCCGCATCGTGAGAAAACCGGATTTTTGCCTTGGCGAAAACAAAGGCGCAGATCAGCTTCGCGGTAACCGCGAAGCTGATCAGCGCCTTTGTTTTCGCTACTCGGATAGTACAATTCCTCTTCTACTTAATTCCGAAATTTCAAGCTTCTAGCTCTTTTCTGTGCTTGTACAGGTCGTTTTGTGTCAGACCTGGTCGGAAACCCCGAAGTCCGGTTTTCTCGCGTCGCGGCTCATATATGGGCATGGCGGCCATCTTGGTCATGTGACCTGGACCATTTATATAAACTTTAGTACCCCCTTCCTAAGGATGCTCCACATGAAGTTTGGCATTGATTGGACCAGGGGTTTCAGAGGAGAAGTTAATGTTCAGTCAACAATTTGTCAGTCATGTCAGAATGGAGCCATCTTGTCAAGTAATATGGGAAGAAAGGGAGTTCATGTATCTTGCAAAAGGATACAGCAGTAAAAGTGATGTAAGGTTTGCATTACAAAAACTTGCCCATGCAATATATACAGATTTTTTTTTTTGCTGTAAAAATTGAAAATTTCATTCAAAGAAATGTGATATTTTTAATATTTTTGCTCAAAACATTGATTGAGTACATGTTAGTACCACCTCAGCGAGGCAGTTCCAACGAGTACCCCCAATCTATGTTTTGGATTAGAAAAAAATAAATAAATAAAATAAAACCCCAGTTTAACCATATAAAAGTGGGATATGTGGGGGTATACATGACATGGACATGTGATCATTATGTGGGTAACAAGTTTGAGCCAATGCTTCTTTAATCTTTTGGAGGAGACAGAAAACAGAGTTTTTTTTATGACCTTAGTTGTTTAGAGGGACAGAAAAAACATGAACACTCCAATGACATCAGAGGTGAAAATTAAAAGGTTTAGCAAAACTGAATCCATCATATTGTATGATTAACACTGCCTACAACTTTTTCTAAAAATGATCCCACACCTATTGCAGTTGAAAATTTGAGGGTTCGGCAAGATGCTTATTTGCGTATATGAAAGATTCATTTGCATAGATTACAATTGTTTCAACAAAAGCACTCAATGTATAGTAAGGGTGGTAATTAAAAGGTTTGGTAACAATATGCACGTAAATGAAACATTATCTTTGTTATTTTTAGAATTTTTCTCCATTCTTTAGATGGTAACTGAAATGTCTGGTAGGAAACTGCTATACATACGAGCCGCCCCATGGGAAAACAAACAATCTGCATAGGCAAAAACATTGGCGCAGATCAGCTTCGCGGTAACCGCGAAGCTGATCAGTGCCTTTGTTTTCGCTACTCGGACAGTACAATTCTTCCTCTACTTAACTCCAAAATTTCAAGCTTCTAGCTCTTTTCTGTGACTGTACAGGTCGGTTTGTGTCGGACCTGTTCGGAAACCACATTGTTTGTTTTCCCACGAGGTGGCTCATATTCAATTTTCAAGCTGTCCAGCATCAACATAACTGCTAACAACTTCTGCATTCTTGTCCTGACTTTATTCAGTTTTTCTGTTGTTTGCTACTACCTCTATCTCCCTGTTTCCACTGCTTCCTAAAGATCAAACTTTTTATAATTTGAGCCACCTCATGGGAAAACCAACAATGTGGTTTCCGAACAGGTCAGACACAAACCGGGCTGTACAAGCACAGAAAAGAGCTAGAAGCTTGAAATTTCAGATTTAAGTAGAAGAGGAATTGTACTATCTGAGAAGCGAAAACAAAGGCATGATCAGCTTCGCGGTTACCGCGAAGCTGATCTGCGTCTTTGTTTTCGCATATGCTGATTGTTGGTTTTCTCACGAGGAGGCTCAATTTATTTGCTATTACTGCAGCTGATGTTGTGCCCTGTGGCAGCCCTGAAAAAGTCTCCCCGTACAATATCCATAGTACAGATTTTATTATTTCTTTCGGCCCTTTGAGAATCAGCGAATAAAAAATTGTACGTTTAGAGCCATCTTCTAAACAATGTTTTTATGACTTTGACTCTGTTAAGGTATGTGTCTTTGATTTAGACATCCCTTGTGTAAATTTTTTAAATTGAAGTATATTTTTTCTGGCAGTTGCCGCCAGCTTATAAAGGGTCACTGAAGAGGGTTCAGTATCAGAAACTACACAACATGGCCACTACTACCTCCCTTTGAACATTTTCAAAGCTTAAAAGGATCAAAATTTTATATTTTATTTTTATTGATTGATTACCCTCCTACTGTCACAATAGAAAATTTATTAGTAAAAGTTACTTTGTGCAGCTCCTGCACAGTTGATCTGTGCCTTTGTTTTTCTCATATGCATATTGTTGGCTTTCTAAAGCGGCAACAGTTTACTCCTATTTATTTTTTTGTTTCTTTGTGTTGAGGCTTAAAGTGTTTTGGCACCCTTATTTGATATGTACTTCAAATTGAAGAGCTGATATAAAGTTGATAAAAATCTGCTGGAAAATAAGAAAGTTATAGGCAATTTAACATGCAAAAAATGATTGTTTGGGCGCCGCCATTTTGTTTATTCGGTTAGTTTTCATTTTTTATTAAAATCAAAATAACCACTGAACCCAGTTATAATAAATACTTCTTCAAGCATTGGGATCAGCTAGTTATACATTCTGGATAAAGATTTTTCAAAATCGCCCGAGAAATAGAGCAATAAGAGCAAGTTGAAAATATTCAAAATGGCCGCCAGGAGTCTACTTTTGGTAATGAGTGGAATCTAAATTAAAACTGAAAAAAATCAAATTCAATGATTTTTTTCCGAATATTTTCGTATCAAACTTTGATAGCTGTTTATTTCTAGCAACAGGCAATATTGTTAATCGAATTAGCACACATTCTATGTTAAAAGAAGCCTTTAATTTTGATTTTATCCTAATTTTTTAACCTCAACTAGAAAACAAAATGGCGGCCGTCCATATTTCATACTTAATGACCCATAACTTTCTTATTAGACCACCAATTTTCATCAAATTTATATCAAAATGCTTGGTTTTGAAAGTTCTTGAATTTGAAGTACATATCAATTTAAGGTACCAAAACACTTTAACGTCCCAGTCAACAATTTTTCGGCCATGTCAGGACAGAGCCAATGCTTCCTGGGTTTAACCAGTACTGTAGGGAGTTAATCTGTCTTGCTCAAGGACACAACATGATGACGCCTGTGGGGATTGAACCCAGACCCTCTCGATTCGGAGTCTGATAATCTACCACTACGCCACCGCGCTCCCTTTTTTTTTTTTTTTTTTTTTTGCTATCAGGTTCATTGACTTTTAACGTATCCACTGACTACTGCAGTCAATGTGGAAAACTTTCAGAAATGGACAAACAATTCTCCGCTTGCAACAGTTGACATTTTAATTCTAAGGGCATTCCAGTAAACATCTATGCAGTGGTCAGTGAGCCTTGTCATGAGAAAAGCAATTTTTTGCCAATGCAAAAACAAAGACACAGATCAGCTGTGCAGTAACTAGCATTTGTTTTTGTTACACACATAGTACAATTCCTCTTCTTCTTAAATCCAAATTTCAATGTTCTAGCCTATTTCTATGATTGTACAGTCGGTTTGTGTGGGACCTGCTTGGAAACCCCAAAGACCTGAACAGTTTCTAATGTAGCGGCTCATATTATTATTTTGACTTCATTAAGCCTACCTGAGTGGAGTTTGGCATAGAGGCTAGTCAAATCTATTTTCAGGCTATTTATGTAAGCTTAAAGTCTCCCACTACGTTTTAAACTCCGTGTGTGTATATGGTGGATAGGTTGGATAATTATTTTCATCTCTGTTTTCACAAGTTTGAAAAGCTGTTTAGGCCAGTGTTTTTTATTTTTTCGGATTTCCGATCCGCCGACCCGAATTTTCCATAAAATGAAAAAAAAAAAAAAAAAATCATGTTTTTTTTTTGTTTTGTTGTTGTTTTTTTCCTGTCAGAACGTTCCGACTATGTGGTTTTGTCCCATGTTTTCGTTTGTTACAACAATTAAGCCAGCCGTTTAATTTCCGATGTCCTGAAACGAGCGCATTAAAATGCTTCTGTACAGATATGTATTTTGTTTTGAATATGCGTGTATTAAAAGGCCCAAGCTTCACAAGCATGTTCGTTTATAAACCATAGTTGCTACAGTATGGCAAAACAGACCACCCTCAGTCTGGTCCGACAACAGTACCGCAATTCCCTTCCCGTTGTCCTGACGATACCTTCCACGAGCAAACATGGTATAAATGGTGTTGAAACTTGATAAAATGACTGTCAATGTGCGCCGCCATTCGGCGATACCAATGTACACAATTCTTGCAACTTGGGGTAAGCCTAAGCAGGCGGGACATGCTACTTTCTATGGTTAATAATTGAAATCGGTCTTCCGTTTTGCTTTTCCAATATGGCAGAGAAGAAAGGTTTCTGTGGTTCGGACATCATTTTAACCAGTTTTCCTCGCCTGTAGTGAATAAATTCATTAAGGCTGAGAAGAAACAGACACTCCGCGACATTGTCGTCTCGGCAGACCATACAAATAACCATGACAACTGCACAGTCGCCATAAAAGCAAGTAAAATTTTCAGTACCCCTACAGAAGACCAATCTGATTTTATTATTTGTGATCCTGCAATAGAACTGGGGTTGCCTATTCTCTCGGCACACGATATCTGTATGCCGATATTACCAGCAGATCCACCAGTGCAGGTCCCACTAATGGAAAGGAGGAGCCTGTCCCATCAATATTTGATGTTCTCATGAAGGCTGAAAGACGATATGAACATCTTCCACCTTCCAGGTGTACATATAGTGTTTGTTTTAAAGTTTAAAATCCCAGCCAGCAATTTTTCAGTCATCAGTGCTTTCTGTGTATTAACCAGGTCACTATTGGGTATTGAATATTATTAAATGAGTCTTGTTCTGGTGATGTGTATTGTCATTTTGGCTTTTCACCAGTAAAAGTCTGTTTCCTTTTTTTTTTTCCTCCTCCTACCCAATATTTTTTTCTAAAAAATCGGAAATCCAAAAAATTAAAAAAAAACTGGCCTTAGCTTATAAAATGTCATACTGCTCACATAACATGTAGCCCACAGGGCAACTACCGCTCACCTGATAACCAATAATCGAAACATTTTTCAATGATGACTCTATGGGGATTTTTCCAAATGCTCAAGAGCAATCTAACTCCACAGCCTGAGGTCAAATCTGGGCTGAGATTTGAACTCATCCAAGATATGATGGTTGCCTTGTTAATTCATAGAAAGAAGAAGAATGGATCAAAAATGAAGCTGGTAGTTTTGCCACAACGCTTAATATCAATTTTCAAACAAGAAAAGGCAGCTAACTCTGCAGTCAGTTGTACAATCTGGTCAAATTTCGAACTCATCGAGATTTTATGGTTGCCCTTGCTACCTGCAAGAATGAAGAAGATTCACTAAACAATAAAGGCCCTAGAGCTGCCACAACATCTGTCCAATCATAAGTCCATGGGAATTTTCCTAAAGGCCAAGGGCAGCTAACTCCCCAGTCAGAGGTCTAATCTAGACCAAATTTGAACTCATGTGAGAAATCATTATTGTCTGAGTGAAGTTGATCAAATTAACCAGAGGACCAATGGTCCTGTAAACGCTCACCTGAGACCTATTTGTCACTTTTTCCCATGTAAAAGCCTATGTTTCCAAAATTTACCATGCTGTGTCATCCTAGGGTCATCATTTGAAGAAACTATAATGGGCTGGAGTCCCAAATGCTACATACCAAGTTTCATGAAAATAAGCCTGCCTGTTCTAGAGAAGAAGACTTTTGAGTGGTTTTTACCATATATGGGCGTGGCAGCCATCTTGGTCAGGTGACCGGGGTTTCGTGATCAAACTTTCGCCCCCCTACCCATGGATGCTCCACATAAAATTTCACTTTGATTGGCCAAGCCGTTTCAGAGATGAAGATGTTTGAAAAGTGTGTATGGACGACAGACCAGCCAAGGTCAAGAGATGCCCTTGACATAAATTAATCATATACCTTCATCTACTCCATTAGTTGTATGCATCTACCACTTTTCAGGTCTCAAGCTGCAATCATTTTCAAAAAATCCAAAGTTTTCACTTTTTCCCATGTAAAAGCCTGTGTTTCCAAAATTGACCTTGCCGTAAAATAGGTCAAGGTCATCCAAGGGTCATCATTTTATCAAACTATGATGGGCTGGAGTCCCCAATGCTACATACAAAGTTTCGTGAAAATATCAGCCTTCCAGTTCATGAGAAGAAGATTTTTGAGTGGTTTTTACCATATATGGGTGTGACGGCCATCTTGGTCATGTGACCTGGATTTCGCGATCAAACTTTCATCACCCCTACCCATGGATGCCCAACATAAAATTTCACTTAGATTGGCCAAGTCCTTTCAGAGATGAAGATGTTTGAAAAGTGTGTATGGATGACAGACCGGCCAAGGTCAAGAGATGACCTTGACCTAAATTAATCACATACCTTCATCTACTCCATTAGTTGTTTGCATCTACCACTTTTCAGGTCTCAGAATACAATCGTTTTCAAAAATTACATAGTTTTCACTTTTTCCCATGTAAAAGCCTATGTTTCCAAAATTGACCTTGCCGTAAAATCGGTCAAGGTCATCCAAGGGTCATCATTTTATCAAACTATGATGGGCTGGAGTCCCAAATGCTTCATACCAAGTTTCGTGGAAATTGGCCTGCCAGTTCTGGAGAATAAGATTTTTGAGTGGTTTTTACCATATATGGGTGTGGTGGCCATCTTGGTCAAGTGACCCTGATTTCGCGATCAAACTTTAAATGCCACTATCCATGGAGGCTCCACATAAAATTTCAACTTGATCCGCCAAGCGGATTCAGAGAAGAAGATCTTTGAAATTGTGGACGACGACAGACGGACGGGCTATGACCTTGACCTAAATTAATCACACACCTTCATCTACTCCAATAGTTGTTTGCATCTACCACTTTTCAGGTCTCAAGCTGCAATCGTTTTCAAAAAATCCAAAGTTTTCACTTTTTCCCATGTAAAAGCCTATGTTTACAAAATTGACCTTGCCGTAAAAAAGGTCAAGGTCATGCTAGGGTCATCATTTTATCAAACTATGATGGGCTGTAGTCCCAAATGCTACATACCAAGTTTCGTGAAAATATCGGCCTTCCAGTTCATGAGAAGAAGATTTTTGAGTGGTTTTTACCATATATGGGTGTGACGGCCATCTTGGTCATGTGACCTGGATTTCGCGATCAAACTTTCATCACCCCTACCCATGGATGCTCAACATAAAATTTCACTTTGATTGGCCAAGCCATTTCATCAGAGGAGAAGATCTTTGAAAAGTGTGTATGGACTACAGACCAGCCAAGGTCAAGAGATGACCTTGACCTAAATTAATCACATACCTTCATCTACTCCATTATTTGTTTTCATGTACCACTTTTCAGGCCTTAGGCTGCAATAGTTTTCAAAAAATCCATAGTTTTCACTTTTTCCCATGTAAAAGCCTATGTTTCCAAATTTGACCTTGCCGTAAAATAGGTCAAGGTCAACCCAGGGTCATCATTTTAGCAAATTATGATGGGGTGGAGTCCCAGATGCTACATACCAAGTTTCGTGGAAATCGGCCCACCGCTTCTAGAGAAGAAGATTTTTGAAGGGTTTTTACCATATATGGGCGTGGCGGCCATCTTGGTCATGTGATCAAACTTTCATTCCTCCTACCCATGGAGGCTCCACATAAAATTTCAACTTGATCGGCCAAGCGGTTTCAGAGAAGAAGATCTTTGAAATTGTGAAACCGACGGACGACGGACGGACGGACGACGGAGCATGGGTATACTACAAGCTCACCTGTGAGCCTTCTGCTCAGGTGAGCTAAAAATGAAACCACTACGGTTGCCACAACACTAAATATCAATTTTTCAAACACTAAAAGGGCAGCTGACTCCACAGTCAATGCTACAATCTGGTTGAATTTCAAACTCATTTGAGATATTATATTGGTAGTTGTCCTTATTACAGTTATGCTAAAACGAAAGGTAACACTTCGTTGTGCACACAAGGAGCATCTACTGTTACCTTTCATCTTGGCACTAATGTACCTGCAAGCCTGAAGAAGATCCAATGGAAAACATAGATGCTAGAACATTTCTCCCATTGAAAGTCTAAGGGGATTTTCCAAGACGCTCAAGGGCATCTAACTCCCGAGTCTGTGATCAAAACTGGCTGAAATTCAAACTCATCCAAGATATTACGGTTGTCCTTATTACTGCTATGAATGACAAAGATCCAATCAAAAATAAATGCGCCATTAAATAAATGAGTGGCCATTTTTCAAACACTCAAGGGCAGCTAATTGTGTGTCAACTTACCTTGTGCAAACTGACCTCTATCTTTCCATACAAAGGCTATGAAATGTGTCAACTTACCTAGCTCATACAGACCGCCATCTTTACATACAAAGGCTATGAAATGTGTCAACTTACCTAGCTCAAACAGACTGCCATCTTTACATACAAAGGCAATGAAATGTGTATCAACTTACCTAGCTCAAACAGACCACCATCTTTACATACAAAGGCTATGAAAAGTGTCAACTTACCTAGCTCAAACAGACTGCCATCTTTACATAAAGGCTATGAAATGTGTATCAACTTACCTAGCTCAAACAGACCACCATCTTTACATACAAAGGCTATGAAAAGTGTCAACTTACCTAGCTCAAACAGACTGCCATCTTTACATACAAAGGCTATGAAATGTGTATCAACTTACCTAGCTCAAACAGACCACCATCTTTACATACAAAGGCTACGAAAAGTGTCAACTTACCTAGCTCAAACAGACTGCCATCTTTACATACAAAGGCAATGAAATGTGTATCAACTTACCTAGCTCAAACAGACCACCATCTTTACATACAAAGGCTATGAAAAGTGTCAACTTACCTAGCTCAAACAGACCGCCATCTTTACATACAAAGGCTATGAAAAGTGTCAACTTACCTAGCTCAAACAGACCGCCATCTTTACATACAAAGGCTATGAAAAGTGTCAACTTACCTAGCTCAAACAGACCACCATCTTTACATACAAAGGCTATGAAATGTGTATCAACTTTCTGGTCTCGTGAAGGTGCCTGTAACATACAATACACAAACATGAACTGCAAAATTGAGTAATCATCATCATCATATCCATTTTATAGTCCATTATCCTCCTCTGCGGGTTGGACTTGTTTGACAAGTCTCCTTCTAAGACAACCTCTCCACTTTGAGCGATTCTGAGGATAAGTAATATCCAAAACTGAGTTATTCATGCCATTCCAAGCTTCTTTCTGTCGTCCAACAAAAGAAATGTTGCAAGGATATCTGCATTCAAGGTTTCAAACATATCTATATAATTGTCAGATACAAAATATTATTTCCACTTGTTTTGGTTTGGTCATGGCTTAATTAATGTCCTAGACAACAATTACAAGTAGGCCACAATATTCCCGATTTTATATTGTTGCATTCTGATCAAGTCTTACCACTTTTCTACATTCTGTGACAAATCTTAGACACAGCACAATTAAAGAGCACTTCTAAAATAAATGTCTCCACAGTATAAGAATATTAGCAACAGCATCATGAAAACAGGTCTGTGTAATGTATACCCCCTTGAACCCCACTTTTATATAGCAAAATTGGGGTATGCAGGGGTATACCTATTTTTCTTATTTTTGCCTCAAAACATAGATTGTGGGTAACGTGTACCCACAATCTATGTTTTGAGCAAAAATAAGAAAAATATCAAAATTTTTTCTGCTGAAAATTTTCATTTTTTTAAGCTCAAAAAATCTCTGTTTATCGCATGGGCAAGTTTTAGCAATAGTCTATCTCGACAACTATTTGACTTGATAGGGCTGCCTCAAAGTTTGTTTACTGTCACAGTTTGATTAGCCATTTTTGTCACAACTCACGGTTTCTCATTTCAGCAAATATTTGAACTGTGTAAACTAGAAATTGGCTGCAAGCAAGGCTTTCAGTACCCCCCCCCCCCCCAGCAAAATTATCTGAAGCTGGCCAAATACTTCCTAAGTCAAACATGCAGAAAATTTGCCATAGATATCTTTTCAGCATTATAATTCTTCATGTACAGCCTCAGTATGCCAGTCACATCTATAAGATATTAAAAGAATATATTAAAAGCTTGAGTGTGATTTTACTGTATGCACTATGATCATTATTGTTTATTATGAGAAATGGTAAAAAATTGGCTAAGTTAAATAAAATCTGTAAATTTGTCAAAAACTAACTTTTCAGCATGAAAATTCTTCATGTACATCTAAAATATATCTGGAACAAATCTACAAAGAATTTAAAAGAAACACTTAAAGCCCTAAGAGAGGTTGATTTCACAATGTATGCACTACCAACCATTATTGTATATAAGCAATGGTCAAGAAATGGCTATGTTAAAAAATGCTGTAAATTTGTCAAAAATTATATTTTCATCATTATAATTCTTCATGCACATCTTCAATATGTGTGGAACATGTCTGCAAAGTACTGAAAAGAAATACTGAAAGCCCTAGGAGGAGTTGATTTCACAAAGTATGCACTACCAACCATTATTGTACATAAGCAATGGTCAAGAGATAGCTATGTTGAAAAATGCTGTAAATTTGTCAAACATTATTTTTTCAGCATTATAATTCTTCATGCACATCTTCAATATGTGTGGAACATGCCTGCAAAGTATTGAAAAGAAATACTGAAAGCCCTAGGAGGAGTTGATTTCACAAACTATGCACTACCAACCATTATTGTATAAGCAATGGTCAAAAAATGGCTATGTTAAAAATTGCGGTAAATTTGTCAAAAATTATTTTTTCATCATTATAATTCTTCATGCACATCTTCAATATGTGTGGAACATGTCTGCAAAGTTTTGAAAAGAAATACTGAAATCCCTAGGAGAAGTTGATTTCACAAACTATGAACTACCAACCATTATTGTATATAAGCAATGGTCATAAAATGGCTATGTTGAAAAATGCTGTAAATTTGTCAAAAATTATTTTTTCATCATTTTAATTCTTCATGCACATCTTCAATATGTGTGGAACATGTCTGCAAAGTATTGAAAAGAAATACTGAAAGCCCTAGGAAGAGTTGATTTCACAAACTATGCACTACCAACCATTGTTGAATATGGCAATTATTGAAAATTGGATAAGTTCAAAATGCTGTAAATTTGTCAAAATTCATTTTTTCAGCATAATACTTCTTCATGCATATCTTCAATATCTCTGGCACATATCTGCAAAGTATCAAAAGAACATATTGAAAACTGTAGGAGGAGTTGATTTCACAAACTATGCACTATTAGCACTATGGCAAACATTCTATTTATAGGTTTAAAAAGTCCCATAACTCTTGCAAAACTGACCCTTTGGCCCCTAAATTCATACCACACGTGTTGTCTAATGGTGCAGGTGTGTTGAAAATTTGAAGAACATTGGGCGACAACTACTAAAGTTATTCAGCAAAGATGTCAAAATGTTGACGGAATGACGGAATCACGGAGTCACGGACACGGAATTACGGAATGACGGACAGGCTGAAAACAGTATACCCCCCTAAAACTTCGTTGTGCGGGGGGTATAAAAATGTTCACTGGCATCCACAGTAATCATGGTATGATATGTTGGCTTATTCTGTCCCCTTGCATTGTCTTGCGTATATCATGTTTTGATCAAGGTGGTCTGAAACATGACTGCTGTGGCGGCCAGGAATATAGTGTAAATGCTACATAAGTGATAGCCACTTTAGTTTCAGTATATTGAATTAGATTTGCATGGTCTGAAAATATATTTCAGATTAGCGTTAGTAGTTGTCTCAATAATTTAACAGAAATAAGAAAACCAGAGGACCAATGGTCCTGTAAACGCTCACCTGAGATCTGGGATATGGGACCTCAGCTGACCTTGCCATAAAATAGGTCAAGGTCATCTGGGATCATAATTATACAAACTTTGTAGAGCTCCATTCTCTGATGCTTCAGGCAAAGTTTCAAAATCATAGGTCTTCCGGTTCTGAAGAATAAGATTTATAAAGGTTGATTCAGTTTTACGTCCCTTTCAATATTATTTCAGCTCATATGAGATGGGCCATTCAGTAGGTGGGGCGAAAACGGGAGAACCCCGAGAAAAACCACCTGACACACCCGCAAGCAGAACTTGGCTTGTCTCAAATGTGGCCAGAGCGGGGCTCGAACCCACACCAGTCACAGCAGTGAGATGATCGAGTGATTAAGAAACAGCGCTCTTAACCGCTCGGCCACGGGGGCCGCCATATAAAGGTTTTTGCTATTTATAGCCATGGTGGCCATCTTCATCATGTGACCTTGACCATTTATATAAACTTTCATTCTCCCTTCCTAAGAATGCTCCACATGAAGTTTGGCTTTGATTGGCCAAACGGTTTCAGAGAAGAAGATCTTTGAATATTATGGTCATAAACATGTAGATTGCCCCAGGGTGGGGGCAGACCTGCCCCTGGGGTCCATTTTTTTTCAGAATCATAAATCTTCTGTCCATTTGCCCATTTCCATAAAGTTTTTCCCTTCAAATGACATTTTGACAATTTTCCCCATTCAAATGCATGACCTATGTTGGCCTTGTCATAAAATAGGTCAAGGTCATCCTAGGGTCATGATTTATATAAAATTTGTAGAGCTCCTCCCCCTGATGCTTCATGCCAAGTTTCAAAATCGTAGGCCTTCTGGTTCTGGAGAAGATTTTTAAAGGTTTTTGCTATTTATAGCCATGGTGGCCATCTTGGGTCATGTGACCATGACCATTTTATATAAATTTTTGTTTCCCCATCCCAAGGATAGTACATATAAAATATGGCTTAGATTGGTCAAGCGGTTACTGAGAAAATTAAGTTTAACATTTAATTTGTAACCGACCTTTGGCCAAGGTCAAGAAATGACCTTGACCTTTAATACTCACAACACTTCATTGGCTCAACATGTTGCTGTATCTACCAACTTTCAGGTCATAGGCTTCAAAACTTCCTGAAAAATTCAACGTTTTCACTTTTTTCCATTGAAAAGCCTATGTAACCAAAATTGACCTTGCCATAAAATAGGTCAAGGTCAACCCAAGGTCATGATTTATATAAACTACAATGGGCCAGAGTCCCCGATGCTACATAACAAGTTTCATTGAAATTGGTCCACCGGTTCCAGAGAAGAAGATTTTTTTCATGGTTTTTATCATATATGGGCATAGCGGCCATCTTGGTCATGTGACCTAAACCATTTATATAGACTTTCGTTCCCCCTTCCTAAGGATGCCCCACATGAAGTTTGGCTTTGATTGGCCCAGGGTTTCAGAGAAGAAGATCTTTGACGACGGACGACGGAGCATGGCCATCCTATAAGCTCACCTTGTGAGCCTTAGGCTCAGGTGAGCTAAAAAGGAGCAAGTCAGTGGACAGGGTTGGGGTATAGGGGGGACAGTAATTAATACTGCCATACCTCCTGCCTTGTGTTTGTAAAACATTTTAAAATAATACCATTGAAGAATATTATTATGTTATTAAAATAGAATCAAGATAATTGGTCCTGCCCACTAGTAATTAACAATATTTTCTACCGAACGAGACATAATAGAAATAGAACAACATTTTTTTTTTTTTTAAATCAGGATAATAAAAATACATGTACTTAGCTATCATACTTTTCTACCTAATTTCTTGAGCTAAAATCATACTTTAAGAAGTCTAACTACAGTTCAACCACATTAACAATGCGGTTTTCAATTAAAACACAGCCACATCATTCCTCCCAAAATGAATATTTTGCTATATGAGCCACCTCATGGGAAAACCAACAATCTGCATAGGCGAAAACAAAGACGCAGATCAGCTTCGCGGTAACCGCGAAGCTGATCAGCGCCTTTGTTTTCGCTACTCGGATAGTACAATTCCTCTTCTACTTAAATCCAAAATTTCAAGCTTGTAGCTCTTTTCTGTGCTTGTATAGGCCGGTTTGTGTCGGACCTGTTCGGAAACCACATTGTTGGTTTTCCCACGAGGTGGCTCATATGTCTATTGTAAGTAACCTGATTATTAAGCAGTTTCACTTTTTACACAGTCTTATTTCTATGGACCCCTAAGATTGTGCTATAATGTTGTAGATAAAAACCTAACAAATTTCAAAATATAGCACATCACATAACAGTTATCAGGTTATATCAAATTTAAAGGCTTCTGTTCTCTAGCAAACCACCTAATGGCTGATTACCTGTTTTTAGTAAACATTCTTTCATCATTAACTGACAAACACACTTTTTGCCTCAGTGTAGGGAGGAGTATTCCATGACCAAGTCTTCACAAAGGATTTGCCATGCATTGGAGGTTAGCTTTGATTTTGTTTATATTCAAAGGGGCCTCTTCACTAAGAGCTAACATACTATGCAACTTATAGGCTTGGTCGGAGGGAATATAAAGGGAAGGGGCTAGGTGGTCATCCCTGTACCAATTAAAAACTTACGTTTCAGCCCTTATACTATTCCTCTTTCTGTCCAGAAAATCTCTTCCTTTATGATCCTTTATCAATATGAGCTGTCGCAGGACAGCGTAGCTCGCCTGACTTGTGCTTTGCCACTAAATCTATCAAAATCTATGACCCATGACCTTGACCTCAGGTGGGTTGTGATGGTACAGCATAAAACTTCAGACCAGCAAAGTATCAACTTGATCCATCAACATGTTCATGAGATATAGACTTCTAAAAACTTTAACCAAAAACTTTAACAAAAAATTTCTAAGTCTGTGACCTTGACCTCAGGGTCACCCAGGGTGGGTCATGATGGTACTGCATAAAACTTCAGACCAATATCTGCCAACATGCAAAGTATCAACTTGATCCATCGACACGTTCAAGAGACATAGACTTCTAAAAACTTTAACTAAAAACTTTAACAAAAAATTTTTAAGTCCGTGACCTTGACCTCAAGTCATACAGGGTGGGTCATGATGGTACTGCATAAAACTTCAGACCAATATCTACCAACATGCAAAGTACCAACTTGATTCATCTACATGTACAAGAGATACAGACTACATTTGAGCAATGCGAATGCGAACACGAACGAGAACGCCGACCCCTGGGTGATTGCAACAGCTCTTCCTGTACTTTCGTACAGGCGAACTAAAAATGTACAAGGTAGCCTCAATGTGGGCTGGGGAGTAGTGAGTGTTTAAACTGTGAATACGAGTCTCCATACCCATAAAAACAGTAGCAAATAAATTCATCTGCCCACTTGTAATAAACATACCCTTGTTTTGTGCTAATGAAAAAACATTAAAATTAGCAAGAATATTTGTTCTGCTCACTTGTAAATTTTCTATGAAATTAGGATATTGCATAATTTCTTCTGATGGTACTGCATAAAACTTCAGACCAATATCTACCAACATGCAAAGTATCAACTTGATCCATCTACATGTGCAAGAGATATAGACTTATGAAAACTTTAAGGAAAAACTTTAACATTTGAGCAACGCGAATGCGAACACGAACGTGAACACCGATGCCTGGGTGATTGCAACAGCTCTTCCAGTACTTTCGTACAGGCAAGCTAAAAATGTACAAGGTAGCCTCAATGTGGGCTGGGGAGTGGTGAGTGATTAAACTGTGAATACGAGTCTCCAAAAACAGTAGCAAATAAATTCATCTGCCCACTTGTAATTAACATACCCTTGTTTTGTGCTAATGAAAAAACATTAAAAGTAGCAAGAATATTTGTTCTGCCCACTTGTAATTACTGGTAACATTATTTTCTATGAAATTAGGATATTGCATAATTTCTTCTATTCCAACCAAGCTTTTTCAAAGAAGGCTAAAAAGTTATAAGAGAGAACAGTTGACTCCTGTTTATTTTTTTTCTTTCGACAGAATTCTATTATCAAAATTATTATATGAATTAATCATAAAAGTAGTTTAATGGCTGATATGTTTTGTATAATTCATTGAAAATATTGTTGGTGCAAAAATAATTTTCATGCTGTTTTTTAAACATATTGATGTAAGCACATGGTGACGATGTATAAATTTTCATGTGTGTGTGTGTAGTTTTTTGCCCATCAGTCAGGTCTGAAGACTTGGTCCCTGGGACATACCACATTGGGCCAAGCTTAGTCTCCAGCCTTGTCACAGTAACATTACGAAAACTTCCCCATGCAATAAACAGAGATTTTTTTAGCATTAAAAACTGAAAATTTTCAGCTGAAAAATTTTGATTTTTTTCTTATTTTTGCTCAAAACATAGTTTGTGGGTACACGTTAGAACCGCCTCGCCGAGGCGGTTCTAACGAGTACCCACAATCTATGTTTTGGAGCAAAAATAAGAAAAATAGGTATACCCCTGCATACCCCAGCTTTGCTATATAAAAGTGGGGTTTATGGGGTATACATTATACGGACATGTTTTCAGGATGAAGTCCTCCCCACCCCATTTGTCCTGGGAAATTGTCTGCAGACCTTGGTTTGTAGTCTCATCCAAAGAACTGGAGAACCCAGGATCGAACCTGTGACCCCTGGTTTACAAGGCAAATGGCTTAACCACAGTGCTACAAATTTTTAGTGGGCAGAAAAATACTTGCTACTTTTTCAAAATACTTGTTTTTTAGGGCAAAGTAAGGGTATGGTGACATTCACAGTTTAATCCCTACTCCCTAACCACTCCACCACCTACATAAAACTATTTTAAAGTTACTGATGTCATAAAGCATGCAGGGCTATATTTTTGCAGTATCGGTTAGTCTCCTACCAAGCCATTACACACCCATGTGTGACTTTTACTTATATTCCCATTTCTGATCACTTTTATAAAGCATGAGATCAGAGATCTGCCAGATAGAAATGATAGTTTTCAAGGGATGCAAGTTTTCAGAAAATATTCAAGCTGATCATGACCACCTGAAATAATTCATACACTTCAACCTCATAATAACACGCCTCATTATAATGCTGTTTTCAATATAACACGACCATGTCATGGCTCTCAAATTGATTCTTTTACTATATGTCTATAGAAAGTAACCTCATTATAACACAGTTCACTTATAACACAGTCTGTTTCTATGGACCCCAAAGATAGCGCTATAATGAGGTTGGCCTGTATTGTATTTCGCTGGCCACTGACAATGGTTAATTTAAAAAAAAATCCAGGTTCTAGCATGCTTCTGTGACTGTACAGGCCAGCTCTTGTCAGACCGGGTCGGAAATTTGTTGGTTTTCACATGTGAAGGTAAAATGCAAGTAAAACAGCAGTCACACAGTAGTGTATAACCCAAACGCGCGCTGGGCGTATGAAAAATCTCAACACGCTGAAGACTTTGGACGTATAAAAATTAATTTGTTCCTTTAAATCGCTTTAGCAGTCACACATTAGGGCGTGACTGAAGCGAGTGCCGGACGTATAAAAAATCTCAAAGTTTTGGAGTACAGTTGTGATACGTCCCAGACACGCTAAGCATGCGCTACAGGCACGCATCGAACGTTTAACGCGCATTTCACACAGGCTTGGGGCACGCTACCGAAGCAACATCTAATAAAATCGGAACGCGCATGGAACGTACACTGGCATGCTTCAAACGCGCGCCAAACGCGTTCAGAGCATATTCAACGCGACTGTAGCACACATGGAACTTATTCAGGATGTATAAGTCACACGCCCGAGACACGCTGAGCTTTTAGAAAATTTGTAAGCATGTTTAAAATTTTTTTGAGCTCAAACCTGCGCGTTTCGCGCAGAGACTTTTAGCAACGTACATCGACGCATGTGCACCAAGCGTACCCAACACCCTTGTAGCGAGTTTTGAACGTGTTTCCGACGTGCGTCTGGCGTATGTGGAATTTTGCTATTTTTTCAACACGCCCAGCGCGCGTTTCACTTATACGCTACTGTGTGACTGCTGTTTAAATTACTTCACAGTAGTGAAGTTTATCACAATCAGTTAAATTCCTGAGTGTTTGCCATGGGTCTGGACGACACAGCAGAGACACCTTCTCATGGACAAAACATAATTCATAGCGAACATTTGTGGGATGTTTCTCAACTCATCCACAAGGGCCTGAGCCAGTTGCTGTAGATTGGAAGTGTTTCTGCACACTCATACAACCAGGCACATGCTCACCCCTGACATTGAATCTCAAATCCTTAATGAAAGACAGTACCCTTATCAAGTACACTTTAGAAATAAGCACTGTAAAGTACTTTGCATACAAACGTGGGGGGGGGGGGGGGGGGGGAAGGTTGATTTAGAATGACAGATCTATTTTAGAGCAGTATACCGAGCTGACGTGTATACTCAATCTAGGACATAATCCACGGACATTGTGGGTCAGGTCTTCAGTCCTAGATTGTAATGAAAATAGTGTCATTCTTAAAAAAAATAAAAAAAAAAAAAAAAAAAAAAAAAAAAAAAAAAAAATAAACCTTGACTTCAAGTCCCACCCCCATCCCATGAGTGGACCCTTGGGTCCGTTCCACCCCCATCCCCATGCATGGACCACTGGGTCTAACCCTTATGTGGTACATATGTTGTAAGCATGAATGCTTTCTTACACATGGTTGTCAAGATATAGACCTACAGAATATTAATCTTGGTAACTATTGTATTTTATAAATGTGTCCTAGATTTTGACCTCCAGCCCCACCCCTAGAGTTTGGTGCCATGGAATTTAATTCAACCCAAAAGGGTATCTATGATCCAAATAGGAATACATTCCTATAAGTATTTGTTAATATATGAACTAAGAGAAGAAACTAGAGAAACTTTAACCAAAACTTTGATGCAAATTAAAGGTGACCTAGATTTTCAACTCTAGCCCCACCCCCGGGCATGGACCCTGGGGCCCGAAGTAATGGAAACAAAGCAAACCCTATAGGGTACCTATGGTGCAAACACAAATGATTTCTGACCATTGGCGTATAAGATATAGACCACTAGAGAAACTTTAACCAAAACTTTGACGCAAATTAAAGGTGACCTAGATTTTGAACTCTAGCCCCACCCCCGGGCATGGACCCTGGGGCTCCAAGTAATAGAAACAAAGCAAACCCTAAAGGGTACCTACAGTGCAATCACAAATGATTTTTGACCATTGGTGTATGAGATAATAGACCACTAGAGAAACTTTAACCAAAACTTTGACGCAAAATGTAACTAATGAACGAACTAACGAATGAATGAACATACGAACGGACGAACAGAAAGACAAAAACTATATACCCCGTCGGCATAAATACCGGGGGTATAATAAATGGCTGTTAATATCTTGTGACACGTGACACGGGTATTTATGAAATAATAATGGATTAATACTACATGTATTTGTTCTCACCTTTGTCTGTCCCTCTTGTGCACTGTCTTCATGAGCTGACCCCATCCCCTGGAAAATATAGAGCAACATTATTCACCTAGAAGCAATGGATTAAATTGAGAAAAAGTAAGCAGATTTATCATATGACGTT
Source organism: Rugalucina vietnamica (assembly GCA_964017185.1). NCBI lineage: Eukaryota > Metazoa > Mollusca > Bivalvia > Lucinida > Lucinidae > Rugalucina > Rugalucina vietnamica. Next base: position 80,201,450 of record OZ024869.1, on the reverse strand, counting down.
GTTGTTTTTCAGTGGATAACGTCATGTAATAAAAAGTGTTATGACCACACGTGTAATAACATTTTTGCAGGAATACGTAATGTCATTGACGACGTCCGTGACAACAATGTAAATTTTCATTGAAAATATGCCCACTTTTAAGGCGATAAAATCGTATTTTAAAGGTCATATGATAAAACAAATCTTACACTGAGTGACTCGTAGTCATTTCATTTGAAATCAATTAAACGAGCCTTCGGTGAGTTTAATAAATTTCATATGAAATGACCACTCGTGTAAGATCCTCTATATAAAGAGATTATCATATGGGCATTTTGGTTATAGGCCACAGTATCAATCTGAGATCCCATTATAAAACCTGACTGAGAACCTTAGCTTAAGGGCTGATAACTAGGGATGTCATTCGGTGTCAGATTTAAGGTTCGGACATTCTGAAACAAACATCCGCATTTTTTTTTTCGGATCAGGTCAATATTATATGTACATTTACATGTATGTCCTTGAAAGAACATTCATAATCAAGAGTCACTGAGCTTGGCGTTGTTTCCGTTGATGCTACGCAGAAACGAAACGCCATGCAATTTAGGAAAATTCATTTACATTCACAAAAGTAACAAAAATCACGCTAAAACAGCATTACTCATATGCCATTATCAAAAATTCACGAACATTCACCGAGTTCCCATTTTGTCGAACTGGCGTGTCAGAAAACAAATTTAATTTTGTTACAGTACATGTATTATGGTATTCTGAATTTGTTTCTTCTTTGCATAAACGGGTCAGCTTAAGAATCCACCTATTTGATTTGTCAAATTAAGATCAAAGTAAGCATACTTGTTTTGTCTAATCCTAGACGGAATATTTCCATCAGTATTCCATTAAACCAACCTCTTACCGACGGAAATGGGATATATTCAGCCCTTGGTCGAAAATAAAAATTCAGCAAAACTGTGTTGTTTTAACTTATGTTAGATCTTTTCTTGCATATATGACATAAATTATAAATATTCTAAAATATTCTAGTTGTTAAAGTACGCAGAATCACAAAATACTTCATTTTTTTTCTATGGAAAATTCAATGATGTCTATAAATAGATCAGGGGAGACTACTGTAGAATTAGAGACTCAAAGTCGAAAATCATTTGTTTTTCTACATTATTTTAAACGTTTTAATCAATTTTATGAGTTTACCGGAAGATCTTCCGTACTAGTACAAATACAAAACAAAACTAATATGATTAATAGCAAAATAACATAGCTGCTTACAAGATCCGCAATCATTTCTACATTGGTTTAAATGCAACCTAAGCTAAGCTGTCAGGGAAGTGGAACGAGGTACCAAAGTGGAGCGGAGTGACAGTTAGCCAGCTGATCTAGTCTAATCCCAAAACATAATCTGTTAAATCATTTGAAATGTTGTTTTGATGTGCGACGGTCTGTATAATTATTATTTTTTAAATAATCATATCGTTTTCAAAAGGCAACAAAAGAGGCCAATTATCATCTTTAATCCTTTCTTTGTTTATTGTTGCTTCACCGTGACCTGCATTGTCCCATTAACCTGTTACACCTAAGTGACCTTTGACACTTCATGTTTAGAAATTCGTATTAAATACCTTGTTTCCTATTCTGCTATTAAAGTAGATATTGTGTATTTTTGTTACAAATTAATGGCAATTTACCTGAATTTTTAGCGAACGTCCGGATGCTAAAATTTGGATCCGAACTTCGGTACGGGATCAGCAGTCCGAACGTTCAGACTCCGGTTGACATTTCCTACTGATAACAGTCGAGGGTCGATACTTTTTTGTGTTCTTCTATATTTTTGTGACATATATACATATCAAAACTTCCCAAAATAGGAAGTTAAAATGCATTTTGTTCTTCAATATTTTTGTGACATATACACATATCAAAAGTGCCCAAAATAGGAAGTTAAAATGCATTTTGTTGGCATCAAATTTTTTTTTACCTTATTCAGTAATGACTTTAAAGGCATATATCTTGCAAACAAGCTAAAGCTTTGGAGGGAATAATTTTTCAACCTGTGGGACATTGATAATAGACTCGCAAACAAAACATTACGAAAACTTGCCCATGCAATAAACAGAGATTTTTTTAGCGTTAAAAATTGAAAATTTTCAGCTGAAAAATTTTGATATTTTTTATACTTTTGCTCAAAACATAGATTGAGGGCACACATTAGAACTGCCTCATTGAGGCGGTTCTAACAAGTACCCAAAATCTATATTTTGGAGTAAAAATAAGAAAAATAGGTATACCCCTGTAAACCCCAGTTTTTCTAAACAAAAGTGGGGTATAAGGGGGTATACATTACACAGATATGTTTTCCCGATGGAAAAAGTACATACTTGGGTAGGGTGACTTGGGTAGGGTAATTTACGTATGTAATGTGACAACATAGATGAGGGTTAGGTCTAAAGATTAAGTGTTTTATGATTCATAAGGCTCTAGACCAATCAGATTTTTTCTAGATATTTTATTTCCTTTAAGAACTATTTTAACGCTTTTGATTAGCACCTACAACATAGGATCCTAGAACAGTCATCCATTCATTATCATCAACTGAGCCGCGACGCGAGAAAACCGGTCTTCGGGGTTTCCGACCAGGTCCGACACAAACCGGCCTGTACAAGCTCAGAAAAGAGCTAGAAGCTTGAAATTTCGGATTTAAGTAGAAGAGGAATTGTACTATCCGAGTAGCGAAAACAAAGGCGCTGATCAGCTTCGCGGTTACCGCGAAGCTGATCTGCGCCTTTGTTTTCGCCTAGGCAAAAATCCGGTTTTCTCACGATGCGGCTCAATTAGACCAACTCTGACGCTTATTTTCAGTTATAGAAATTCTTAACACCCTCTTTGAATTATAAGTACAAACTGTAAAAGTGCTAAATATTATCAATAACAGCAAGACAATTGAAATAAGCAATATTACATGTATTATCATATTTTCTTTCAAGTTCTTTTCACAAATGCGTTGATAGAGGAACTTTTTTTTCGAAAATGCACTGCATTAAGCCAACGATTAAGCCAGTTATGTCCTTTTCAATGTATTTTGTCACATAACGAACACACAAGGGGCATTTTTGATCAAGTTCAGGATCTAACAAGGCTGGGCCTACGGTAGGTTTCCCCATAATGAAAACATGCACATTTAACAGGTTTTTACTGCTGAAAAAAAAAACTGAAAATTTTCTGTCGATATTTTTCTTATTTTTCATCAAGACACTGATGAGGCGGTCCTAATGTGTACCCACATTCTATGTTTGGAGCAAAAATAAGAAAAAAATTATTATACCCCTGTAAACCCCAGTTTTACTATAAAAGTGGGGTTCAGGGGGGGGGGCATACTTTTCATGGACATGTTTTCCTCATGCACATTTGAAATACTGAATTGTGGTATCCGATCACAGGGATTTTTCTAGGCCCATTTTGGGGCCGAAAAATCAGACCCGTTCCCAATGCTAAAAACACCTCATTTCCCCCAATTTCCAACCTAATTTTCCCAAAAATCTTGCATAAAATTCCCAATCCATGCAGGCTTCTGTGAAAATAGAGCTTTCCACTATTGAAAAAAAAAAAAATAAATAAATAAAAATAAAACGATCGGTTTTTCTTCCAACAATCTTATTGTTTACAAAAACATGTAAAGAATCTACACAGATTTTCTAGGAAGAATGGTTATTCCCGTAAAACAATCGGCTTTTTCCGATTAGACTGGGTTTTAAATGTCGCAAACTATATGAATTATTTCCATGTAAAATATTGTGAACCAGTCTCAACTGATCTGGGCTGAATACATCTCGCATGAATCTCTCTATGGATGTCAACCAATCAAAAGCGACCAATGGCCACATGCGAAAACGATATGCGCGTTGAGTTTGTATGTCGGAGTACCGTTGGTTGTTTTGTCATAGATTTTCTTAGTTTCTGTTTGAAAGAAGACATTTTTCTTCAAACATGGAAAAAATTTCTGAAAATGGAGGGTATTGATACAAACAGGTACAGATCTCGGACATGACAACCTTCTTCTTTGTCCGTTTTTTGAGTTTAAAATCGATGAATCGATTTGACAATAGCATGAAAAGTTTTAGCTTTTTGATTAAGCATTACTGATTTCAACCCAGTCAGCAGCCATCCTTATAAACAGTAAGGTTAACGCCTTTAAATCCTTTCAGTTGATGGCCCTACTACCCCATCAAGTCTTCATCACTGTTTTTGTTAAAACAAATGCATGAGTAAAATTAAACATCATTAACATAATATTGTAAAGAAATGACACCTTAATTAAGGTGAACCTTGACTCCTATGTTCTAAATATGGTAAAATCAGAAACTATTGATATTATTCTTGTAAGACCAAATTAAACAAGAGGACCAATGGTCCTGTAAACGCTCTCCTGAAAACTGGGATATATAAAATAGGTCAAGGTCATCCCAAGGTTATGATTTATATCAACTTTGTAGAGCTCCTCTCCCTGATGCTTCATGCCAAGTTTCAAAATCATAGGCCTTCTGGTTCTGAGAAGAAGATTTTAAAGGTTTTTTTGCTATTTATAGCCATGGTGGCCATCTTGGTCATGTGACCTAGACCATTTATATATACTTTCATTCTCCCTTCCTAAGAATACTCAACAAGATGTTTGGCTTTGATTGGCCAAACGGTTTCAGAGAAAAAGATCTTTGAATATCATGGTAATATATACATGTATATTGCCCCCCGGATGGGGGCAGACCTGCCCCTGGGGTCCATTTTTTTCAGAATCATAAACATTCAGTCCATTTACCCAATTTTCCCCATTCAAATGCATGAGCGACCTATGTTGACCTTGCCGTAAAATTGGTCAAGGTCATCCAAGAGTCATGATTTATATAAACTTTGTAGAGCTCCTCCCCCTGATGCTTCATGCCAGGTTTCAAAATCATAGGCCTTTTGGTTCTGGAGAAGAAGATTTTTAAAGGTTTTTGCTATTTATAGCCATGGCAGCCATCTTGGTCATGTGACCTTGACTATTTATATTAACTTTCATTCCCTCATCCTAAGGATACTACATATAGAATTTGGCTTTGATTGGTTGAGCGGTTACTGAGAAAATTAAGTTTAACATTTAATTTGTAAATGACCTTTGGCCAAGGTCAAGAAATGACCTTGACCTTTAATACTCACATCACTTCATTAGCTCAACATGTTGTCTGCATCTACCAACTTTCAGGTCACAGGCTACCAAACGTCCTGAAAAATTCAATGTTTTCACTTTTTTCCATTGAAAAGCCTATGTAACCAAAATTGACCTTGCCGTAAAATAGGTCAAGGTCAACCCAAGGTCATGATTTATATAAACTATGATGGGCCAAAGTCCCCGATGCTACATACCAAGTTTCGTTGAAATCGGTCCACCGGTTCCAGAGAAGAAGAATTTTTTATGGTTTTTACCATATATGGGCATGGCGGCCATCTTGGTCATGTGACCTGGACCATTTATATAAACTTTTGTTCCCCCTTCCTAAGGATGCTCCACATGAAGTTTGACTTTGATTCGCCAAGTGGTTTCAGAGAAGAAGATCTTTGAAATTGTGAACGGACGACGGACCGACAACGGAGCACGGCCATCCTATAAGCTCACCTTGTGAGCCTTCGGCTCAGGTGAGCTAATAAAATAGATTTCAACAGGATTTCAAATTTCCCAATTTGATACCTTGACCGTTTCAAAATTCCCAATTTCAGGGATTGACCGATCAAAAATTTCCAATTCAATGGGACCCTGGACCCGTTTTCAAACTGCCAGAAAAATCCCTGGATCAGCTGTGGCTATGAATGGAGAGGTAGCCAAGTGCATCTCAAATGAATTTCATTGCAACATGTAAGGTGGGTGCTTTGCCTTCATCATAAAACATGTCCGTGCAATGAATACCCCCTTAAACCCCAGTTTTATATAGTAATGGCTGTAAAATGCCTACCTTCGTGAAATGTTGCATCAATTTGTGCCGTAACAAATTCTGTTACATCAACGGTATACAGGGTGCATTTGAAATACTGAATTGTGGAATCTGACCAACTGTGGAGACACAGGAAGTATGCAAGAGGTAGCAAGGAGCAAATGAATTTCATTGCCACATGTAAGGTGGGTGCTTTGCCTTCATCAGAAAACACAGAAAACATGTCTGTGCAATGAATACCCCCTTAAATCCCGCTTTATGCAAAACTGGTGTATGCAGGAGTATACTATTTTCTTATTTGTGGTCCAAAACATAGATTGCGGGTACTTGCTAGAACCGCCTCACATGTACCCACAATCAATGTTTGGAGCAACCATATCTAAAATATCAAATTTTTTCCAACAAATTTGTCAAATTTTACAATAGAGAAAAATCCCTGTGTATCACAGGGGTGAGTTTTCAAATAATGGAGTTCATCAGGAAAACATGTCCATGAAATGTATACCCCTGTAAACCCCACTTTATATAGCAAAACTGGGGTATGCAGGAGTATACCTATTTTTCTTATTTTTGCTCCAAAACATAGATTGTGGGTACCCACAATCTATGTTTTGAGCAAAAATAAGAAAAATATCTTTTTTTTTTTTCGATGAAAATTTTCATTTTTTTACAACTGAAAAAAATCTCTGTATGTTGCATGGGCAAGTTTTCGTAATGTTAAGGTCTAGGCTGGTTTCATTTGATTCTTACTTGCCATGATTCATAGAAAGTGAGAATGTTCTAGAAGACAATCTTAAAAAATTCCATGACCAATCAGATTTTCTAAAAGGTTTTTATTTCCTTCTAAAACTATTTCAAAATATGTTTGTTTTTATGCACCTTCAACTTAAAAGGCAACAAGCAAAGTCATTTTTGTGGAGTGAATGATCTAGTATTTAACACCTTTGATTATCACCAAGAGGTGGGATTTTAAGGCTTGTAAGGAAAATCAAAGGACCTCTTTTGTTTAAGAATTATAGTTGTCGGAGGTCCATAAAGTATAAAACAGTGTGAATGTTCTCAAAGAACAAGTGATTCTTTTTTTTTTTCTTTTTTTTTTTTTTTTTTTTGTTTAAGAAATCATATTTTAAGACATATTTTAAGAAATCATATTTTAAGAAATCATATTTTAAGAAATCATATTTTAAGAAATCATATTTATTTAGTACTTTCTCTTTCTTTAGAAGCTATTGTAACATTTTCTATTAGCACCCAAAACATGGGATAGCAATTTGACGCAGGCTGATCATCCTTTCATTATCATCAAAATCACACCTAGAAAGCTCTCCCTCCTATGACAGTTGAGCCATGTCATGAGAAAATCTACAATGTGGTTTCCGATCAGGCCCAACACAAACTAGGCTGTACAGCCACAGAAAACAGCTAGAAGTTTGAAAATGAAGATAAATTGTACTATCTGTGTAGCGAAAACAAAGGAGCTGATCAGCTGTGCAGTTACTCCACAGCTGATCTGCTCCTTTGTTTTCGCATAAGCAGATTGTTGGTTTTCTGATGTGGCGACTCATTTATTCTGGTAACAGGTTTGAACAGTGAGACTCTGACCCCAAAAGTTACTCATCCCCTGTGTGAATTTTCTAGAAACAATAAAGTAAACCTGATAAATTCAGAAATTTTCTGTCAGTATTTTCGTTTGCTTTATTCGAATTTTAAAACATTAAAATTTTGTTTAGCATCTATCAATATGGTGGAATTTTATGGCGAAAATCTATTGCACTCTAGAATTTTTAAGAACTATCATTCTTCCATGACTCATTATTTGTGTAAATGTTCTTTCTAAAAGAACAAGTAAATATTTATTTGACCAGTCAGATTCTGAACCCAGAGTTTTATTATTTGTTTAGCATCTATCAATTAGGTGGAATTTTACAGCGAAAATCTAAAGCACTCTAGAATTTTTAAGAACTATCATTCTTCCATGACTCATTATTAGTGTAAATGTTCTTTCTAAAAGAACAAGTAAATATTTATTTGAGATTCTGAACCCAGAGTTTTATTATTTGTTTAGCATCTATCAATTAGGTGGAATTTTACGGCGAAAATCTAAAGCACTCTAGAATTTAAGAACTATCATTCTTCAGTGATTCATTATTTTTCTAAAAGAACAAGTAAATATTTATTTGACCAGTCAGATTCTGAACCTAGAATTTTCTTACTTGTGTGAAGTGTATGATCGTGTATTTAACACCTTTTATTAGCATCAACAAGGTGGGACTTTAAAACACCATATAGGAAAATTGAAAGTAAAATAGTCTTTTGCTCAAGAATTAAAGATGTTGCAGGTTCTCATACATGTATTATAAATTAGTGTAAATGTTCTCAAAGAATATTTTATTTATATTTTTCTAATAAGAAACAGTATTATCATTTTCTCTTCCTTAAGAAGCTACCGTAATATTTTCTATTATCACCCATGACGTAGTAATGTGACGCAGGCAAATCATCCCTTCATCAAAAGGATTTCCTATGATATTCTGGGGACATGTTTGAACAGTCAGACTGAGTCCAAAAGTTCCTCGTCCCCTCACTCCCCTGTGTCAATGTTCTAGAAAGTACAGCTCAACCTCTTTACAACACTCCTCATTATAGTGCCATTTTCAATACAATACGCCCATGCTGTGGCTCCCAAAATGATTATTTTGCTATATGTCTATTGTAAGTAACCTCATTAGAACCCAGTTTCACTTGTAACACGGTCTGTTTCTAAAGATAGCGTTATAATGAGGCTGAGCTGTAAAAAGTAAACATGATAAATTCACATTTTTTCTTTCAGTACATGTATTTTCAGTTGCTTTATTCAAATTTTAACATATTTTATTAGCATCTGTCAATATTAAAGGTGGGATATTAAGGCAAAATCTAATGCACTCTATAATTTAACTAGAAAATGTGTTTATGAAACACGTTGCCCTACACATTGTTTAAGACCTTACTTGTGGCCGATTGCTTAAGAGCACTGATTTTATTACTGCGCTTAAAATCAGGAAAACATGTCCGTGCATTGAATATCCCCTTAAACCCCACTTTTATTTAGTAAAACTGGGGTTTGCACGGGTATACCTATTTTTCTTATTTTTGCTCCAAAAAATAGATTGTGGGTACTCGTTAGAACCGCCTCGGCCAGGCGGTTCTAATGTGTAACCACAATCTCTGTTTTGAGCAAAAATAAGAAAAATATCAAAATTTTTCCTCTGAAAATTATCGATTTTTGACCTGAAAAAATTACTGTATATCATATGGGCATGTTTTTATAATGATCATTCAATCATCTCACTGCTGTGTGTGGTGTGGGTTCCAAAGGAACAAGTGAGACTCACTGAAAATGTCCGAAAAATGACTAAGTTCAAATTGCGAAAAAAGTGACAAAAACTAATCTGAGAATTATATCCCAACCACATGCATATCTTTAAAGCATGGTCACAACATCTGTAATGTTTTAAAAGTATAAGTATTAAACTGCATGAGGAGTTGCGCACACAAGGTACCCACTATCCATTCACTGAAAATGCCCAGAAAAATGACTAAGTTCATATTGCAAAAAAATTATAAAAACTAATATGCGGATTACATCCAAACCACATGCATATCTTCAGACCATAACACTTGTAAAGTTTTAAAAGAATTGGCATGAAACTGTAAGAGGAGTTGTGCACAGAAGGTACCCACTGTCCATTCACTTTCATTGTCAAAATGCCCAAAAAACAACTAAATTCAAATTGCAAAAAAAAAAAAAAAAAACGACAAAAATCAATCTGAGGATTATATCCAAACCACATGCACATCTTCAAAGCATGGTCACATTACACCTGTAAAGTTTCAAAAGAATCAGTATCAAAATGTAAGAGGAGTTGTGCACATAAGGTACCCACTATCTTTTCACTTTATTAAAAATTACAAAGGGAAATAACTCTCACAGAATGGGTCCCTAGCCCCTTGACTTTACCTAAAAGAAAAAATATGGGTCCTCTTAATTTTCATATACAAAACACATACCATATTTCAAGTTCCTACCTCTAACAGTTCCTGACCGTATGCTAAGTTTAAGTCACGCACTGGACACACTGGATGCACTGGACTGCACTAACTGACCCAAACCAATGCGCCCCCCTCAACGTCTTCGAGGCATATTAAATATAACTGTTCGAGGATTCATTTTAGAGTGAATGTTCTACAAGAACAAGTAAATATTTATCTTTAAAAGAACATTTTTGAGTGCTTTCTCCTTTCTGAAAAGCTATTTTAACATTTTTATTAGCACCCAAAACATAGGATGATAAGGCAAAATGACAAATCAAATCATCCCTTCATAATTATCAATATGACATCAAAAGGGACCTCCAATGACTGCGATGACAGATCCAAACCTATATGCCCCACCTCCCCACCCTCAACTTCTTCGAAGCTGGGGCATATTAACTATAACTGTTCCATGATTCAGTATCAGTGTGAATGTTCTAAAAGAACAAGTAAATATTTATTTTCAAGAAAATTTTTGAGTGCTTTCACCCAAAACATAGGATTATAAGGCAAACAAAAACAAATCATCCCCTGCAAATAAACAATATGACATCAAAAGGGACCTCCAATGACATTTGAGCCACCTCGTGGGAAAACCACCAATGTGGTCTCCGAACAGGTCCGACACAAACCGAGCTGTACAGTCACAGAAGCAGGCTAGAAGCTTGAAATTTTGGAGTTAAGTAGATGAGGAATTGTACTATCCGAGTAGCGAAAACAAAGGCGCTGATCAGCTTCGCGGTTACCGCGAAGCTGATCTGCGTCTTTGTTTTCGCATATGCAGATTGTTGGTTTTCCCATGAGGCGGCTCATTTATTTTGATGAGTCACACATGTTTCCACCAATCAGATTCTGTTTCTCAACCCTGGTGTGAATGTTCAAAGAGAAGTAAACATAATAAACTTTAAATTTTCCTCGTGTTTTTATTTATTTTGACACCTGTATTTACATCTTAAGGTGAGGATCGGAAAATTTATTAAAGGACTCTCCTTTTTTAGAATTATTGTCACTGCATGATTCATTTACAGTGTGAATGCTCTAGTAAAAGGAAGTAAGCACTGAACATAAACATTTACTAAGAAGTTATGCTTCCTGTTTAGGTTATTTTAACAGTTTTGATTAGCACTTGGGATTAGACGCAAATGACGCAACTAAATTCATCCCATCATTATCATTACCACGATAGCTTGTCGGACTTCCCTCATTACGAAAACACGCCCATGCAATATACAGGGATTTTTAAAGTTGTAAAAACTGAAAATTTTCAGTAGAAAAATTTTGATATTTTTCTTATTTTTGCCCAAAACATAGATTGTGGGCGAGGCGGTTCTAATGAGTACACACAATCTATGTTTTGGAGCAAAAATAAGAAAAATAGGTATACCCCTGCGTACCCCAGTTTTGCTATATAAAAGTGGGGTTTGAGGGGGTATACATGTCACGGACATGTTTTCCTGATGTAAATTTTCCAGTTATAGAAATCATACTCTCCTAAAATTAACAAATAAACACATAAAAGGCAATTTAAAATTAAGAGGATAGGATTTAATGTCTGAAATTCACAATTTGCCTCTGAATATTTCATCAAAATTTCTATATAAGGATTTCACCTTTTTTTGGATAGAAAATTATATGAGAATGACTGCACTGCTGCAAAAGATTCATGTATTTATTCAGCAAAATAAAATTCAGCATTCCAAAACATGGGCCGTGAAAATTGGCAGAATTCAAGCTTAAAATCAAGAAAGAAAGAGCGGTTGTCATGCCCAAGATCGATGCATGTTCACATTATTATCAACCATAGTCCGAAAGTCTTTCCATGATTAATAGAAAACGTCCTCTTTCATCCAGAAAAAAAAAAACAACACAAAAATCTTTGCAGATCGAGCTTCCAACTCAATTCGCGTGCGCAGCGACATGCGCAGTGGATTGGCCTATTTGCATACTCGCTTGTGATTGGACGTCGAAATGTATTCGGCCCAAATCTAGTCTGGTTCACAATATTTTACACTGATAAATCGCAGATATTTTGCGACATTGAAAACCAGTCAAAATTAAACCAAATGGAAAAAAATAAACCAAAGCGGTCTGTTTTGGGACGTTGCACTTCGTAGCGTAGTCGCAAACTGGGCGAGCATCTTTTTAATTTTAGGGGCCCAGCCCGATTTTTACTCGCAGTGGGCCAGTGGGCGACCGCTAATCTGTATCCCTGAGTCTTGAACTTTCCAATTCCAGAAGTAGAGAGATTGTACTATATTTGTAGCAACGAGCTACACATTTACTGTGGATCTGATCTGTGGCTTTGTGTTTGCACTTAAAAAAATCAGGGCTCAGTTGTTCAAAATTAATGACACCGTTAGTTAATGATTCGTTAAAATTTCAAACAAGAATATTACAAATACACTGTTATTTTTTGTTGATACAAGAACTCTGCGGAGGTCGATATCGCACCTGCATCGGGCAAAATACACATTACTATGCAAGGTTTCACACTCACAGCTATCACTGATGCAGAGAAAACCAAACTTTGACATAAAAATTAACAAAGTCAATGGACCGTGAAATAAAGGTCAAGGTGAGCGGGTCAAGGTGCGTGTTTGAAGGGTATGTCAAGGTTTCACACTCACAGCTATCACTGATGCAGAGAAAACTAAACTTCGACGTAAAAATTAACAAAGTCAATGGACCGTGAAATATAGGTCAAGGGCACCGGGTCAAGGTGCGTGCTTGAAGGGTATGTCAAGGACAATTACTATGCAAGGTTTCACACTCACAGCTATCACTGATACAGAGAAAAGGGAACTTCGACATAACAATTAACAAAGTCAATGGACTTGAAATATAGGTCAAGGTCAGCGGGTCAAGGTGCGTGCTTGATGGGTATGTCAAGGACAATTACTTTGCAAGGTTTCACAATCCTAGCTACCACTGATGCAGAGAAAACCAAACTTCGACATAAAAATTAATAAAGTAAATGGACCGTAAAATATAGGTCAAGGTCAGCGGGTCAAGGTGCGTGCTTGAAGGGTATGTCAAGGACAATTACTATGCAAGGTTTCACACTCACAGCTATCACTGATACAGAGAAAACGGAACTTGGACGTAAAAATTAACAAAGTCAATGGACCGTGAAATATAGGTTAAGGGAACCGGGTCAAGGTGCGTGCTTGAAGGCTATGTCAAGGACAATTACTATGCAAGGTTTCACAATCCTAGCTATCACTTATGTAGAGAAAACCAAACTTCGACGTAAATGTTGACGGACGGAGGAACGAACGAACGGAAGAACGAACGCGCGGACGGACGGACGGACGGAAATTTCGACTCCTATATCGCACCCTGCTATAAGCAGGTGCGATAAAAATGTGATTCTCACATTTTATCAACAAAAAATAAGTGTAATGCAAAGGATTCTCACATTTTATCAACAAAAAATAACAGTGTATTTGCTTATGTAGACGACATTTACTCAACCAGTTGAGGTCTTATCTGTTAAGCTAACGAAGTTTTGAACAACTGGTCGCTGGTTTTCAGGGCTCAAAAAGAATACAAACCTCATCATTTTCTAGCACTGTGGCCCTTTCTTCGGGATCTTTAGCTAATGTGTCAGCTAAAAACTTGCTAAAATGTTTGTTCTCTGAAAAAAAAAAAAAAAAAAAAAAATTACAACATTTAAATTGCAGTTTTTTGTTGTTTAAATGTGTAAATGAAAACTGAGAAAAGTCCCTACGCATGAGAAAACCAACAATGTGGTTTCTGAACAGGTTTGACAAAAACAGAGCTGAACCAGCACAGAAGATGGCTAAAGACTGGAAATAGAGGAATTGTACTATGCGTGTAGCCAAAACAAAGGCGCTGATTTGTTTTTGCATATGCAAAATGTTGGTTATCTCATTGCGCGGCTCAAGTAATTATCATGTAACATAGAAAATGTCATTAGAATCTGTGGGTTTCTTGGGTTTCAGACCAGGTTAGATCAACACTAGCCTGAACAACTATAGAGACTAACTTTTTAAAAGTATATATAGAAATAGTAGGTATCACACTACCATGACATTCAATAACCAATAGACTGAGCAGGCTGCTCACACCCTTGTTGGTCTTTG